>VZTB01011853.1:0-71031 GCA_013397245.1 Thryothorus ludovicianus | reverse complement strand
AAAAAAAAAAAAAAGTTCATTTGAATCTCATTTTCTGTTATCTAAGAAAAGGTCATGCCTCTGGCTTGTCTCGTGAAGATGCTGAAAATTGCTTCAATTATCCCTGCTTAACTGGGTGTAATCACTAAAATATCAGATAATTGGAGCTGCAAGGTAGTGCTGCTGGCACTAAGCCTGCAAAATGAATGATTGCTTTCCCCAGTCCAGTGTAGAATCTTTCCTGCACAATTTACTGTTAACTCAGCAGTGTTTAGTTTCATTCCTTCACCTTGATATGGAAGGAGATGTGATGGAAACAGAGAAAATGTGTCATTAGACAAGGGAGGCAGAAGTGACAGGGATATTGTGTATTCATTAAAATTTATAGGTATGTATCTGAGATGGTCTGCTGTCTCCGAAAAATTATGCTGTATAGAAATATTTCATGCAGCCTAGGGGTGTGTGTGATTTCAAAACTGTTATGTGTAAATATGCCCTGGATTAATGCCACGTAAAAAGGAAAAAAAAAAAAAAGGCATCTTAGTATATCGGTTGGGATTCAGATGTGAACCCTGGAATAGCTATGTCGATGTTATTTCTCTCTGGCTTTGAGCTCACCCAGCAGATACACTTCGTTAGCAAAGATTTGCTCTGAATGGCCCATTCTAACCAGGAAGGAAACTTCCCATTGCTCTCAGCCTTGCAGTGTTGAGCCCCTTCAAGGGCTTTTATCCTCGCCACACTTCTTTGAGGTTGGCAAATAATGTTATCTCAAGCCAGCTAACGGCAGACTGGGGGAATGGAAAGGTTGGAGGGTCAGTCCTCCCACCCTCGGGAATCTTGAACAGGAACAGGAGCAGGGACCACACGTAGCACACGTGGAATTGGTGCATCTGCTGCCCTCTCCTGCCCTTTGCTGCAGCTCCTGCAGGCAGCCCCTTGCAAAGGAGGGTGGGCATACTGCAGGATTTACTGTGCTTTCCTTTATTAAAGCATGAAAGATGCCACCAGCTTGACTAAGCTTGCTGAATTTGGAGTCTCCTGGATTCTTCTTGAACATTATAATTTACAGGTGCTCCACAAAAAGATGCTTTTTGATTTGATATTTAGCTATGTATTCAGTCATTTTAGATTAAAAAGCACAGGCTAAAAACTCAAACATTCAGCGCTAAAGATGAATAAACGACCAAGAAAATAGCCTACCATTTGCCTAGTAACATCTCTTTTGCATTTGTTGTGAAGTTTAATTGCTTTCCTGCAACTTGGATGTGCACATCCACTATGCAAGATTGGACCTACTCCTTAGCATCAGCCAAGCAGGCTGTACTAAGCTTTTCTCAAATGGAAGATTTCCTTTCTTCCCCAGCCATCCTGCTTCCAGAAAAAAGGTGATAGAGGGCAAACAAAATCCCTGCTGCAGCCAGCGGAGTGGCTGCAGAGCTGTGCATGGTGAGAGGGAGGGCTGACACCTCGGGAGAGTTTTCATCAGCTTCCTGCTGCGTACCAGCTTCCTACACAGGCAAGCTCCACACAAAAGAGTTAATCACAAACTCATCATCCTGAAAAAGATCAACACAAACGACTCTTGCTTATACATTGCTGGGGTTGTGCTAACATACATATCCAGGCTGGGCTTCCCAGGGTTGGATCCAGCTGCGTTAATCTGCTTCTATCCAGTGCAGCCAGAAGCAACTTAATCTTTTCTGTCAGTCTTGCTTTTAAAGGCATTGTGAAAGAAAAGCAAGAAAAGCTCTGAGACAAGAGCTAAAAAGCTTTTAAAGGAGCTAAAAGGAGCCTGTTTTGTCCGACTGATAATTTGAATTGCCCACTTTTAAAGCTCAGCTGGTAGTGCTCAAAGTGAGGGAGGCAGAAGGCAGTGCTGTCATGCAAGGCTCCGGGTCCTGGGGACAGACCAGGAGAAAGGCAGCAATTGAGTCGACAAAAAGAAATAGGGTAAATATTTTGCCTGCTACAGTAAAGGCCATTTAATAGAAGCTAAGGGCAACAAAAGGAATGTGGGTGGCTCAGGTGACTGCGAGATGTTTACACAGACTCTTGGAGAAAGCACGACAGGATTTATTTGTCCTGCCTATTGGAAGTAGGCATGCATATGTGGAAAAATGCATTTCGATCTCCTATTTTCATGCAGAAAAAGAGCACTCTTCCCCTTTTCACAGTAAATAAAGAAAGAAGATGGGCTCTGTCAGGCAAGGTGGTGGGAAGGAGATGGAGGGGGATGCCACTGAAGTTTCCCTTCCAGTGAGACCTGGTTCAGGGCTCTTCTGGCCCTGATTTGATGTCACAGTGTATCCTCGTTTAAACTGAGGTTGTGATGTGATCACAGTACATAATCTAAGGAAGATGAAAAAACCAATCCTGCAAAAGAAAACATCTCAAAGAGAAGCTGCATCCACAACCCTTCCAAAGCTGAGAGGCTCTGCTTATGTATTCTCTGTCCGAATGCACAGTGATAAGACCTTAATTTGCACACCAACATGTCATTATTTCCACAAACCATTCCAAAATGAAGCTTGGGAGAAAAAAAAAAAAGAGTAATTGTTATCAAAAAATAGTAATGAAAGAAAACCTTTCCCTTTTTTTCCACTCTGTGTATTCCTCTACCATCTGGTTACTCTGTTAAGAAAGGGACTGCTGCATGAAGCTGGAAAATATTTCTGGGCCACACTCCATAAGTGATCCATGCTTGCATACTGCTTGCATTGGACACAATGGCACACAACAGAAATCAGTTTCTTCATAGAATTGTTTAGAAAGATTCTCATCCTTTTTTCTCCCACTGACAGATTGAATAAGGCAAGGATCCCTTAAAGAGAGCAGGAAAGGCCATCTTAAGAAACATCTTCTATGTGTGTTCTTCCACTCAGGGAAGAGAAGATGTATTTCAGATCAATCCATGTCAGTCCTGATCCTTTGGTGATATTTTGCACCCAGAAAAGCCCTACTGGAAGCATTTTCCCTGGGGGCAGCACTGCTTTCCCTGCCTCAGAAGTGCACTGAGAAGCTGCAGGGTCTCGAATAACTGCGCTTGCTCCTCACACACAACGCAGGGTTTGGTGTCTCCCAGGCTGATGCTGAGGTAAATACCAGCCTGCTGAGACATGAAAGGAGACAATCCTTTAATGCCTGAATTCTGCCTGGATCTCTGGTAATGACTCAGCCTCCAAAGGCAGCACAATGAGGTTGGTCTGTGAAGGGACTGCTGAGCACCAAGAGCGGCTCCTGCTCCGCTGGGCAGGGCAGCACCCACACACACATCAGGTGAGCACGGTGCAGGCAGGGCACCAAGAAGTGTTGACTTTCTCATGGATTTTGGGATTTGTCAGGTGAAGGACTCCAGAAAATAAAGGTATCTCAGTATTGGAGGACACGTATTTAACACAGTAGGTAATGAGTAGCATAATTTTGACTCTGACTCCCTGACATGGGAAAATATGTCTAAGAAACACATTTGGCAAGAGCCTGCAGGCTAAATCCTATTGTAAGCAGAGGCAAAGAGTGACAAAGGGCAGGCTAGATCATAAAGAGTAGCTTTAAGGCTTTTAAGAAATAAAAACAAATGAGAAGCAAGAAGTACTGGGAGATCTACAGAAAACAAGACAAAGGAAAGGAAAGGAAAGTGAAGGAGATTTTATATTCAGAGCAACTAAAAGCAACACTGAACATTGAATTTTAGTAAACATTTCAACTACCAACAATAGAATCTTCAAAAAATATTTACATTTTGCAAATGAGGGAAGATTAAAGAGAAGGCAATTGAGGACTGAGCAATGGGAAAATGAAAGGACGTATTTAATCATTCATTTGAAATCTTTATTTACTTACAAAACTGGAAAGCTGCTGAAGGCATTGGTTGACACTGGCAAGCAGTGGTAGAGGAAGCAGAAATTATATTCACCAGAAAAGACTGTCTATCCAAAGGCACATTTCTTATTAATTAAAGGCTCATTACATGACCATTTCTGTCCCCAGTTTAAGCCACCAGTATCCCTGATATGCACATCTATACCTACATTGCATTACTGCCTCTGCTGTCTATAGATATGAAGCAACACCCTAAAGGGTATTTTAAGACCTCTGGAGGTTGGGAAAGAGCTGGATGAGATAGTTACAACAATGATTTATAAAATAGGTAGTGGAACAAAAAAGGTGAATAGGGTATACAGCTGTTCTTTGCTTCTTCCAGAAAATCAAAGGACATGAAATTAAAATACTGGGTACTACCCCCAGGGCAAACAAGAGGCCCTTCATTGACTACATGGAATACAGTTCTACTGTGTTCCACAGCCAATATGGGTTGCTTACATTTCCTTTGATTAAAAAAAAATCTAAAACAATCAGAAACATTAAAAAAAAGAAAAATCCATCAATGAATATTGAATATAAAAACTTTTACTTTCACTCAAGTCATGCCTGAGTCACAAGTCACGGGAGGCTGGGAGAGCATTCCTGGATGCTTGCCCTGCCCTAACATCCTTCCTGGGATAACATCTGCTGTGTCTGCTCTGCTGCTGGGGCAGGACACCAGACCCAATGGACCAGTGCTCTGATCCAGCACAGACGGTCTCATATCATGTTCTGCACTGTGAACTTACTGGGCAATTGATCTGGGTAAGAAACAAGCCAGCCAGTTTTGTTTTTTTGGTTTTTAACCCCAATCACTCCCCTGATCTTGTTCACTGAGTGGCCAAACAAGTGACGGAATGGGCTCTGCTGAGGGAGTCATGGAAAGAAGGATGAGCAGTCAGGCTTTGGCAATGAAGGAGCAGGAGGAAGCAGAGCTGACTAAGCCATTTGGTCACTGAAACAAATTCATGAGAATTGTATTCATGAGAATATGGATGGAGAGCTGGCGTGAGTCAGGAGCTGAATCTTTTCTGTGTGGATGATACAATGTCAATAAAGACTGCATAAAGCTACATGTGTCCCAGAGTTATTTTAATGTGTCACAGAAAGGATGGGAAGGGTAGCCCAGGTGAGAAGCTCAGTCCTTCCTGCTCCCCTCAGCAGCAGCACCCTGTTGTCACCATCACAGGGCAAGAGGAGCACATCTGTGCCCTTCCCTGAGCTGTGAGCTGGGAGAAGCAGAGTTTCATTTCTGAGCATGAAATTCCTGACAGGGATGGAGCAAAAGTCAGTATTATCAGTTTCACGGAGCAATATTTCCATTTTATTTTCTATGGAGACTACTGAGGATAACTTGACTCTTCAGTTAAGTGAAAAATTCTTTGGTTTGACTTTTGTTTATTTGATTTGTTTTTTTTTTTTTTAAACCAAGCTACTGAAAAATGCCATGTACTAGAACTGTAGCATTTCTGTTCATATCGTAACATTTATGTTTGGGGCTGTGTCTGGGCCAAAAAATGAAAGTAAAGGACTGAGTTTTGGAACTCAGTCTTGAGGTATTTTTTCCTTTCTCCCTTCAATGGGAACACTAAAAACAGAAACAGGCCCTGACTTACCTTAGCAGTCACTGATTGTAGAAAGGCAGTTTCACAGATTTCCCTCTTTTTCAGATTTCTTAAGAAATAAGCCTTACACCACAGGTATTGAGATCTGAAAGCTGTGAAGCCTTTAACAGCCTCTGTCCCAAAATCTTACAGACAATCTGTAGAATAAGAAAAATCTGCCTCCTACTAACAGTTTTTGTAGCAATATGAATCATCATCACTCCAGCTAAATTTCCTTTGTCTTCATGTGACAATTTAGCTTTATTCTTCACACCACTTTGCACAGCTCTTAGAGGAGCTTCAAAAGAGAATGCAATGGAATTCTTCCCTCCAATTTCATTGACAATATATCACTGTGCTCTTCCTTCTGCTTCAATGGTGGTTTTAGATCTGCCTTTGAGCCCTTCAAGCCACCAAATCTGGGTGGCCAGACAGATTTTGTAGACAGCTGATTGAACATACCTTCGAAAAGTAAGTAAACAACTGTTCAGTAGAACTAATTATTTTCCTTTTTTTTTTTTTTCTCTCTAAAAGTAAAGGTTCTTTGAAGTCCAAATTGTGCCAGGCTCTTTTGTGCTTGCGCAGATCACAGGGACTTTGCTCCTTCTTCAAGCTTCCTGTGGAGATTGTTGAAAAATGAAGACTGACTCCTGATACTTCCAGGTAACTTTGCATAAGATATATTTGTATTGTCTTGCAACATCTCAAGCAGCCAAAACTTTCTTAGCTGTCCATGCGATCCTCAGTTTTGCTTAACAGAAGGTAAATATGGATGGAGAAATGGGCTGGTGATGAGAGCACTGGGCAGGGATCCAGTGGGTCTTTAATGTATTCCTCACTCTGCTACAGATCACTTGTGGGGCCCTGTTCAAGATGATTAATCTTTCACTATTTCTGTGTAATTAGACATTCAAGTTCTCATGGGAGAATTCTCAGGAATTAGCTCTCCCTGTATATGTATGTACTGCATCTCACATGACTGTCCCTTCAGGTGAAATAAAATCCAGGCAATGAGTGTTGGTAATTGCTGATGGTTTTAGTCAATAATTGTAACTGGAAATGAAACACAGAAGTTTTGAAAGGAGCATTTAAAGAAAAAAAAAATGAAACAAAGAAAATAGAGAAAATAATTTAGAAAGTGATTTTGTTCTTGAAAAATCTTGTCACTTTAACTCTACCCTACATCTGTTCCTTAGTGTGCCACAAATTTGCAACATGAAATGTGGCTATGATCTCTTCCTCTTCCTGTTCTCTAGCCTTCTGTCATTAAAATAGGATTATTGATACTTAGAGGGAACCAAGAGTGCTCTTGTAGATCCTGGGAGATGAAAGGAAGCCAAATCTCTTACCTGCTCAGAAAGAGTAGACTACAGAATCAGATTATATCTTCACTTTTATGGAGCTTTGTGCAATTCTATAAACATCTTAAATTCTGAGCATTTGCCCTAAATGTTTGTACATTTCTTAGAATTATCCTATTTTTCCACAGGTTTTATGTGAGCTGGCTATAATGTGAACAATGCTTAGTCCTAAGATCCAAAACATTAGTTTCCCTTAGAGATTATTATTTTCCTGAGTGGGTTCCTAGTACAGTGGATTCTTCTTTTAGGCTGGCTGACAACTCTGGCACTCTTGGCATTCTAATGAGCCTTCACTTGCTCCTGTTAGCAGCAACCACCTCAATATTTGCAGCAGAATATCTAAGGAGAACATGGTGCTTCTTGTTCCATGCTCTGAACCACAACTTCCTTCCAAACAAGTTCTGAGGCCGTGCAGGTACTTCAGCATCTTTGCACTTCCAATTTCATTGAGAAAAATTATTTTGAAATTGTATCCTTGAGTCAGTCTGCATAATGCCAGTGTGTAAGGCACATTGCCATAAAAAGCATCCATCTACCTGGTATATGCAACCAAATTACCCCAACTAACACATTGGGAATCTGAGCAATTGAAACTATATCATCACAAAAAAATTTGAAACTATTAAATGTTTGAAGAAGACAGTATTCTTTCAGGTTAATCACTTTTCAGGCCAATGGCTAAATATGTCCTTGGCTTGTATGACTCTTCTAATGAGATTTTTGTGAGTGTTATTTTTTTCACCTTAAGCACAGTCAGGAGTTCAGTGTTCAAGGTTTAAGAAACCTGTGTAATTGAAATATTATCAGGAGGGGAGAAAGGTGCCCAATAGCTATTTCAATGATGTTAAGAAGCACAAGGTTTTATCACAAAGAGAATTTCAGTCTCAGGAGAGAGATAGAAGTACTTTTACCAAATTCAGAGGAAACTTCTATCAAGGTTGATTAGGAATTGGAAGGTAGGACTAGAACAGGCTTTGGCTGATCTTGTAGTTCATAACCCTCCTCCAGGCAGATGCAGCCAGTCCTGAATCACTCATGGGGAATGTTTGTGTAATCCCTTCCTACAATCCTCCAATAAATGAGATTCCATGGCTTCCAAAACAACCTGCTCCAGGCCTCACCATCACTACTATTGAAAATATTCTTCTAGCATCTAACCTAAACTTCCATTGCTTTATTTTAGTCCACAACTTTGAATCTGTCCCCAGCAGGCATGGAGAAAAATTCCTCCCTTTTCATATACATCTTCTATATTGCAAAATTTCACAGTCACCATCAATTTCTCATTAATGGAAGAGGTCCTGCCTGAGTCACCACAATTTGCTGTATGTTGTCATGTGTTTACTGATTAGTGGTGTTTAAACTGCTAACCCCCCAAAAAGAGAAGTGAAATGCTTTGGCTTCACCCAGCCATGAAGCTGCAGCTGATGCACAGAAACAAAGACAGCAGATTGTTTATCTGTATCCTCTGTCTCCAGCTCAGAAAAAAACCCACTTTTTTTGGCTGAAGTTTTCATAAAACTGCTCAACCTGGGCTTCACTGGATTAGTGTCATAGAAAATTTAAATTAACTAAGGGTTTAAGCTTGACAGTGTAGTAATCAAAATGTAGAATCTTGTAAGGCAATGTTAACAAAGCTGTCATTACTTCTGCTTGATTTATGTTGCTCTTTCACAATGTGTATCCAGGCAAATATAAGGATAGAAGTCTCTGCACTTCAGTAATTCCCTTCACCTCCTGCTTTTTCTTTAAATTTTCTCAAAATGTTCATATCAGATAAACAAAAAAACAGCAAAATGCACTTTTGTTTTAGAACTTTGGCCTTGAATCTGATAGCATGACCATGAGTCACACAAATGTAGAATACATGCTTTTGTGAATAATGAGTCAGTAAAATATTTTCTGCAAAGCTTAGGGAGCTTTAGTGGCTGTAATTTAACCTCTAAATTCTTTTCAACATAGATTTTGCTATTGTTCTATAAAATTTAGGATATTACAGTTGTACATAAATTATGAAAGCAATAATCTTTATGCTTCTCTATGGCTTTGGAGGAAAAACAAAAAGGCTCAATAGGAACAAAGGCTCCTAAGCTGTAGGTTTTGCTTTCTCTTGGCTTTGGATCTTTTATTGCTTTCTTCTCATTCTTAGTTATTCTTGCTTGCACAACTACAAAGCTTTCAGCATTCAGAGCAAACACATTTGAGTGGAACACTTAAAATGTACAAATAAAATGGAAATTATTTGATTTTTATATTTATGTCTGTTAGAGGATACAATCACTCAAGGGTGAATTTACATACAATTCTTAAGAAATTTGTTTAAATTGATGCAGAACTATTTTCACTTAAGACAGGAGCTTTCTAACTACTGTCTCGATCACTGCCTACAGCACTTAAATTCAGCATCTACCCACATCTCTGAGCTCCAGGAGTCATTAAGGTTTGCAGGTGGATGAACCCAGGTCCTATTTCTTCCTTTCTGAGTATGCACACAGTTATAATAACCTCTCTACATGTTTCAAATACAACACTTGGTTAAGTAGGAAGCTCTTTGTAAAGGCAGAGTGAAAATACCTGTATCCTGCCCATGTGCAGACTGGGCTATTTGCCTCTTCTTTAAACTCTTTTCTTTCCTTCCAGATTCCATACAGGCTGTAAGAGATGAACATAACCACATCCTTTTCCACCAATCACTCTTATTTCATTTTCTTTCCTCTTTTTTTAATGGATGCAAGACAAGACTTGTTCTGAGTACAAATACAAATGTAAGCTGCAGAATAGCTGCCATTATAAGCAAACTTACAAGAAGGTAAACTTATTTGCAGTTAAACCACAAAGTACTAGGAACTGTATCATCATGTATTTTTTAGTGATTAAATTAAACCCATTCTAAATCCTAATTCTCCAAGTAAAATAAAGTGCATTATCAGATAATTCATGTCTGGTGAAATTGTTGTGGGTTTGACAATGTCTGGTGTACAGTAAACACAGGAATATATGGTGTATCTGCTTTCTAATGTGTGGGTTTTGGTTTTTGGGGTTTTGCTTTTCTCAATATTGTATGTTTTAAGAGAGATTTAAGGAGGATTTAGCTGGTTTCTCAATCCTAGTGGAGAGGCCCAGAGAAGCTAAATTTAGTCTCAGGATGGATTTTGGTGGTGCACCCCCCTGCCCTCCCCAGGATGCATTATGATCTGAGAACCATTTCATGTAGAGCAAATCACTGCCCTGTATGGACTCAGGTCAGCAAGAGATTCCTCTTACCACCACTAACCTCCCATGGTCAGGTGGGAAAGTAAATTCTTACTCACTGTTTGCTGCTTTTTTTCTGTTTTTTTGGATAATGTGTGTATAATACATGCAGAGATCTAGAAATCAGTTTGAAATGTTTTGTTGAGTTATTCTACTTTCCAGACTAAGAAATTAGTATCATGAGCATTTTAATTCACTATAACTCAGGCATGCTGCTCTACCAGCCCCAATTGCCTTGTCCTGTTCCTGCCCCAACCCTTCAGGAAGCTGACCCAGGTTAACATTAAACTGGCAAATAAATGATGAGTTTATAACAGGGATTGTTCCTCTGATCTTCCTCATGCAGCTGACTCAGTGTTCGTGCTGGTACTTGGAGGGAGCAGCACAGGGAGCTGGAGAATGGCAGGAGAGAGAATCTGATGGCAGTGTTCCATGGGTTCACACTGCCTGTGCTTCTGTGGTGCTCAAGAAGAATTTTAAGGGAACAGTTCCTCAGCTGGAGTGTGCTTCCCTTCCTAAAACAGGCTGGTTTTTCTGTAGAACAACCTTGGGTGTTGCAGGTGTCAGGACCATTTTCACAGATCTATAGCAATGACAGAAAGGCATAACTTAATCACTCAACTTAGAAAAAAATCCCAAATTAACTTTTTTTCTGAGATAACATGGTTTGCACTCTACTTATTAAATAAAAATAGGGACTGTAAAAAGCATTTTTAGCATAAGAACATAAAAATACATTATAAAAATCAGCACCTTATTTTTATAATTTCCATAAAGTCCATGATACAAAAAATGTTTGCCTACTAAATTAATTTTCATCAGGCTTCATTTCACAGTCTGTTCTCCTGATGTTTTCCAGGGACAGCTGCTTGAAGTTTTTGATTTAAATCATTAAATGCTTGATTTATAGTGCATGCTTCCGGAGCCTTAGCACTTTTCCAACTCATATTGCAGTGTATTCTTGTCCTAATCATGTTACTGTTTAAATATATTTGGATGGTGAGGGATTAAAGTGAACCAGCCTGTTCATTTTCTTACAAAGGAGCAAGATTATTTATCTGACAGTTCCTAAGGCACAGAGCATAACTCAGAACAGCCTTGTTAGCAAGTTGGAGGCAGACTTAGCTGCTCCACTGATGTTTGAATATCAGCAGCTGGTGTAGCCTTGCTTCTAAAATATATTCCCGTTGGATAAAATCCATATCTGCACTGGAAATAGTTGATTATTTGGATGTTGTAACATATTTAACTTCTTTTTATTTTTCATTAAACAAGACAGAAAGAGGTTGACGTGTCCAAGCTAGGAAAACATGTTGTACAGGGTTGAAGGACGTGCTTTATCTAAGAATATTCAATAACTTCTAGCTCCTGCTCTGAGTAACTGCTCACCTTTGATTTTTGTTTAAAACCGTAGAGAAATTTGTGTCTTCTTTTATCATTGCAAAGAAAGATATCCAAAGCTTTTATATCAAAAGCCATACTGGACTCACTGACCTATTAGAAGGACCTTTACATCATATATAAAATTATAATAAACTTTATATATTAGAAAGCAAGAAGCAACTGAAGAAAGTATTTTTAATGTTATTTCTTTCATGATGGACTGAATCCAGACCTATTGGAGTCAGCCCCCACTGCAGCTGAGAGCTATTGATATTTCCTTGAGTAACTTAGATTAAGAAAAGTTTTTCTAACTACTGACCAACTCAAAGCAATAAATCACCTGGTTTTGCCAGATCTGTTTGTTAGAGTTTTGCATTTCCAACAGTGTTCTTATAAGCAGGAGAACAGTGTGCATAACAACATATAAAAATCACACATAAAACCCCACTTCTCAGATCAAATGTATTTGTGATATTTCTTACTCAGTTCTGTGAGTATTTCAACACAGCAGCATTACAGTGACAAGCAGGCAGCAGGGAATACTGGTGCAAAGTCTATTTAAAACTGGAATGCTTAGAAATTTGCCGAAAGCAAGAATCAAATTGTTCACAGATGGAAGCTGGTGGTGTTCTTGCAAGTCTCTTCTCATTGTTTCCCATTTTCAGAAAACAGGACTTAATACAGTGGTGTAACTTTAAAGAGAACATACGAAGAATAGGATAAATCATGCTGGGTCTCTCCCCCCAGCAAACAAAACTTCTCTAGCCAGCTGAAAGGCTCCAATATTCTGTTTATGTTTGACATCGATCATTTATTTTGATTTACAAAGAACAAGGGAATTATGGGTGCTGACAAGAAAACTGTGGGAATTATGCTGGAGTGATTTTGGATGTTATGAGTCAGGGTTACTGCCCCATCACTTCGCCAGATGTTACAGCCCCTTTGGCTAAAGCAGCAGCAGTTAACTCAGTGCTTCAGCTGAACTGCTGTGCTTCACAGCCTGGTGTGTTAACCTCCCTTTGATTTTGTTCTTTTGCACTGATTTATATGATTCAGTTGCACCCCATTTACAGGATGAATAGGATTCATTTTCATCCAAAAGGGGTTCAGGTCATTCAGACTGCACTACTGTGAACCAAAGCACAGAAAATGGGAACCATTGGGCAATTTGCTTTTAGGGCACCTATAACCCTGACCACAGCTGTGATGGAGACACACTCCCAGCAGGTAACAATAAATAATATGCAGCAACATTGAAGACAAATGGATGAAATGCACGAGCTACCAGAGGTAACATAACAAAACTGGATATTTTTCCTTACATGACAGAAGGAATAAATATTGTTTTTAATTCTCCTTTCAGACTTTTTCTGCAAGATACAACTTTCTGTTTCCAGTGGTTTTATCATAAAATCATACTACAGCTGAGGTTGGAAGGCATCTTGAATGGTCCAAGTTGTTGTGAAAAAGGGAGCTTAGAGGAAATTATGTAGCAGCCTGCAAACCCATATCTTGAAAAAATCAAGGGATGAGCACTTCACCACATTCCTGGGGAGGCTGAATGCTGTTTGTCACCTGTAGTTTTCAGACTGATTTACAGAGTAAGCATCCAACACCAAAATACATTTAGGAAACCAAAAAAAGCTGAAAACCTGCAGTAGTTCGCACACATAAAGATGAACATGGAGAGAAATCAGGTCTTGATGCTTTGGCCAGGCCATACTGCTGTACTCATAAAACAAACAAACAAATAAATCAGCTTTTAGCTAGATGCATTTAGAGTCTGGAAGTCTCTTTAATTCTCTAAAAGTCATTCTTGTACTTCTATTTATTAACTTATTATGAAGAAGAAGTGGGGAACAGCTGAATGGTACCATCTGGCTTTCCTTAGAAGTATGGCACTGTGGCAGGGGGATGGCCTTTACTCTGGGTTAGCAAGAAAGCTGGGACTGCTTCTTCTTTTATTCAACAGAAATTTATAGCAATATTTTATATTTTACTTTTGCCTACTTGTCACAGTATCTAAGCTGTGTGTGAGAGATCCTGTCTGCTAGCTAAGATACTTCATAGCCACCAGCTATGGTGAGCAAGGTTTGCTCTCCTTGATTGAAGGCTGGAAAACTCTCTGCTCTCAAAAATGCTGTGGGTTTTCTAGTATACTTAGATAATGTTGTGCTTACTACATACTTTTTTTCCTGCTGAAACTCGCAAGTAACTCTGCTGGGAGGTTTGAATTATTTTTAGGATGTCAAGTAGAATATTTTAAAATTTCCCTTCTGAGTCCTTTCTTATAGCTCAAAAATTCACATCAAATTTTTCAGCCTTTCCCTTTTCTGAAGCCATGGTAACCAAGCTCCTTTTTTTCTTTCCCACTTACTCTTTTTCTTCTTTAAAACAAACACAAAATCCCCCAAATCAACAAAAAAAAGTCCCCAAAACACTCTCCAGATCTTTTGTGATATCATTTCTTATTAACTTCAGAAAGATCATTCCTGCAGCAAAGATCAGATTCAGTAATCTGTGGCTTCCTGACCCCACCTCACTTCCTTTTCTACAATGCTTCCAGGAGTGCACAGATATGTGGTTTGGCATCAAATCTGGATTTCAGATTGATTTGAAGATTTTGTAATATTCAAATATTTCTACTTATCAAACTTTTTATTGTATCTTTTTCTGAAACAGAGAACCTAATATCCATTCCAAGCAACCATAAAATTAGGTAGCCATTTAATAGATGATCAATCAAATAATTTACCCTGACATTAAATCTGAAATGTTCAGATTGACTGGAGAAGGCAACAGTCCGTGTAGGCAATTTTAACTAATTTTGCAGTGGGCACCAGGAATAATGGCACCTCTTTTGGTACTCGTGCTTCAGATTTGCAGCTGGGAAAATCAGCTCTGACTGAGAAGTATCTGCTGTCTGAAGCAAGATATTGGAGTTCTAATTTCATACGGTGAGTTTGGAGCTCTCTGATTGTGCCTTTTAAAGGGGTCAGGACTAAGACAAAGTGGTTTCATAGCCTTTTTCTACAGGAGGTGGATTTAATTCCTATAAATCATAATAGTAACAGCAAAAGGATCAATAAGAAAATCTTTGCATTATGTCTATATCATATGCTACTGCTGTTCCCACATTATCTCAGAATGGCTGCTTTTCTACTGTTTCCTCTCGTCCTCTTGTAGTCAACATCACCCCTTCTGCTCTTCCCGACAGAACTTGAGAGTTTACCAAAGTTTTGCAGCCTGGTTGCATTTGGGATTTCTGCTCTGGAAATACCCAGTTGCTCATTACTCCTGAGATGTCTTCATCTCTTTTTTATGCTACAGTCACTTGGAGGCAGAGTTCCCATGTAATAGGGGAGTTCCAGAGAGAAGTGCCCCTGAGGGGGTATTTTAGCTGTAACTGTAGATCCACACTGTGCATTTACTCATGAGTGTGAGGCCCAGACACAGTTCACAAGCTAAACTGAGTAGTTCACGTGTTCAAAGACTTTTAAAAAGCCAAGTTCCTCCTTTCCTTAAAAAAAAAAAAAAATCACTTCTGGTTTGCATAGAGGGCTTTACTGAATTAGGAGTTTCACTTCTGCTTCCTCCAGTTCTTTCAGGGTGAAATTGCTGCTGATCATCACTTTTCAGCAGTTTTCTCTAATTGTAGTGTAGCAAACTGGGAGCAGAGGAAGCACCCCCGGTGTGATTGCTGCCATCTCCAGGGGCAGCAGGGGGAAGGGATGTAGCTCAGAATGTTTTCTTAAAGGATGCCCCATCATGGTAAGTTTGCCACCTCTTAGCTCTGGTCCAAGGAAATACCGTACTGTTCTGTCTTGCCAGAACCACAATTTTCTCAGCGTTTCAAGCAAAACTGGTTGCTAAAGTTGATTCTGGCAAAACGGTGAAATCCATAAAACTGTCAACTCTCCCTGTGTCAGAGGTGGGACCATGTGCCAGCCCTGCTGGCACGGTGCCCTCCTGCCTCTGTCCCCTTCCCTCTGGCAGGCTCGCAGCACGATCTCCAACTTCCCCAAGCGCCCGCCAGGAAATGTGCTCATTCCAGAGTCTGGATTGCTGCGGCACTGACTCGTCCTGCTGGCATCTTCCCTCTGCACCAAAACGTGCAACAAGATGGCAAAATAACCCCACATCCTTTTAGAAGTTACATTGCCCTAGCCTCCCCCTGTGCAAACTGTTGACACTGTTCACAAAGTTAAAGAATTTTACCTCTTTTGGGTCATCCTGAAGGACTTTTTTAGGTGACTGTTTTGGACTGATTTTTTTTTTTTTTAGGAAGGAACTAGGTACATATAAACAGAAAGTTAGCAGATCATAACATAAATATCTCTCCCTCCCTCCTACCAAGACATTTGCTTTCCTAACTGAAACTGGTGGTTTGTGATTCTTCACATTATTCTTTTAATGTCATGACCTGTGTGTCAAAGTGAGAGGTTGCTTGTGGATTTTTCTTGTCTTTGAAAGCAATACTTTCTCCAGAGACAAAGAAGCTCTTTTACAACACTCTTAGCAATTGCCATGAGGTGGGAGCTACAAATTGGGCAAGCCTGGGCTGTTGCATGCTGACTTTTTTCATTCCTCATGTCCCACAAGTATTTCTCTTTCAACAAGGCTTCTGTGTAACTGAAAAGGAACTTTTTTGTTTCCTTGATTTAGTTATGTTTTAAAATTTCTCCTTTGGCTCCATTTCCCTCTGGAAGCTGCCCTGGCTATAAAAATTATCAAATACCCCTTTTAATTTTTTAAATTGCAAATTTGCATTGTTCCTCTATTCCTATCAACAAAAAAGGGACAGATTTACTTTATTTCATTTACATTTTCAAAGCCTTTGCAAGCTGTTTTCCACAATAGACCAGTCATAGCTTTGCACCTCAGAAATGAAAAAGTGGGCAGTTCTGGCCCTTGAAAAGAAGCCTTTTTCAGCTTTTTGTAAACATTAATGACCTATTCATAAAGAAAAGGGCAAAAGTTTTGCACAAAGAGATACTAAAACATTGAGACACTTGTAATGTCTGTAGGAGAAATAAATGATGGTTTTGAGCAGATACTTAGGGAAGGAAAAAAGAGGGCAACAAATCTGCCAGATATAATCTTTTGATGAGATTAGGAAGTTTCCATCAATGTTTCTGGTGATTTTCATACATAAGTATTATGAGAAAGAATAACTGTACCACATCAAACAGCAAAATTGTCCATGTACCTAAATATACTGCCTCCAACACTGCCAGTAGTGGTCATTTTTGGAAGAGTGTCCAAACACAGCAGGAATGCAGTGATACCTCCCTGGCACAGGGTCCCATTTCCAGTGGCTGGAAACAGAAAGACTGCCTGAGCCACCAGCATGTCTTTTCAATTCTTCCCAGCACATGTCCAGCTGTGTTTTGACCTTGTGTGTACCACAGTCTCCTGTGGCAGGAGGTTTCACAGTTTAACAGCTAGCTGTGAAATAAAAACCTAGTACCTGCTCGTGTGTGTTTTGAATTTATGACCTATTATAATCAGCTAATGTCCTCCTTCTTAATCTTCTATTGGGAGGAACAGTGATATGTACTTCTCTATTTCCTATTCACCTTTTCTATTCTACTTATAATTGATTTTTCAGTCTTCTGTCACATTTTTTAGTAAGTTTTCCAAGACTGAGGATTCCTTATGTCTACAGCCGCTCATTCTATCGGGACTGTTTGGTGTCTTTGATCTTTCTTTTCAGAATAGTATCATTTAGATTTGCAAAGACCCTAAAGATCATAAAATCCAAGAGTTTTTGCTGTTCTGTCATTTGGATTCTTCCACATGGTTGCATAGAGGAAATAGGTTTATATCCTTTCACCTTTAAAATATACTGGCTACCACCAATGGAAACCTGAAGAAGAGAAATCTGTGACAGTTTCTGCTATTTTGAGCCAGCATTCAGGAAAGTGCTGTGTGCTGTTGCCTTCTGTGGAGGACAGATGTTAATCGTGTTACTTAATATAGTCCTGGAAGGTTCTTGGCTCAGACCCAGGCAAGCATTCAGGTTTCCAACTCCTGTTTGGGCTTCTAACACCTGATTTAATGGAAAGCTGAATACTTGGTTAGATGTGGTTACCATATGAACCTCCACAGAACTAAACCTTTGGGATGTGCTGATGGGGTTTGAGCTCATCAGATCAAGGCACAAGCTTTTCAGAGGGGTTATGAAAAAGAGGCCCTTGGTAAACTGAGACTATCAGGGACTATGGGAAACACTTTTACGCTGGTTGATACACATGGATGTTCATTCAGGATGGCTTTGCTCTTTCTGTAGTAAATTGTTTAAATTGTCACTTTCCTGGGCACAGAGAGGCTACCAGAAGAATGGATTCTGTGAGAGTGTTGGGCAATCTGTACAAATACTTCATTGTGTTATCCAACATGGTACTCTGAAGTACAGAAAAATAGAATACATGGGATTTATGTCTTTATGCAAACAAAAAGAAAAAAGGCTGGATTCATTATTACATTTTCTTGGAAGAAGCCAGGCTTAGTGATTTCATATTCCTGTAAGAGGAAAGGAGCAGCAGAGGACACCTATCATTCCCAGCAGCTGATTTCTGGTTAGCATTCAGGACTCCACAAACAAACCCCCTGTGGTTACTGTGTATTTTAGATCACCTGACAGGTACAGTGCCTTGTGCAACCAAGGCATGATTTTTGTCTGATTCAGCATTTCTCTTTGGTGGGAATTCTTGTGTGGGCAAAGTCTGTGTGATCCATCCCTCTGGCAATTCACTCTCACAGATAATCATTGCACATAAAGGTCTTGTGTTCATTTCTGTTACAAAAAGAAAAGAAACAAAACAGAAACAACAAATGTGTCACTTCTTTTCCCCTAGGTTCCAGCTTTCCATTTGGAACCCTGCCTTGCTCCATTCATCTGCTTCTACCAGTACAGGATGAGTGTCTCTTTACACAGTGTGTAACTCAAATTTATGAACGCAGTTTGTGTAAATTGGACATTGCTGAATTTCCAGATACGATGATTCAGCCCTAGAGAATTTGCTTTCTCTTTTCCATAATTTGAAATGCCGTGCCCTGTAAGCAGTCTGCTAAAACACTACTGCTGGAAACCATGAAGCAAAGCAAACAGGCACTCACAGGTCAAAGTGGTATTGTCAGCATGGGGAATTTCATTATCACCTTCCCTTCCTTTAATTAGCTGCATTCCTATAGTTTAAATAGAATAACTAAATGACTTGGGGGCCATAACTAGACCTGAATTAGAGATAGAATACAGTACCCAAAGGCACATGGGTTACATCTGCTATTGTGCTGTCCAGAAAAATGGGTCAAGTGTTTTCTTTCCTGAGGCGAGATTGTATGTGCAAGGTCAGAAGAATCATCAAGGCTGATTATCCACTGATGAGACAAATCTCAAATTCACAGTGAATAGGCCCTTCCTGTGAATGACTTTAGGCAGAGAATTTCTTCATAAACCATGAAAGTCAAAGACTGAAAACTAATTTCACATCTTGCCAAATGACTTACTACTCTCTGGGAGAGGTAGGGTAGGACTGAAGATAGAAATTGAGGGCAGAATGAAAAAAGAAAAATTCTTGATGTGGCATGTTTCGTGTATTGCAACAGAGCTTGATGCAACCAATTGTTGGAAGAGCAAATAGCTCCATGACCTCAGGTCTAAAGCACACAGCTCTGTTGCAGAGAGGAATGGCGGGCTTTCTAACCTGACCACATTATAATAAATGCTCTAGTAAACAGAGAGGTGCTCTGGCTTTCTTAAAAAACTGCAGGCAAAAAAGGTAGGCTGTGAAGTAATGCCAGCATGTTGTAAGAATCATGTAAAGAGAGTATGTGGATGGAGGCCATCATAACATTTGTAACCACAAAGTCATGCTTTCAGAAACAGCTGAAGTGGAAAGAGTTTATGAGGCAGATTTGCCTAAGGCAGTGAGTAATCCTTCTGTCCCTGTGGGTTGCCTGAGTTGGCCCAGCCTCGGCAGCTGGTGGCAGCCAGCTGGAAATGAGTGGCATCCATCCTGTGTCCTCAGAGCTGCCCTGGAATGCTGCAGCCTCACCCAGCAGCACCTGGCACTCAGCTGAGCCCCCTTATCTGCCCAGAACACTGAGCTGTACACATTCCAGAGGGTAATGTGGGTTTGTACTGCAGCCACAGCCAAAGACCTGATACTGCAGGCAGGTTGGACCTGAATGCTGCTCAAAAGATGATGATAAACCCCTAGATGTGCACTTTTCCCTACCTCAACTTGAATTCCTAATCAAACTGTAAATTAGTTTCCCATAGTTTTTTTTCAATTACTTTCTATTAAAATATAGGAAATATTTATTTTATAAGAAATAACTCTCCAGAAATTTTGTCCTCTCCACAAAGTTATATCATCTACCTCTTGATTAAAAGTGATGGTACTGAGCTCAATTTTCATGTTGATTGGCCTGACTCCGTTTCTCATGTTCATCTAGAACTGAGTCACGAGGTCCTAAATACAATATAGCTTTACTCTTTGATAATGCATAGACATATATTTGTACACTATATTTGTATACTGTATGCACTGAGTATATGAAACATTGTAGAAAATAGAAGATTAACAGCTGGAATGGAACATATAGAACAGTTTTCTTGTTCTTATTAGTTTAGGTAATATGTTTAGTTCATATTATATAAATCTTGAGAGTTATAGCTGTCCTAACATCTTAAAAAATTCTGATATCTGAGATGTGGGGAATATGTGGCATAAATCAGTATTTCTGTACTTTTTCCTCTTTTAGCTTACTTTTTTGTATTTGTATTTTCAACACAGGCTCTTTGAAGGTGACAGATCAGTCAAGAAATTTTATGCCCCACTTAAAACAGGCAATGTTAATAAAGATTTGACATGTAGGATAGGCATTAGATTTCAGAAAATGTGTAGACACTGTTATCATGATTAGTTGACAGATTTTTATCCTCACTACAAAGAGAAATCATAATATGCATAAATATATTTCTGTATATGTTTGCAAGTCTGTAGGTACATTCTTTCAGGAGACAAACACTGGATGCCAGCTAAAGATATGGAAACTTGCCATGGGCTCTGCAGCCCAGGGCTTGGCTTCTGTTTTCCCATTGTTTACTCTGCTCGTGCCAAGGCTTATTTCAAGAAAGGCAATGGCAAAACTTCCACTGACTGTAAGGAAAGTGAGGTTTGGCCCTTGGTGAGCAATAAAAGCTCTGTGAAGGCTGAGGGTGGGAGTACACCGGGGCTCCTGTGGGGCTGACATGCGTGGCCAAGGCTCACTCACACCTAACCCTGCACACCCCTTCCAGCTCCCTGATTTACAGGGCTCTGTGGAAAAGCCCCCACATCACACTGCATGGTATACTCAGCCACAGATGGACTTTGAATCACTCTAGCTCGTGGATTCAAAAAGAGCAGCCTTGTGGCCATTGCAAAAAACAGGAAAAAAAGTTTGTTTCTTTTGTCTTGTTTTTGGTACATTATTTACCTGACTTTTGGGAAAGCTTCACAAATGTTCTTTTGTTGGTGGAGTCATCTGCAGAAGAAGAAATGAGCCCTCCTTTCTGAAGAGTGCTCCAGGATTAGGCATCTCTGTCCCTTCCAGGCTGTGGGAGCACTGTAGGAAAGATCCCCCTTGTCCTCAGTCTGGAGCTCCCCTCTGTGGGGCACAGCCCTCCTGGAACCTTTTCCATTGACTCACTGGGCTTGGAACGGGAGAGATGGAGAGCTGAAACACAGCTGTCCAGGTATAGACAGGTCTGCCTGTCTCTGGAATTGCAATTCTGTCAGAAATTGGGATGGGGTCTGAGAGAAGGAAGAAGAATCTTGTTTCTGTAACCCTCATCTCTCCAATGCACAGAGATTTTGTTCCCCTGAATCAGTGTCTGCCATTGCCATGAAACCGAAAGTCCCCTCAGTTGTTTTTCAGCTGTTTTTTTAATGCTCCTAGTATTTCACTAGTAGGGAATGGTAATGTTTCAGTCCTGTGCCTAATAAGTTCTGAAATACTCAGGGGAGATATACACGGTTTTACTTAAATTAATTTGTAGCGTTTGAAATTCAGTTTAAGTCACCAGGACAAATAAAAGTCATGGCACAGACAAATGATACACAAACATCACCATAATATGATACATTCCACTGGTGTTGACATCTCCTAGCTTGCAAGGTGAAGAGCAGATAAATCAATCAGCACTTGGTTTAAACCTGCTGTGAGGACAATATTGTAGAAAGAGTGATGCTTGATGAATAAATTCCATGATGGCCTTCACTGCTTTCCACATTTGCTTTCACTATTTCCTTCTGAAGGAAAATATGAATGAAACTGTTCACACAAGAAAAGAGAACCTCTGCCTCTTCAGCTTATTTGAAAATAACAGTTTATATTATAAATATTTTGCAAATGTTCAAGTGCAAGAGGCAATACTATATAACAACTCCTTTTTTTTTAACTGATAAGCATGGAGTCATCGATATAAGGGTGGAATAACTATTTTTGCTTGTTGTGTGATTGATCTTGGTCCCATCAATGTAACTCATCTGCCATTTTGGTTGATATATAACAATAAATTATTTAGGTTTTAAATTTTTCTTTTGATTCTTCATGAATCTGGCATTAAAACCTTAGTATGCATGTCCTATTTGGATGAAAATCTTCAAGATAGATCCCATTGACATATGCAGCTCGTAAGGACAACTTCAATTTCCAGCCAGGACAGAAGATCTGGTAATGTTGATTACTCTTTTGGATATAAGTCATTAGAGTTCCTGACAGAAAAACTGCAAAAAGGCACTGACTGGGAGCCTGCAACAGCTAAATATCAAAAGAGTGAATGAAACTCAGATTTTTCTGTAAGCTGGCAAATCTACCCCAGAAAAAATCCATTGCTTCCATTATTGTGGATCTTACAAGCTTGGGATCAGAACAGTTTACTCTGTTTTGTGTAAACTCTTGGCTGCTACACTCAGACAGAAGAAGTCAGTCTAGATTCCAGACATTTGGAAATGTGACAGCATAAATGTGACAGATCTTCCAATTTCATCAAGGGTCAAGTCTTTTTGGTAATTTAAGAATATGGAAAAAAACCAAATTTCCTGATTACAGTTGTCAGACACATTTAAAATGTCACTTTTCAATATTTCTCTGAAGACTGCAAGAAAAACCCTGAAAATAAATGCTTTCTCTGCTATGGAGCTTCCTGATAATCTTCTTTTACATAATGAAGTAAGCTGCTTTCAGGTCTGCACGTTCTGAGGGAGTCTGTGTTTAATAGATTGTTCAGGTATTTTCTTTCACTCTAAATGATGGATCTGATCCAACCAGTACTTCTATGCTGATTTGAACACATAGAAAGAACTCCTGATTGAAGAATAGTTTTGGGTGTGGAACAAATTTCCCCAGGAAATTGAATATAGCATACTAAATTATTTATCCCTGTCTTCTGTCAAGCATTTGAAAAAGCTTAAAGGCATCAAGTGCTTTGTATCAGCAATATTTTCAGGAAACTTGCAGTGCAGCATGCAGTGCCACTCCTCCATGGGCATCATTGCACTGCACACTTCAGAGACATGATTGCTGTGTTTGGGCTTGGACCTGGCAGCCCTCAGAAGCTGTGGATAAGGCCCTGGCTGGCTGTCAGGGGTTCCTGCTCCGTGGGTTTCAATACACACTATCACCACCCTATCTATCATCATCTCAAACAGTGTAGCTTTTTGAGTTAAATATTGAAGCAGCATTCCCTTCTGCATTTGTGAGTAACAAATACCAGACAGCTGTAGCAGCTTGAACATTCAAACATTTGAAGAGTTACAAAAACTGCAACTGCTTTTGAAAAGCTCCTTATTGAATAACATCAGAACTGACTACAGAACATCAGAATCTAACTACTCTGACTCTGATCACCCATATGGGAGAAATCATTTGGGAAAAACTTTAGGTTTATAGATAGTATATAAGTATTAGATACTATTGCAACATTTATCATTATTATCATTAAGACTTAAGTAATATTAAAAATTGACAAATAGTCAGTTTAAGATGTCCATCATATGACATTTTAAAGGATTTGGCTTCAGGGAAGTTGCTCAGTGCTTCAAAATCTTGGCCCCAGTTTCCTCCCAACCCTAAATTTCAGTCATATCAAAAAAAATATGGTAACTGTTACAGCAGCTTCAGAGAGAAAGCCTTGGACCAAAGGAATTCGTGACTCTGAATCATAGTGAATAATTTGTGATGTTGAAAGATGAATTCATATCCTTCATCAGTTATAATCACGTTCTTCATTATTGAGCTTGCTCCGGTGCCAAAAAAGGATGTGTTTCTCTCCAGACAAAGGGAAAGGCAGTGATTTGCCCAGGAAAAAGAGAAAGACAAATATGAGGTGGAGCAAAAAGACAGCACACAAACTGTGGACAAGTATAGACTCATGACATTACAGCTGTCAACTTTGTTGGGAAAAAAAATGCAAATTCCCCTTCTCTGTCCTTATGTTTTATTCATTCCCATGTCTTCCAAGAAATTCCCTGCTCTCATGCTATTGCTTTCACACCTTTCCTCCCAATACACAGATTGTACCCTCCACCCAATTTCAAAAGAGATGGACAGAATAAAAAAATAAGGACTAAAAGCATGCTTTGTTTTTTCTTGGACAAGTGCCAGCATAGTTTATCATCAGGAATGATTTAAGACCCTGATTCAACAAAGTTTTAAACCTGTTGCCTGATACTATGAATGTCTTTTAAAGCTCTAAGTCATTTGGGATGGACTTAGAGATTTCCTGGGAGGATGCTGGTTGAGGTTTGAAATTCCAGTTTCAGAGTTTGCTTCTTTTTTTATTTCTTTTGTTATTCATGTAACACTCACTGTATTTCCCAATGCTTCTCATAAGTAAATCCATTTGGTTAGCATTATGAAAAAACCAGAAAGAAGTGTGGAGTTAGCTTTAATTCCACCTAAGATTTTAATGAGTATTTTAGAATATTTTTTGATAAATAATTCATGAGTTAACATTTGAATTTCAGCTCATGAACAGTCATGATGAAGAAGTAAAAATGTTTAGTTCCCAAGTGTAGGAGTTATAAAAGCTTTTTTGTTGTGAATTAATATCAGTCCTATGGGGACACTCACAGAGCTGTTTATACTCACTGAAGTCAGAGTTTATGGATGATGTATATTCAAAGGCTTTGAATCAAATTAGCAATGTTATCTACTTATTTATTCTGTGATGTTAATGAGTCATTCTGAGCAAGCAGTATTTCAATACTTTGTACATTCAAGTTTCATTTTACAAGATTCATTGCAACAATAAAGAATGATCTTGATCATTCCAGACACTGGCAATTCAGATAATAAAAAGAATGGAAGAATGTTTTTTGCAGACTTGAAAGTCTACAAGTTTCTTCTGATTACTCTTATAGTCTTCAGATGGATGAGTTTTATTCCTGACCTGTGGTTTGCTTTGGCTCGTATATTCTCTTTTTTTTTCTCAATTACAACTCTCCACAACTGTTTTAATCCTTCCCTTAGGAATTTAGTTTACCCTGATTATGAACTTCTCATTTACTTCCCCTCCTTCATGTATGCAACAGCTTCCAGTGTTCAGAGTCCAGCTAGTAACTGCTGCTGGTCTCATAGCCGTGTCCAAGATCAAACTCTGCAGTAAAACATCTAGCTCCCCATATCTGCTGTCTGAATCATCTTCTCTCCTTCATTTATCATGGAGTGGTGTCCATCTGTCTTTTTATGATTCTTCTGGCCTCACTTCCTTTTCATTGTACCAGTGTGTCAGCTTAGTTAATTCTAGATGCTTACTTCCCTTTATTCCCCTCATCTCATCCCCGACACTCACTGAACAATCCAAGTCTCCAACAATCCCTTACCTCCTTTAAGTCCTTTCCAATCTGCTGTACCATGATGCTCTCGTTCTTGCTCTTGCCCTTGTCTTTCCAGAGCAGTGTTCCTTCATGGCTCTGAAGTTGGCCCCCATCTCTTTGGGTCCTGCCCTCAGCAGTGCTTCTTTCCCTTGCCTGTCTGTACTTCCTCCTTCCCACACTCCCGTCTGGACTTTCCTCTGGCTGCTTCCCACCCATCCATACCATCATCCCTTTTCTCTCTGATTCATCTATGGAGCCCCCACACAGCCATGGCTACCTCTCTGATCTTGGCAGCATTTGCATTTATTTTTCAATTCATCTATATTTTTCAATGGTCTTTGTCCCCTGGATTTAAATGCTTGGACAGTAAAACTCATAGGCACCAGGCTGTGTGTAGTTCTCCTTCAGCTGGTTTATTCCCCTAATGAATAGGGGAATGCTGACCAAAGGAAAATACAAATCAACTCCATGTACTGACTTAAACTTTTCCTTATTCTTTAACTTCTTTTCCTCAGCATTACATGTTGAGGATGGGATCTGGTAGCAATGAGCCTATTTTGACATGTCTCAGCTATTTACGTTTCTCATTGAACCCTCTTTTCTCACTTCTTTCTGTTCAGGTATCCCATCAGCTGTTTCTGACCAGATTGTCTTATTCATTATTGTTGCCACTCATGAGACATTATTTTCCTCTACTTTGAGCATTTCTTCCTTGCAGTTTTCTCCATTATTATCTCCAAGATGTCTTAGTTCTCTCCCAGGGCTAAGGATGAGTGACCTCTGAATAAAAACTGGCTGAAAATACCATTATTTTGAGGATTAAAATGTTCATGTTCTCTCTGTTTTTCATACTGTAGATCACTCTCCACTGAGTCTCCAGTTCTATCTTCTTTCTTTATCATCATTATTTAGTAACAACTTTTCCTGTTGCCCTGCTGTCAGGCTTCTAAACCTGTTTTATTGCTTCTTTCCTTTGGCCTCAGTTAGGCTTTTCCATCCAGTCTGCCTCACCTGAGAAAAGTTTCTGCAGGTTTCCTGTTTTCTCTTTCAGTTTTCTCCTTAAAAAACCCCAACAAAAACACAAACAAACAACAAAAACAAACTGTCATGGCCTTTTTGTCTTCTTTCTTTCTGCCTTTATTCAATTTGCTCACAATTTCTTTCAGCTTTGATGTTGCTCAAGACAATATGGCCAAAGCAAGTAATTTTAAGATCACTCAGATTATAAAGTGTAGTCTATACATATGCAATGCTACATACACTGAAGATTTAATTTTTAACATAAGGTGGCATGGAAAAGATATTTGTCAGCATATATGAATATGAAGAATAATAGTACATTAGTTCTGAAACATGAATTACTAGTGTGTGATACAGCCACTGAGTTGTACAGGACCCAGATTCCTGGAGATTGTGCAAGGCCACAGAGTTCAGCTGGACAAAACAGAACAGATCACTCCTAGTGAAGCAGGATGTCCCAATCACCTTAGTCCTGCTGAGCTGTGTGGCCTTGGGGAAGCCAGATGGTTCTGCTATACAAACATCACTTAGAGCTGAACATGACCCTGACTCAAATAATGGCATTTCTGGTAAGGAGGATTGTAGGATTAAGCAGAGAACAGGATGTTCATTACATAAAAGCAATGTAAGACAAAAACCAAGACAATTTATAATCTTAGTTTTTCCTAAGTTTTTGTTGCAATAAATCCAATGATACAGCTGTTTTAATTACACCTCTTGGTCAAACTGCAATAGAATAAATATTTGATAATTTTTTCTCTAACCATAACTTGAATTTATTTCATCCACACATGTGCAGAGACACAATCATACCATGTGAAAGCCTGCACAGTAATTTAGCATTCCATCAATCTTTTCCTTCACTAGTGCTTCCCATATTCTCTCAACAAGAACTCTATCTTCAAGAGAAGTCTCAAGGTTTCTTTTGGTTCCATGTTAGTATAATCTCATAAGTGATAACTTATAAACATTTCCTTCAAAGCGATGATTTGTTTTGTTTTGTTGTTGCTTTTTTTTCAAAAACAGGAAGACTTTATAAAGGATGATTATTTTGATTTCAGTCCAAACATGAGTTCTGTTTTCTCCACTGTCCCAGACTTTCAATGACCTGCAAAGGTCACATCAGACCTTCACTTCTGAATCTGCAAAATGAGGAAATGAGTGATGTCTCATTTAGAAAGGGTAGTAAATCCAAAATCAGTGAGACACAGGGATTCCTTGGTGATAGGACTGTACAAGTATCTCAAATGAAGTGTATTATGAGGTCATAAAGAACTTTCAATTCAATGTACCTAGCATTCAGTATCAGAATTTTCTCTTTCACAAGGAGTTTTTATTACATATATTATTAAATTGCTTCATATAAATGGAGGATCTTTCATGTATAGCTTTCTGTAATTGCTGTGCTCACGTCTAATTGTATTATTTGTTTTATCCTCATTGTTAGCTAAAACTGTGTAAATAAAAGGAAATGGTACCTCTTCAATAATTTGTTCCAGTTGTATCTTTATATATTTGAAGGTCTTTGTTGAGACTCTATAAAGGTGTGATATTTCTATCTTATTAATAAGAAATGAAAAGCAAAGTCTATTCTTCCTGTTTTTATTCAAGAATTACACAGGAATAATACAGTAGTGAAATTTGGGATATGCTTTCAGGTTTCAACATCCAGCAGCATTGCTCAAGGCAATGTCTGGATTTTCTTTCATAAAGGCACAAGAAAATGAAATGAAATGAAATGAAATGAAATGAAATGAAATGAAATGAAATGAAATGAAACATCCATTATCTGGTCTACACCTGGAGGGTCACTGCCCTAAAGATCTGGGAGAGCACCCTCTTTTCACAGCAAATATGAATAGGGTAAATATTGGGTCTTGCTTTGGTTTAGTTTTTTTGGTACAAGAATGCAGCTTAGGAAAAGAAATATTATTGTCTAAAGCCCAAGGACAACATAAAACATTTTCCTGACCGAAAATACTTAATTACTTACTGTCTATCAGACAAGCTGCTGTTCTGCACTTAGCATCATGCTTCATTGTCTGACAGCACAGCTGGCTGGAGGCTGAAATTGAAAATCATTTTCCTTTGCTCAATTTCCTTGTAAACAGCAAAAGAATGGTGTTGATATGCCAGACTTCACTGGGAAAGTGCATTTCGAACATGCAAGATCTGTCTCCAGTGGCCTTAAAAAAAGGAATGTGATTTGACTCCTACAGAGATAAATCAGGACACCTTCAACTTAGGCTTCATTTAGTCTTTGCTGTGATAGACTTCCATTGTTCTATGCCACACCAACCATGAATAACTAAGAACACTAAGGAAAGAGAAAGAAAAAAATGGTCTTATGCTGTGAAACCACTTAGCAGAGATAAGTGAGGTATTGTAAATAGACAATTTCTGAAGCATTCAGTGCAACAAAGCAATCTTGACCTATTTCTACTTTAATTGATATTAATGTCAATTTTACACAATCTGTAAATGCATGTATGGCTCTGTAGTGTACACGAATATTAAAACTTCAAACTCAGTATGCAATCTTTCATTTTATTGAGAAGTATGTTGGTGAATTTGGTTTTCATCAATTTGCAACTGAGCAATCAGGTTAATTCTACCTAATGCAAATATATTTCATAGTATTATTTTTGATAGATTGTTTAACTTTCAGTACTCAGGTGTGACCTCGGTGACCAGTCATATTTCATTTTCATTAGTATTAGGTTGCACAAATAGTATAAAAGAAAGTAGATTGGTACCTTTTAGAAGCATGAGTCACGCTGCTTTAGTAAGTATTATGTTTTACTAGTGTTTATAATACTGTTTAAAGTTTTAGAGTACAGCTTTTCTTCCTTTGAAGTCAAATGTGAAACTCCTTTTTCTTTCAGGGTAAATTGTATTGGACCTATAAATCAGTGTATTTTCTCTGTGTAGTCTTGGATTTATTAAGATCTTTTACTTAATCAAAAAAAGAGCCATCTATTAACTGGTATAAGTCTGTTCAGCAGCTGATTTAGCACAGGTCTGGTAGCTGAGAACACATCTGCAAAGGTCTTACAAAGCAGCCTCCTGACTAGCTTTCCTCGACTAAAGCACAATGCTCCCTGAGTTTCTTCAGATGCTCACTCCATCTGCTGCACTGTGGTTGTGCTGATTAAAGGCTCATATACTTTCTATAGGATGTGCTTTACAATGCTGTGCTCAAACTTTCTAGTCCCTCAGGGGCATTTGTGTGGAAGAACTAACAAAGTTTTCACAAAAGTGGACTATTTCCAGAGAAATTGATGACTTACTCACAGAGTCCCTTTAGTACACAAGTAACTGCCTTCATAAATATTCATAAATATTCCAGAAATGCCAAGAACAATCCAAGAAGGAAAGTGAATGTCTAGAGAAATGCTTTTAATAATGGCACAGCTCAAACGTACTGCAAGTTTGCTCTGTATCAAGCAGCTCAGTGTTTGCATGGATTTTTTTACTGGGTCAGATAAAATGTCACATCTTAGCATTTAATAAGAACCACAGCATGGCCACTTTATCACTGCAGCCTTGATGTAGCAGGAACTCACAGGTATTTCTGAAATAAAGCTTTGAAGTAGTTATGGGAAATGGACTTAAGAAAAAATCCTGTCCATAAGCTTTGCAAGATCAGGTCTTAATCAAAATGACTGGACCGTTAAGCTGCAGTTTCCTGCATGTATGTCAGATCAGGACTGCAATTTCACTGTAAAGCACATGAATTCCTGTTTTGCCTTATACCTGTGGACATTCCTTACTTTCAAAGACAGAAAATCTGCAGAGCTGTGAGGGACAACTGAATTGTGATCTGCGTATTTAAAAACTGCTTGATTATCTGTGGTAGGTCGGCACAAAATCTGAAATAAAACATTTTCAGAACAAGAACACAAATGTAAGTCAGTGTAAGAGCATATTATAAAGCAAATGCATGTTCTTAAGAAGCTCTCTGATCTGTAGACATTTACAGTGGCATGAGACTGAAACAGAAACATCTGTTTGAATTTACCAGCTATGAAGCTGCTATTGAGAAGAGTAAGTGAATAGTGAATAATAATGAAACTATTGATGTTTAGAGAATGGAATTAAAAGCTTATGTGAATTTTACCTAAACAGAGAATTAACTCCTTTCATTGAAGCATTTTCAAATCTAGTTTAAAATTAAATCATCCTTTATGTATTAAGAACTTGTCTTTGCTGAAAAATAACCAATGTATTGCTCTTAAATTGAATTCCATCTACAAATTAAGTCCTTCCATTCAATACAGTAATATTCTTGCACAAAAGTTAACTGGCCCATTGGGAGGTATAGGCTACAGCTCAAGTAGAGATGCTGCTAATCCATTCACAATTTATGGTGTCTCTTCGCAGCTATGGCTTCTTTTGCACCAGCTAAAGTAACTCAAGAAGCATTAAACTCAAAAACAACACTCAGTGATTACTGAGGTAGAGGTGGAGAGAGGAGCTGAGGCCTGGGATGATACTTGCTCTGGTCAGAGGAGCTGCTGTCACTGAGATGTGTCCCAGCTCCTCCTTGTATCATAGCTTTGTCAATAAATCCACTTCATTCTTCTCATCTGCTCTCCAGGCTCTCTGATGGGGTTCATTCAGCTACCCACACGCAAGTATCAGGCCTTTGAGATGCCAGGATACCAGAAAAAAATCACAGGGTCACAGATACAACTCAGAGGCCAGCAGATGTAACCTAGGGCCTACAACTCTTGTGCCCTTCAGGGTGACAGCCAGAGGTGAGTTGGGTACACCTGGGACTTCTCAAATGGCATCTGGTGCTTGTCTAAGCAACTGAATTAAGCCCTTCACGTCTGTTGACAATGGGAGATGTTTTGATTTGGATACCCAGATGTTTGATCCATGGCTGACTCCTACCCTGGCAGAGGTATTGCTTCCAACTGCCTCAGCAAGATCTGCTGGAGCTCATGTGTCAAATCTTTCAGATGTCTCAACAAATGATTAGAAGTTTTGTCTCAGACTATGGTAAGAATTACAGCAATAATATTATTCTGTTATTTATTTCTATTAGATAATTTTTATTATTTCAAATATTTAATAAGTATTAAATTCCAAGGATAGCTGAGATTGTGCAGACTGGTCACATGAATAATGCAGGCAGTGGAGTAGCTGCTGTTGCCTCAGCTTATTGCTATGGGATGGTGACCACTGCTGTGATCAGGTCTGAAGGTTCACAGGCCTTTAAAGGAAATGTCAAGTTTTCTTCTACACAGAGTATTTCCCACATTATCCACAAACTCAATCAGTTTCTCTTGCTGCCTTCCACTTCCACACAACTTCCCAGCTTCATTGCAGGGGCAGGATGTTTTCTGCAGTGCTGGTGGCCAAGTCCTGCTGTGGTGGTTTCAGATGTCATTGTCTCCAGTCTGGGATGTCTGCTGGACACCCCTGTACCTGCAGAGGAGAATCAGTGCTTGCATCTCACTCCTTCAGGTCACACTTTGGTATGTCAAGTCATCTTTAACATGGTTCCAAAATTGCTTTTGCTTTGAAGTAGCTTTGTAATCATCAGACACTTGTGTACACAGACCCCAGGAGGCTGGGATTTAGCCCCCACCTGGGTACTGCCCAAGCTACCACGGAAGGAAACACATTAAAGTTTCACAGGCAATCTCGAAGGTTTGCATGAGGTTTCTCTTCCAGCACAATGCACAGGTGTCTGAAAACCACAAAAGACTGTGAATGGCCTCTTAAGTGATGCACCACCTTTTCCCTGGAAAGGCCCCAGAACAACAGTCGTGGAAGTCCCCGAGGACAGGAGCCAGCAACACCTGCACAGTGACAGCAGACACAACCTTGCAGACAACCCAGCAGACACATGAGTTTAACGATTCGCTGACAACTTGCAAATGTAGGATGAATTCACAGCAAGTCTGCTTCCAGGCTTTTGTAGTTCAAATGAAAGATTTCACACATTTCTAGGAACTGCCTCCCTGATGGAAAAAGGGTGAAGCCTTTGGAAGACAATATAAAGAATGTGATAAACTTCAATTAAAACAAAATTACAGGAAAGATAATATCATGTTTTGATAGTTAGTGTTTTTTTTTCCTTGAAAAGAATTTGGAAATCATATTACTCTGGGGTGTAAATAGATTTTCTGAGATTATTTATTTGTGACTGTGTGGACATTCGTGATAATTATTTCTGTTGTGGAATGATTGCAGAATGTAACATATGACAGAAAAGGACAAGAAAATGAAATGTTTTGGCTTTTGTTTTTTGGCTTTTTTTTCCCTCAGAAAGAAGAAAGATACTTAGATGTCCATGTGGTAGATCTAATGGAGGAAAGGCATTCCTAGGAAACAATGAACAACAGAAAACAAAATTGCATTTGCTTACTCATTTTTGTGATCTGAACTTACACCAAAAAACCCACAGAGAGCAAAGTGTAACTTAAAGATGTGAAATGAAAATGATACCTTTGGAATCGTGCAAACTGAAGCAGTTTCTTTTCTTCAAGGAGAGGCTTAGAAATAAAGGCATGTATTGACATATCTAGTTATCATCTGATGTCTGACTATGAGCTAAAAAAAGCTTAGAAGCTCCATAGCTGTTCTAACAGTAGAAAATTCTCATCGAGCTCAAGTGGTAAAGATCTCTGAATCTCTAACTGAATATCCTGGGCTCTATTCCCATTTTTAATTTGCTGACAATGTCTCATTTATGAAAAAGCAGCCATTTAAAATTCTTTCAAGACCTGAGTGATACTGAATTACTCAGACGAATCTTTCTTCAGCATTTGTGGTTTAGAAAGGCAATGATCAGCATTCTGTAGGTTCTCAATATGCAATAAAAAGGAAAGAATATGAGGGATTCTTTTGGACAAAATAGTGTAGATGTCATATATCAAAAAATTAGTCATCAACTAATTATTTATAAAATGTTTAAGTATTAATTAGGTGATAGGCAGCAGCAGAACTATGCAGTCTATAGCTGATTGTGACATCCCAGAAGATTAATGAGCTACAATATTTAGATTAAACAAAAAAGGACCATTATAATAATACACACAATGAGCAAAGTACCGCATTTTCTAGTTAATGCCAAAACCGAATTTCACAATGAAGTGTTTGTGGAACATTAAAAGTATAATTTAGCATATCTGAATAAATTATTTTCTACTATGTAGTAAAAACAGAGAAACACATGGCACAGATTATAGCCCCAAATGCTTTTAAATTCTTGGAGTGGAGGCTGCCTGGCAACTTTTGTACCAGCTGGAAGAGCGAGAGCCCAGCTGGCTTGGCAGTAGCCACCATATTGTGCCTGGCCTGGCAGGCGGCCACCTGCCCCCCTGGGAGGGCCAGCGCCCCTCCCGAGCCCAGCTCCCAAAAACGGCTGGGGGGGGATGCTGAGAGATGCAGGGGAGCAGCCTTTTGGGGTTTCTTCAGCACTTAAATCTCTGCCTTGAGACTGTGAAGGAATGATGAGAATCCAAGGGCTAGTGCCACCGTGAGGGAAGGGGAAAATGCAAAAAATTCACGAAATTGTTTCAAAACCTTGCTCACATGAATGTAGGATGTAAACAAAGGAAAAGTGGTCATTTGTGGATTTTGTTGCCTTTAATCTAAGCATTGCAGGACTGTTAACACATTGGAAGTAAGCTCCCCATGGTCACATACTGATGTTGTCAAGTTAAATAAATGTGGTGACATCTAATCAGAACAAACTGCAGTTTGGGAGGGATGAAGGCTGTACTCAGCTTCAGGTCAAATAGTGAGAGAAGGACACCAATAAACAGCCACATTGTCTTCTTTGTCTCTTCTAGTGAAGGAAGGGAAAGTTCCAAATTAGGGAAATTGGCACCTTCAGGACTTCTGGGTCCTTCAGAGGCTTAGGTGAAAATAGAAGAATAACCCAAAATGGGTTGCCCTTTGTTATACACACCGTAAAACAGAGAGATCATCAGCAAGACAGGAAACCTCATGAAATGAAGCATTATTTGTTCTATGTCTCAAAAAGTTCCTGCTTTTTTTGTTCTTTGTGTTCCTTTGACAAACATAGTAGTTGTCCATCCTTCTCAGTGCCTCCTAAGGCTCAACAGTATCTTTCCAGGAAATTTAAACAAATGCAGTCACAGTGATCTAAGCTTGGGTTTAATCCCTCCTGGCTCATTTCCCAGCACACCTGCTCGGATACCACTCCTGTAATCAGCTCCCTCCAGCTCCTCCCAGTGCAGCACAGCCAGCAGTGGCTGAGAGGTGTGGATTTTCATGGCCGTGGGTGGGAGCTGGCAGAGTTGTGAACAAGCCTGTAGTCAATGGAGATTTAGTCCCACCAGTGGGGTGGTGGCAGGAGGGTACTGCATGTCCCTCTCACGTAGGGTATGCAGTTGAGGTGCTGGGGCATGGATTGGACTCGATCTTAAAAATCTCTTCCAACCTAGTGATGCTGTGTGATGGTGTCTTCCAAAGAGCCCCGTCTGAAGGCTGTGCTGATTCAGGGGAAACCACAGACACCAGAAGGCAGAGCCCTTCAGCACAGCTCTCCTTGAGAAAGTTTTTGTGGTTGGATTGTTTCTATGCTGTGGGTGCTTTGTTCTTCGGGGGAGTGTCATCAGCCCTCCTTGTCCTCCCACAGACCCTGAACTGATGGCAGGGGTATGGACCCTGTGCAGCGATAGTGCCAGGCCTCACCCACTCCACATTGCAGAGGAACTCTCCCTGTTCCTGTGAGTGAAAGACCTGTGCAATATCTCCAGCCCAGGATGAAACACTGTGATAGCTCTTCTGAATACCTGCATAGTCTGAAATGGACCATGTCACCACTAATTCCCATGGGAGGGAGAATTTGCTCTCCTCTGTTGTTTTTTCTATATGAACATGTCCAGACCAAAATTCAGAGGCTGGATTCATTAAACTGACAATGAAATATGTTCTCATGAGTATGCAATGCTTTCACACAGACTGAAATACTATTTTTGAATTGGACTCACAATTTTCATTTGACTTTCAATGATATTTAAGCACCTGTCTCTTTGAAAACAGATCTTTGACTTTTAAATAATTTAATCTCTGCTGAAAATTGTATCCCATCTGCTGGAGAATCTGGCTCATGAAATCTTGGTTTACAGATGTTTAAATTAACCAAATATTTCTCATATTTTTAAGACTTTCTCTGCAGAATACCCTCAAAATTGTAATGCAGAACAATCAAATACGTGATGTCCTTTGCATAGTCAAGAAGATTCATATGGACTTGGTTCTTATCAGAATATTATGAGACCCTGGATAGTTCCAGGCTAACCATAAAGCATAGTTTTGGAGCACTGAAACCATTGCCCTAGCTATTCCAGGACTTGGCCTCTGGCAGGAAGGCCACCAAGAGTCAGGATTTACTGGTGTAGGTGTTGATACAAATGTCTTTTGGAGCCCAGCCAGTTTGTGCTGTGCCATTAGGCATGGGGGTGTGTGTTTCACAGCAAAATAATCTGCTTAGTGGCCTAAAATTATGATAAACTACAGATTAGTGAGTGTAAAAAAATGGTGATCAATTCCCTTTTTGAAGGAATACATAAGAGCTGCACTGACATTTAACCAGTGAAGTATCCCTGATTTAACTGGAAGCTGCCCTGCTTTACCTCTGTGTGATCACAGTTAGGTTTTATCTTTGTCTAAGTGCTGTATCTTGATATCCACCACACACAGATCTGTTCCACTTTCCCATGTTATCTGAGGCATATCACACTGTGCTCATAATGAAGTCAATGGGGGCTTTGCCTTGGAATTGAAAAAGAAAATAGAAAGGGACTGGGCATCATGTAAAACAAACAGTAATGTTAGCTTCTTTAATACCCACTGTATTGCATCATAATTAAAGTATTTTCTTTTAAAATTGAAAGTTTTAGCAATTTGTCTCTAACTTTCATCTTAGCTTCATTGGTAAAAATTTCCTCTCATGTTACTTCTGAATTAGAGAGGCATGAAAGAAGAATTAGGCCTTGATATTTGAATTCACTACTGAGTCCAAGCTGCAAAAATCTGATATTTTCTGGATGATGTTGAAGTGTAGGGCAACTGCTGTGCTACTTCTCCATTTCTTTCATTAAATCACTCTGTATATATCACTTATATGTGCTATATTTTTTTTTTTTTAAATTGCAGATTGTGAACCTCACTGAGATCCTGGCAAGAGCCCATTAGGAGTTATTGGGAATAGTCAGTCTCATTCCCATCCTTTTGAATTTGACAGTGAGAAAAGGTTGTAATTACAGGTGAGTGTCTGCAAAGGACAGGAAGTGGCTATCTGCATTAATTTTTCATTTCACTCATTCTTTAAACAAGGAAAGTCAACATGAACACTTTCAGCCAATGACTATTGCCTTTTCTCATTCTTCCACTTAAACAGACCAGTTCTACTGCTGATCCAGGAGCAGAAAAAAATAGGCAGATAACACAGAGAGGATTCAAATACACATCTAGAAGTTATTTGGAATTATAGGATCACAAAATCCTTTATGTTTTTGGAGAAGACCTGAAGATCAGCAAGTCCCATCATTAACCCTGCACTGCCAAGTCCACCACTAAATCATGGGCCCAAGTGCCACATCTACATGTCTTTTAAACACCTCCTGGAATAGTGACTTCACCACTTCCCCAAGCAACCTATTCCAAAGATTGACAACACTTTCTATGAGGAAATTTTTCTTAGTATCCAATCTACACCTCTCCTGACACAATTTGAGGCTGTTTCCTCCTTTTCCCTGGAAAAAGAGTCTGACCTCCCCCTGGCTACAGCCTCCTTTCAGGGAGTCATAGAGATTGATAAGGACCCCCTGAGCCTCCTTTTCTCCAGGCTATACTCCCAGCTCCCTCAGCTGTTCCTCATCTGACTTGTGCTCCAGACCCTTCCCCAGCTCCATTCCCCTTTTCTGGACCTGCTCCAGCACCTCAGTGTCCTTTTGTAGGGTCCCAGAACTGAACCCAAGGTTTAAGGTGCAGCCTCACCAGTGCCGAGTGCAGGGGGACAATCACTGCCCTGGCCTGGAAAATCCTGCTGGCCACATTCTTTCTATATAGCAAAACAAACCAGGTCTAAAGAGAAGTCAAGAGATTTCTGAGAGCTTTTAACTGGTTGTGCCCCAGAGAGCAGTCAACTGCATTTTCAATCATCTGAATGCCCTTGAACTGTGGTGACAGCTCAAGGGGGTCCTGCTTGAGTAAGCAGTTGGCAGAGCAGGGACTACGCTGCTCTGAACACAGGCTGAGGACAGGCTGAGTCTTGCCCTTCTGCTGACAGAATTCCATCAGTAAAACAGTAGATTTCTTTATGTGAATTGATTATTTAGAACTTTACTCTCCCCCAGCTCCCACTGTATGATATATTGGATGAATTCTACTACAAGATGCTTATCCAGTATTATCTGACAGAGAAATGTCTTGATTAAGGTGGTATTAAATCCAGTTCTTTTTCCATAGGCAGCTGATCATTGGCTGTCCATGTCCTCTTTTTCTAAGGCCCTGGAGCCATCTCATTTATGGTTTTATTCTGCTATACTGGTCACAGGGCAGGCTAATTGCTTCTCCAGACAGTAGGCTCTGCTTCCACTTCTTGCATGTATTTTGAAACAGCAAAAAGTTAACAGATGCCAAAATACTCAGTCATATTAATATTTGAGCAAGTTCTTATTCATGTTAAAACTTCTGAAAATTCATCTGATTCATAAACTTGTCTTCTGCATGCTTGTGGGCTGTCAAGCTTGCAGGTAAATCTAATGCCTTGTTTATACCATAACAAAACTGCTAGGATGCTTTTCTCATTGCATGACAGTCTGACAATAATTTACATGTCTGCTGAGACTGCCACCTCTATATGGACAGAAACTCCTAGTATATCTAATGTGGCCGTAATGCACTAATATACTACAATAACAAGATCAAAAGAATTTGCACCATAATCTGGACACCACTACTTAAAATACGGTCCCTTGATTTAATCATATCTGCAATATAAGCAGTTCCTTGCAAGAGGTCTATCTGTGCTTGAGATATCCTTGTTACAAAAAACAATAGCAAATGATCAGTTTTTTTAAAGTCTGCACATCTTTGGATGTGCTGTGCAAAATTTTATTAATGACTTGTTTCTCTTTACACAGTCACAGGAAAACTGGTATTCTCTTAAAAAAAAAATAGAGTTTTCTTTCTACTTTTTATGCCCCAGCCACATAAAGGATATATATACCTATAAATGAGGTAGCAGAGCATCCTTAAGACAGATTTCGTTCTCCACCTAATCTGTTGCGGGGTTTTATGAGATTGATGCCAGAATGCTTGTCAAACAACAGTTCTGTGTTAGAATCACAGAATGTTCAGGGATAGGAACAGAACTTATAAGTCACCCAGACCAAGCCCCTGACATGGGCAGGGACAGCTCCCACTAGACCAGGTTGTTCAGAGTCCCATCCAACCTGGTTTTGAACTGACAGGATTGGGGTATGCACAGCATCTCTGGGCAACCTGTTCTAGTGCCTCATCATCCTCACAATAAAAAACTTCTTTCTAATACCCAACCTAAATTTTCTCTCTTTCAATTTGTATCCCTTACTCCCTGTCCTATTACTGTGGTTTCTAATGAAATAAAAAAGAGATTGCCAGGAGAGTGTAAGTTTTGACTGTCATGGTCTCTGTTTCAGGTGCCATTGGGTAGGCTGCAAGTATCCCATTCCAGTCTGAGTTATAAATGTGTTTCAGATTTGAGTGGAGAACAAGGAACTTTGGTGAGCCGTGCTTAGCTAGAGATGCCCTGTAGCACTGTTGCTCTAAAATCCTCTGATAAAAAGCAATCAATTGAAACTGAAATTACTGATGCCTTCTGAAATAAATTCAGAGAGTAGGGCATTTATTTCATTCTGATACCTGAAATGGTATCTTGTGGAAATGTGCTGAAATCTTTATTGTGACTTATCCTCACAACTTATATAGTCAGCAAAATATTCCTAATATAGGAATATTAGATTTTAAGCAGTCTCTTGTTCTTTCATGGTTTAAGCATAAACATCATTCTTCTTAATTCCCCTAGAGAGTCAAATAATTTAGACGACAAGGAGGATGGTGAAACAATAGATGAACTGCCTATACCACTCCTCTAACTGTTTGTGTTGTCTGGATGCATGCAGAAATGGGCATGACACCAGCTTAAGGACAGTTACTCACATTTTTTCCACTTGCCAAAGAGTTTTGGGAGCAGATGTTTTAGCCACAAAATCATTACTACAAGCTACTGCTGAATAAATGATCCTGTGCTCTCCCAGAAATGAGTAAAGTGCACAGTCTGTGAGATCCTTGAGCTTACCTTTTCACCTTTACAGGTGGCTGAGAAGCAATCTAGAGAAAGAGGGGATGGCCCAGAGGTTTGCAGAAATTCATGGCTCCTTCACAGACATTCACATATCTACAGCTACACAATGGTTTATGTCTTAAAGATCTATTTCAACCTAAACATTTGTTTGCATGAAATACACATACATGTGTATTTGTAAACAAAAACGTGTGTGTGTATGTCCTGTCTGTATAAGTTAAAGAGGATAATCAATGCAGGCAGGAAGGGAAAAGAAGAAAAAAAAAAAAAAAAAAGGAAAGAAAGGCAAGATTGTCATCAAGGCATTTAGGCATTTGATAATATGAACAGGAGTTTCATGATAACTAACTTCATGATAGTTGGTATCTGATGAAAACTGCTTAAGAATTACTTTGCTGGAAAGCCCTTGAGGGAAGCCAGCCAGATATTAGGTAACTTAAGACTGCTAAGGAAATCAAAACAAAGTTACAAGGCCATTAGCTCAGCGTTATGCTTTTGGCGGGAGAACAGACTGTGGAGAAGGGGCCTCCAAGTCTCCCAAGTGAATATTTTTCCTCCCTCATCAGTTCCACAGGGGACATAGGCTGTTTGGAGACAATGCTGTCACACGCTCTCTGCCACAGGAGGGAGTGGAGTCATCTCACCTGCCATGTCCATCTGGCCATCTTTGCTACCCACTGTGAGTCCTGTGGGGCCTCTTCTGCAGAAGATGGGCACGGCTGTCCTGCTGATGCAGGTGGGACAGGAATGACCTCTTCTGTCTCCACTCCTTTGTTTGCCACCAGAGGGCACAGAAGCTCAGGGCTTGGGCTCGCCTCATCCTCAGGAAACCCCCAAAGGAGCCATCCAGGCACAGCCAGGGATTTTTCTCCAGCAGCATGTCTGGGTTTTGGTTGTCCCAGCTTCTCCTTCCACCTTTAGCTTCCCCCTGAGATGTGCTTGTTCTGCTGTGCCCACGTAACATTTCCAAACTGCTGCATGTATGAAGATAATAAACCACGCCAAGGGACAGATTGGCTGTTGGGAGCCAAAAGCTGGCCACTTTGGCTCTCGGTGGGAGCGCTTTGCCAGCTGAGTTGAAATTCCAGCTGCGCTGGCTTTTGGCATGCTGAGTCTGTAAACATCCCCACATTCTTCTGAGGCTGAAAGTAGGCTAGAGATACAGCAGGGAGTTTGTCTTCAAACCAGCTCATGCATTACCTCTGCTGTTCCAGGGCTTTGCTACCTGGTGTTTGTGCGGTGCCTGTCTGCTGGCAATCCCAGCGCCTCGCACAGTCTAAGTGCCCCACTGATTGTGAAAGACAGAAAAGATCTGAACAAAAGAACTTGGACATTATTAGAAACAGTCATCATAAAAAGTGTCTTTTCTTATTTCAGGGTGGTTACTCAGGAAAATGTATTTGTTAGTGCTAAGGTAGTGCTGCCAAGCTTCCCTGGTATTCTTAGAGCATTATGTTGAATTATACTGAATGAAGAGAAACCTTTCCCAGCCCAAATCTGAGCACTCAGGAATTTTGCAGAAACTGCAGGTCTAGCTCTATTATGTGGAGGAAACCTATTTAATGGAGCAATTTAATGCTGCTGAGACTTACAGAAGCAAAAAATACTGATACACAAGGCTCTGGCTTCATTCAGGCGACTCCAGTTCCTGCTTTTCTCATTGAAACATTAAAGACCTCTCTCCATGGGCAACTCATAATTTTACAAACTGTTGTTTTGCTATAAAAATATGACTCGTGAACTGTTGGAGACTTATAGTACAGTAATACTTATGTTGTCATATCCTCATTCCCATGTATTTTGGTTGTCCCCTTCCTGCCTTTTTCTCACTTTATGCCCTGTCCCAGCCAGTTGCTTTAATTAATATGTTACTCCCTGCTTAAATACTGATGCCCTTCTTCGAGCTCCAAAGCCCTGCTAATTCACCCTCCTCATTGCTCCTGAGGTGCCAGCACACATGCATACAAGGATCATCAGGCAGATTTCGCAGCATGAGCTCAGGGCAGGACAGTGGAGATGAGAATGGACTGGCTCTAGGACTTGTATTGCCTGAGTAAAAGAACAGTATGTTCCTAGTATTTTCTCACGGACACTCTGATTTTACTATTCAAAGTGAAATGCAAGGACTTCCACCTGTTTTCTGTTGCATATCTTTTGGCACAGCACAGAGAGGATGACAACGTGCATGGTGAAGAGGTGAGGATCATCTGCCCTTGAGCCTGAAGCTGGTGGAAATCCATATCACATGGAAGCAGGGATTTACTCTGAAGGAACAGCCAACTGTGCTTCTGGACACAGGCAAAGCATAGCAGTGTAAAGCAACCACTACTGCAGGAGGTCATTTAGGTATAAATCTTGCACAGCAACCCCACTGTCTCTGACTCACAGACACACAAATGCTTTTGGAGATTGAAGTTTGCGTGATCATTTGCGGCATGTATCTTGTCGGGTGCCAGGATCTTTCATTTACTCTGCATAAGACCTTTTGGTCAATCACTCAGCAGAAGTATCAATCTCAAGAGGCTCATTTTGAGAATAAATGTGAGGAATCACTGGAAAAGGCAATTGGCCAAAAGCTGTTTAAGAATCCTCTAGACCAGCTCTACCAGTGCTTTAAATTGGGATAATTTTTACCTGATAAAGTTGTTGTGACAGTAACCTAGCTCAGGCAAGGAGCCAGATGAGATACCCAGTGACGCCGGCTGGACAGTTTGTCTTCTGCTGGTTAGTGATCACCAGACATACCTGGAAGCCTTTACTGGTTGTTACCTGTCCTGTTTAAATTACACTCCAATGTGACAGGGCAGAACAAGGCAGTGAATATATTCCACATTCCAGAGACTGAAATTTCCCTTCTGAATCAAGGGCTCTGTGGTAAGCACAATTTTACAGCCATTAATCCTCCTGGGGAACAGGCACACAGACTTTATACTGGGGACTGTGGAAAGATCTTCACAAGGGAGCAGGAGGCTATATTCAGGTATGCAGCTATGGTTTAATCAGGACATTTCTACACTGCAGTGCTCTAAGTCCTCTCAGGACTTGGTGTGTAAGACTCTTCCAAATTAATTAACACAACTGGAAGTTCCGGTTTTGAAACACAGCAATTGCTGTGATTTACAGCTTTGAGAAAACTAAGTGAAATAATTTGAATTGATTGGGAACTTTGTCTTTAAACAACTCTTAATTCTTCAAGTTTTTCTTTTTTTTTCCTGGCTTTGTGGAAACCACTGATTTGTTGAAATCAAAATGTTTTGTGACATGGGTGGGTTTTGGCAAACAGACAGGACCCATGCAGAGTTCTGAGGAAACCCTTCCTGCCAGGAAATCAGCTGCCATCAGAAAATTATTTGGTTTTTTGACAACTCGCTTGGCTCATGGTCAGGGTGCATGACTCCAGCGCAACTTTATGTACAGACCAGGCTTCCTCAAAATACAGGCTTGGGCTAGTACTACTGTATGGGATTTCAGCCTTCAGCTTGGGGACATTGTGGCTTCCCTGCTTCCTGACCCTGGATTAGGAACTTGAAAGCTCAGGGAACTTCTTTTCCTGTAGTACACAAATCTCAGTGATGGTTCCAGGGTTTCTCTTTGAAATATATGAACACAATGACTGTCATTGTAAAAAAACCACATGGACCAAGCTGCTGCCGACAAATCATCACAGGTTCATAAGGAAAATGTCTTTGCAGTCTATTGGCAAAGCAAACAGATAAAATATGGGTATACAAACTGAAGTGTCTTCTGCTAAAGCTTGTTCTATGGGTACTGCAGGGCTCTGAAGTGGAAGTGTCATTTCAAGAATGATCTGTTCAGTGTTAGCCACAACAATGAGATCACTGTGTCTTCAGCAGAGATAGTCTTATGAAAAAGTTTTCTAAGGCTTGTAGGTGGAATAAAGAGCCCATTTACCACCTTCCATGGGAAGAAGAACAAGGTTAAACAGCACAGGGTATGAAATTTCTTCTGGGACAAGAGACTACTCTTTTGGGCTTAAATGGTACACTGGGACTGAAATGGCACATTACAGTCATGGTTTTTTTTGGAGGTTAGCATCACTCCCAGCTCTTCTCAGATGATGCATTATAAAGAGTTTGTCTGCACAGCAGAATCAGCCTATGATTTTATCAAGGTCTGGCATCCCTGCACTGGCAAGCCAAGGTGGCAACAGCAGTAAAAATGACACTGTACAAGCTTCAGAAGAAGCATTTAAGTAAAGTGTATTGCCAGTGTTCCTAAAGCATGTGAACCCTATTATTAGCAGATGATAACATTCAGGTGCTGCATTTTCCTGGCCATTGTCCTCCCTGGCAGGCAGATTACAGCAATTCAGACTCCTTTGTTTTGCAGAGCATAACTGCTTCTATTGAGAGCTTTGCCCAATCTCGGGCACTCATCAAAAAAGGAATGAATTTGGACTCAAGCTAATTGAGGTTATCTTGGGGAAAATAAATAGACACAAAGAGGTAAATCCTTGCAAGGGATGCTCACATCTCTTTGTCATGCCTTCTCAGTTATCGAAAAAGAATGAGCGCCTTCAGCTATGCTAAATCATTTGTTGCCTAATTCTTACTGAAAATGCTTTATTTTCCTTTGGGGCTGTAGTGGCCTCTGATGAGAGTCTAAAAGAAACCTGAAAAATATTCTACTAAGTAGATATTCAGCCGTTTATGCTCCAGCTCTTCACACAACGTTCTGCCATTTATAGTGATAATCTTTTTCCATCTGTCCTATCTACAGCACAGCATATTTAGTTTGATGACAGTATTTATGACATAATATAAAATCTGTGTGTAGGAGCCAGGAATAGGGAAACACTTGGAATGAAGTCAAATACAGTCGAACCAAACATCTGAATGTCCAGCTCAAACTTGAAGTTCTCATTCAAGTGAATTCTTTGGATGGGAATTGAGACTGAGTAAACTGCAAAATGAGAAGCCTTAATCAGATTTCTGTAGATTGGAATTGATCTCGAACAGGTTTTCTGTGGAAATAGAAAACCTTCACTATTGTAGGTGTAGCCTTTTTGAAGTCTGACATTTGCAGACAAATCCTGCTTTGATGTTACCTTAGTATGCAAAATGGTTTGTAGTTTTCCCTCTGTTTATTTTTATTTTTTTTTTGGAACAGCATAATAATCCAAAATTACACTAATAAGTACAGCTAGATTGGCCAACCAGAAACACTTTTTCCAGAGGTAACTGACTGATTCACAAGTAATTGCATTGGCAGAAGTGCTTAAAACTGGAGAAATCAGAGAAATGGAAAAAATCCTTAAATCAGGGTATTCCAACCTGTAAATAGGGACCTGGCATGAATTCAGACTTGAATCAAGTGTTTTACTGGCAATGCAAGAACTTGTTCCATGATCAGTGAAACTAATGAAGCTTCACATCCACTGAATTTGTGTCTTATGATTATATTTTTTACCTGTTTTCCAATGCCTTAAGGTCTGGGGTATTAATAAAAATTCATAATGTCAATTCTCTGATATCGAACAGCAGGAGAGCTCCCACTGCAGTATTGATAAATCTCTCTACCCTATGCAGGTATCAGGTTTTTTTAGTCTACAAGAGCTCAGAAAACTTTAATCCCCTATCCTGTTGAAGATAAGATTGAATTGGTTTACAAGTGGAACATGTATTTGGAAGATCACACAGATAATCATCACTCTCCCCCAGCCATAAACACACTGCATAATTATCCAGATTGTGCTCCTTTATGACATCCTGCTACAAATAGTTCTAACCACAGACCATTATTGTGACTACCAAGCTGATCAAGGCAGTAGAAACTACGATAAGGATTTGCAATCTTACAATCTGGAAACGGAGGTAAAGATACCCCTGAAAAAGAATTCCATCCTTAAATTTAAATTCCTAAAAGCAATTATAGTATAATAAAAACGTTAAATGAAGGATTGCTGTCTGAGACAGCAATGCAGTACAGTATAACTAGCACTGAATGAAGAAAACTCAACCAGGATTTATGTGCAGAGGACAATGCATCCATATATGTTCCATTTGATTTGGAGTTGCTGGTCATAACATCAACCTGCCACCTGTTTCTAATCAGTATAAGTATATGGTATTTAATGTATTATATTAACCTTTTACATGTTGTCCAGAGTGGTTATTTAAAAAACAGCTTGCATACTTTAGTAGAAAGTGAGCAATACTGATGGTTAAACATGGAATGGAGTGAAACAACAATTTGTAGACTACAGGTGGTTGATAGCAGTATGAATTTCCCCATTGGCATTTGTTGATAAGCAAAATCATAGTAATCTTGCAAAATAAATAAGAACGTATTTTGAAAAGGTCTGTCACATCAAAGTTCTCTATTTTATAATAAGAAGTATCTAAATGTCTAATTAGTGCATAATTAAAAAATATTCAGGTCTGAATGTCACCATCATTACAGTAGCTCTTTTAGCCAGTTTTATATGGTAGTTGAATTTGAGATTGTTTAAATTAAATGCCATTCTTATTAATTAAGTGCAACAATATTTATCTTGATTATGTGTGGAATGGGTTGGGAAGCTGAGACATAATTGAGTAGAACACACACAGACTTGAGCCAGAGCAAACAGGAAATGTTCGTTTAATGAAGAAATTTGCATAATGACACTTCATCATCTGCTGACATGTGGTTGTCTGCAGTGCTACTGTGTCTGCTGTGAACAGACACAGATCCCATCTTTGTCTTCTGCTGGTGACCCTCTCGCTCAGGACACAGTTGGATAGAGCCCATGAAGGATGAGCTTATGCCCTCATGTGCCCATATTTGCATGAGAAATGTGCATGAGAACATGATATCTGGAACAGATGCATTTTGTGGGAAAAGTTCTCTTGTATCAGCCCTGAGAAGGCAAGGAAGATGTTCTTTTATGATGATATATGGGTACTGGAGGCACACCTGGTTACTGTGGCATGTTCACAATAAATTTCTCGTCACAGTCTCATAGAAGCTATAAAAGGGAGAAAAGACATACAAGGGACAAAACTGGATAGCTGACACCAGACTGCTTCTCTGCAAAATGTCTCGGAACTTTAAAAGACATTGGCAAGACAGGAGAAGGCCTACGCCCTACAGAGATCAAAAGAAGTGCAGCAGCTTAAAAAGGGAGCTCCTACAAGAGCAGCTGTAAGTTGTTTGTGGGAATAACGCTCCTTTGGACATATAACTGGGTGTCTGAGAGGGCTGGGACAGCCACAAAGGGATGTATAATGCATGCTGAGGGTTTTAACATGCTTTTTTCCTCTACATAATTTAATCCTGTGGTTAAGTTAAACAATATTTTGGTCTGCTTAGTCCCTGGTTTTCACACGGATTTTCAGAAAGGAGATACAGCTGGTGTCTGAGCTTGGTCAGAGCTACTGTATTCACAAATCCTGACCTAAAATCAGAAAAAAAGCTAGATCCCACCTCTACCAGTACTGTACTTACAGAAGAGGGGGAAAAAAAGGCCTTTTGGGACACCATGGAAATACTGGTACTGATAATGTATTGTTTTCTCACGGTTCACATTATCAGTTAAAATTTCAATGTTGGTGAGCTTTTAATTAAAAGGAAAATTAATTGGCATGCACTTGAAATGTAGATGCTATTTTTAAAAAGCTGAGCCCTTTGTATAGATCTGAATTAATGAATAGATTACCTCTCCTTGTACTCCTTGTCTTATTTTTTCCTGCCATAACAAAACAAACCACAGCAATAACAATTCCTCAAACAAGGCCTGGGAGATCATTCAAGGTCTCTCCTCTCCAGTTACTCAACCCACTTGACTCTGGTGTTAACTTTCATCAAATATTTCATGTATTTACTTTCTCTAGGCCATGATAAACCTGGGCAAATAACAATCTGTTTGCACCCCCTGGCAAGGGATGGTATCTACAGCTGAAGCCTCCTTGGACCTTTAGGCAAATGTCTAACTTCAGAGAAGAGTATGAGGCTGAGGGCTGCTCCCATGGCAGTATGCAAACTGCCTCTGCTTTTCTTGAATTTCTCCTGCCTTGCTCAAGGATGTTTCCACTCAGCTTGCTGGTTCCTACAGACCATCCTTCCCCATGAGAGGGAGTCAAGGTCCCCATCTCATGGTTGTGAGTCATGGTGCATGACCCAGCCCTAGGCCCACCCCACTCAGTTTTACTCCTTTGACAGTGGCATTTACAATAAGAAACTAATGACTGTACACTTCAGAGGGGCTACATGGCTCACCTACATGTAAGGTCTTCATCATGTCTGAAGGTGTTTGGTCTCTTTCCATTAACTGCAGAGAGAATTTGGAGCAAACGCCTTGAAATTTGTATGGTTCAGTTACATTCCCAACGTTGTGTAGAATAAATCCTTAAAGGGATGCCTAAATTTGGAGTGTTGCTATGTTCAGTTTTGTAATTCCTAAATCTCTTTTTTCCTTCAGGAACTTGTTATTTCAATGCCAGACTTCTGAGTTTCTGTAGAACCTGGCTAATATCTAAGTGCAACTTCCTATGCCTAAACATCTAGAGCCATGTGAGATACAGCAGTGTTTTCAGTCTAAAGATGACAGACACAGTGCAAGATGTATCTTTCTGGAGCAGCAGCAGAAGGCCAAGAAAAATACCCTGTGGCACTTTTCTTCTGGCAACTGAATTGATTCCCTATTAATATAAAATGAATATAAATATGTAAGAAAGTGAGGGAGTTAGTTACCTTAAATCTTCGTGAGTCCAGCTCTTGAACTTCTGATGTAGCTCACCTGTTTTCCTTAAAACTGGATAACAAATACAGTAGACACGTCTCACTGAGGACTCCCAGCCTCTGCTGGTGCACAGTTAGCCCATCTCTATAGACTAAATGGTATGTTTGAACAGATGGAAAGCTGCTGTCTATTAAAGATATATATTAATAGTTTCCTTGAACTCCCTCTGTGATACCATAGGTCATCAAAATATTTCTTTAGAACAAAAAAGACTCATCCTTTTTGCAAAGAACATCTTGACAGAAACACAACCTCATCAAACTGTCCTGCTTCTCTTGCTTTGAGCACCATCACATGTAAAACAGATGTTGTGAATTCAGATAATCTACCAAGTCTGAAAAGGTCATACAGTACAAAACAACTGTTCTGTATTTGTAGCTAGAGGTAGCTGGGATGGATAGAAAGATCAGCTGAGTAGCAGTAAAAGAGGAAGCCAAAGTGAATTACCAAGTCTGTAGCATTCCCTCTTCTTCTCAGTAGCTGTAGTTGAGTAACCTTTTGTTCAGGGTAAACTTTTTCAAACTCTTTTGTACCTGGACTGGGCAGGACAAGCAGTATAGACAAGATCAAAGCCTTAACAGATGAAGACAGGATGAATAAAACACTCACAGGTGAATCAGATCAATGAAACATATCCAGACAAAATAAACAAAGACGGTATTCAGGACTTCAAATTATTTACTGCACACTGCTCTGCTGCAGCAGCACACCTTCCTTGTGCAGATGCAAGTTGTAACAGTTCCCCAGGTAAATAAACCAGCTTCCTGTAAACAAAATTTTTAATTAACTGGTCTGATCCATGTGATGGATGTAAAAGCATGTCAGCAGCCATGCTCAGGGCCAGTTTGAGCTTGAGCTCAGTGGGACTTGGTGCAACTTCAGCACCACAAGGACAGGGCTGTGAGAGAACAGGCAGCAGCTGGCCCTGGTTGCAGGATAGATGCAGTTTGACTCCCAGGAGGCAGAATTTGCCAGAAGCACAACTGTGGGGCCATGCAATGTATGTCCAGCCAGAGGAGGGTGCAGGGACAGAGATCCCTTGTATGGGGAGCTATTTCCAGCCTCCTATTAGTCTGGAAATCAGAGAGCTGACAGTATTAAAGCTGACACTTTAATGCTGATACAGTTCATGCTTGTTTTAGGCTTTTGCTGGTATATGTATGACACAGAAGAAATTGCAATTTTAACTAGACCTCTATGGTGGTCAAATAAAGAGAGAAATAAATGAAATAATGCTTAAATTGGTTAAAATAAATGTGCAGGTGTAAGAGGCCAATTTCTTCTGTAGCTAATTTCTTGCTCATACTATGAGCTAAAGATTGGCAGAAGATTTGGAAGTTGACAAAAAAGGAAATTTTTTTCTTTTTCTTCCTTTCCCCTGAACATTTGCAAGCTTCAAAGACTTCACTGAATTAATAATTTAAAATATATTTATAGTTTATTTGTTTGTACTGAGGCAGAGTCATACCACTAAAAGCTTATACATTCCTGTTATCCATTTTGACTTACAGGCTTTGACTCTGCACATTACATAAGATTCATTTTCTTTGTTTCTCTTTTTGGCTACATGTTCAAAAACTTCATGTGAACTCTGAAGTAGAAAAACCATAATCACTGGCCTTACATTATTTGTCATGGCAATAAAAATGTATGAAAATGATTCATATGGTGCAGGTGAGATCACCATAGTGCTTTTGAAATATGTACCTGTGTGTTTTTTATTCAGTGTATGTTGGAGATTGCCTGATGCAAATTAATTTTATTGAAAATTAAGCAGATCTCCACAGCTGCACTTCACAACTGCCAGGGATTTCTGTAACTGGCAATTTTCCAGCAAGCCTGCTAAGAAAGAACTGAAAAGTTTACCACAAGCAGCTATGCTGAGGCAGACTCCAGGACTGAAACAAACTGGCTGTCATTTTACCATGTGGCTACTCATAAATGAATTTAATATTGGATTTTGGAGTTGGTTTTGAAGTCAGGTTGTTTATCACTCCAAAGAGACATGTTAGAAATCACAGTATCCAAATTCATTGCTAGAAGTAATTTTAGGCTATTCCATTGCCTAGAAGATTTGACATCTTTTGACTTTCAAAATATTTATTCTAGTTCCCAAAAGACAGTATCTTATGAATTACCTCATAGGTTTAAGAAAGAAGCAATTTTTGAAGTATTACCTTGGCTAAATATTTAAGCCATTTGCGACTATAAGTTAAGCTTTTAATTTAAATGATAAAAAGCTAATTCAGCAAACTATAATAATAGCCTTATTATTTATTGTTCTTATCATGTTACTGGCAGAGAAATTAGGTGCACAAACTTAGAGGACAGACTTGTCAGGGTACTGGAGGGAAGCTCTGTAGAGACAGTCTCAGCTGAAAATCCACCTCTAAACCCACAATTTAAATGAAGACTCCCCTGGATTATTGGGACAACAGGTCTTGGCTCTTCTGCAGGGGGATTTTTGTGCTGCCTTAAATTAGGATGGCAGAGGTGAAGAGTATGGGCAGTAATGGAGAGCTCAGTTTGCTAAATGTGGTTTTAACAGTTAATTGAACATTTCAGAATAGTTTTACATCCATCAACAGAGAGCACAAGCAGACCCTATGTTTCCTTCCTGCCCATTTGTTGACCTGCTTAAACTAACATTTGAAAAATGTTTCTCTCTGCAGATTCATTTTTGCATCCAGACAGCTTTTGAATAAACAAGGAGAATATTTGAGAATGGAACATGAGTAAATTGTAAATTGTTCGGATAACAGCTTGAGGTGATGTTTGTTTTTTTATTTGATTCTACATTTTCTGGGAGCATTGCCTACATTTAGAAGCAAATATCTTAATGAACAGGCACAAGAAATTAAGCAGAGGAAAAAAGTGTGTGTACTTTGCTGGATACTAGACTTGCTTGTCCTAATCCATGTGATCAATCATTTCCAGCTGCAAAGCACCATCTCCTGCTTAGTTAATTTGTAGCTGTTCTACAGTTAACAGTAGTGAACTGAAAAGATAGGAAGAACATGTCAAATTAAAAATTGCCTACCATTTTTTCTTATTTTACTGTAAGGGAAAAAACCAAAAACAGGCAAATGTGGTTAGTCCAGAAAACCACTCTGCCATTTCTTAATTTTCAACAGCTTAAATCAGAAATTTGTCATAACTTCATGATCAACTGGTTTCCAAGTATAAGAGCCAATAAAGTTGGAAGTTGATGAGCCCTGTATTAGCATGGCCAATTTTTTGTGTCTTGGGTCTGGAGGTATTTGGACAAGTCAATGATGTGATGCATTGTTATGGGTGCCCTGCGTGGGGAATATTGACATCCTGCCCTATTCAACCCATCCCAGTGGCCTAAGGACACCAGGACCAACCAGATCTGAATCATGCAGCCCACAAACACATGGTGGCCACAAAACTGGGTTGGATGCCTGCTCTTCAAAGGTATAACTTTAGCTTTGGGCCTTCTACTTTTGTGTCCCTCCACTGTTGGAGGTTTAGGACCCAATAGGAATGAAATTCAGCTTAGGTAACTTCCTGAGACAGTATTTTGTTTTGAAGATCTGTGAAGAACCTCAGAGGAATGATGCTCTACAGCCAAACGCTCTGCTCCTTGGTGGGAAAATGCCTGGATGGGAGGACTGGCTACATCCCAGGCAGAAGATGAGGCTGCTCCATCAGGGACAGTTCTGCTGACACCAGCCATATTCAGCTGGCCAGGAATTTAGATCTTGAACTTAAAATAGCACAGATCTCACTGAGTGAGACTTGTTTTATCTGAGCAGGTTTCTGTATTTCTTCCATAAGCCAAATACTTGCACAGTGTTCATTCACATAGCCCTGAAGAAGGTCACATACATGAAAACCTGATCCTGGGTAACGCTGATCAGGATTTGTCTATGAAATAATTCTTATATGAGAAATAAGAACTTCTGGAAACTGCAGGAAGTGCTGACATTTGTGGGTGAGACAGTGGACAAAAATGGATGAGATGAGGGAGAACAAGCAGTTGGCTCACAAGCAACTCTGGGGGCAAAGGGAGGATAACTCTAAAACAGGCCTAAGCTACAGGGTCTCTCTTTTGAAGTGGGAAACAGCAAATGGGACACAGGAAGATTTTTTCAACATTTTTTAAAATGCCTGTAAGACACTGCTGTTCTAGGCAGGAGTTAGATCACACACTTGAGCTGACAGTATCCACATGAGGACTCTTCTGACAGAGCTGGGAGCTATTCTGGGGGCCTGTCTGACCTCTTGCGCTTTCCACATCTCAATTCCTTTATTATATTAAATGAAACCTAGTCTTTATATTTTTTTAATCAAATAAGTATAGTTATTTTCATCTGATCCTTCCACCACCTATAAATACTTTCTGTATGTTCACTGGACACACCACTCTAATATAGACAGGGATCAGGAGCTAGCACAGCACCTACAGCTGGCTCAGGCAGGTCCTGACCAAGTCTTGCTCTCCTATCCCTGGGGCTTGTCAGGGAGAGGAGAGCAAACCAAAGCCGCAACTCTATGCCAAGAGATGTTTACTGAGTACCTGTATTGAAGACTGGGCAACAACAAGAGAGGAGATCATATCTCCTGTATTCTCCTCGCTATAGCAAAGTGGAGTTAAATATTCTGGTGTAAAAATTGTAGGAAAGGTGGTTTTAGCAGAGAAAATGGCTAAAGGAAAGAGTCCACAACCCCTATAAATACAATGGCTAACTACTTTGCAGCACCCAGTGGTCTCAGGCACCATGACCATGAGGTAGATACTAAAAAGCTTATTTCAAAAAAATCAAGAATACACATCACAAGTTACTTGCACCAGGAGAATAGATATTTTACAAAACTTGATTTACAGATCATATCTCAAAGCTCTTGTCATTGCTGTACAGATCTTCATTGCTCATGCAGAGGTGTGCAGGGCAACCTGCAGTAGTACTGAGAAGAGCAATGCCCAGACTTTTTTATTTGAATTCCCAGGCATTTTTATTTAAACCATTTCTAATCACAGATCAAGATGTGGCAATGAATGAAGGAAATAGTTTGGGTTTTTTTCATAGAGATGAGCTCACAGACTAGGAGCAGGGCAGAGGAGCAGTGAGAAACTTGTGAGTGAGAAAGCAGCTTTCACTCTCCTTCTGTTAACAAGACATCCTGCCCAAACCTACAGGATTTAGGGCTAGAGGTCACAAGGCTGCAGATCCTTTTGTAATGCTATTTCCAGATTAGGGTATCATCTATTATTTTTTGTCAAATTAAGCACTCAATTCTTAGCAGTCATTATCCTAAAGTAAAGGCAAGTATTTCTCTAGGCACTATTTTCTATGCAAAAAAAAACAAACAACCCAGCAATGCAAGTTATCATAGGGAAGCTTGCTGTTGAACTCAATTAGACAAAGAATCATGGAAAAAGCAGTCATAAAAAGGGCAAAGTTTATTAGTCCTGGATGTCTTGAGTATGTTTATTTGTCTGGCAGAGCACTTGGTGATTCCATGATTAACATCTTGATTAATGAAAACATGCTCTGGCCGTCAGTTCGCATTGACGATCGTTTTTGTTTGAAATCTCTGAGTGAGGGAGACGTTTCCACGAACAGTCAGAAAACCCTCAGTGATGGATTGTCATGCAGGCAGGGTTTTTAGTGTGACACTGTAGAACAGGCTGTTCCTGGCCAGCAGACCTGAGGCTGGGGCGTTATGCCCTGGCTCTGCTCATTCACTCTGACAACAGCAGGAAGGGGCACCAGGGCAGCTGCCTCACACTGTGGCTTACTTGTTTCCTTGGATTTTTCATGTGCACATGTAACTCTGGCATCAACCCTCCCATGGCCTGTACTACCCATGAGGTGAAAAAGATCCATTTCTCATCTTGTATACAAGATGTTACATAATTATATTTGGACATCTTTTCCTTTTGTACCTTACTTTTCTGCAAAGTCAGACCAAGATTATACATATCTGTACAGGCTTTTTATTTCTGGCAATGTGCTTGTTGCTGTCTACTCCATGTACCCTTGGGTTTAATGACCTAACAGGCCTATATTATAACATGGATCTTTGTGAAAGGGACTGAAGCTGAAGTTGCATATTTATGAGTTTATGACTCAGAACTAGACTTGAACTGAGCAGGAAAAAGAGGTTTTCCTATAAAGACCTAATTTTATCTAGCAGTAATACAATCTGTGAAGGACAGTAAAGGTAAAGGTCAGAAAAGCTGATCTCATGCTTGCTTTCCTACCCTTTTTCTGCTTTGGGACAGGCTGTGCTCATATTATTACTTTTGTTCCTGTGAACAACTCCCAGCTTGCATGTAGGAGCTTTCTATATCTCTCCTTTCCCCGTTGTCTTTTGCTCGGGCTGCAGCACCATGAAATTTCAGCCATGGACTGAGTTTCATGGACTTTCTTTTTGAAACTTGGTATTTTCTATTTTCCTCCTCATTCTTTGAATTGTGAACTCTCTCTTTTCAGAGTCTCATCCTCCGTTTTCTCTGTGCTTTACTAACAGACTAAGGTGAATTTTTACTCCCATTGTGTCAAAACAGTTTGTGCAGCCCATTCTCAAAATTTGTGTACAACCTATGATCTACTTCCTTTGCTGCCCAGCAATTCAAATCTTCACCCCACCCCAACACTAAATACTGTGTTTAGTATCAATGTCCTCTTTACTCATAAAAAGTAACATCAACCTGATATTCCTGACCAGGTGGGTTTTAAGACTTCCTTGTGAAATTACACAGAAAATTCCCTCCCATCCTCAGCCACTCAGCTGCCCAGCTTCCTTAAGGCCTCCAACACAGGCAGCCACATATATCAGAAAAGACAATGATATCTCCTTTCTATTCTTACTGCCTTGTGGCAGATGGGTTCTCAAGCCACCCTAAGGTGAATATTGCCATCCACTTTCATATCTTAGTGGCCATGAGGAGGAATGTCAGAGTTGCAGAGCAAGAATAGTCCTTGGCTTTTCTTACTCTGATATTTGAGCCTAATGCTTTCTTGCTGTCAGGACACAGTATCCATTCTTCAGCTTCACAGGTCTGCAGTGTGGGCGAGAAGATGCCTGGAGCAAGTCCTGCCTCCAGAAACTCCTCCATAACTGCTCCTACCACAAGTCTCTTTTTCTTTTTGGCACATCTCTGTTCTGCTAAACCATAGGGTTTCTCTGTTTGGAAAAATGATAATGGAGGCAGAATAGAGCACAGTTACATAAACCCTGGCTGGTGCAAGGAAAATAAAGAGGGACTGGTTGGACTGATCATTCACAGTCTCTGAGAATAGAAAATCTTTGGAGGCACCCAATAAAATTGTCAGGCACAACAAAAAATATGCAAGAAAGGAAAACTTTTTGTGTGGCCTGTAGTTACACTGTGGCAAAATAAATTAAAAAAATAAGTGCCAAAAGGGATTGACACATTAATGGAAGATGAGTGCTTTGTTGATTCTTAGATACTATGTTCTGGATGTAATTTCAGTCTCAGGAAATCTCTACCCTGTTGATTTTTAGAGGCTGGAAGGCAGTAAAAGGACTCTATATGCACTAATTCTCATACTTTTGTTCCAGTATCTGCTAATAATCACTGTCAGAGACAGGATACTTGGCTAGACAAGCTTTGATTTGACTGGATATGGTACTTCTTACATTTTTAAACATACTGGAGCAGCTTTGCCCAGAACTTGGAGTACAGCGTTTATTCTGCTCTGCATGCTGCACTTCTGTTCTTTTGCTGATAGCCAAGAATGACAAATTTAAAATAAGCCTTATGACAGCAGCAGCATGCATGGCACAGGCTGCATGGTAATGAGTTGGTTTTCCAAGTTAAGTGCTGGAATGACTACAGTTACTGCCCATAAAAGGGATCTGAACATCCAATCCCTTGATGGTGGAGAGGGCCTGCAGTTGGGGTGGATCACAGCTTGCTGAGCTCAGAAGCTCTCAGTCCTGCCTGATGCTGTGATTTCAATCCATAGTTTGAAATTCAACCCACTCTGTCATATCCCCAAAGTCTACCACAGACCACAGGGAAAAACAATTTCACATGATTCTCTTGTCAGACTCAGAAAGTGAGAATAAGGATGCTGCCAGCAGATAATGATCAGTAAGCAATCTTGCACATCATGTTCTCAGAGAGAATAGAAACACTCTCTTAAATTCACCTGATCCTTAGGATCTAGGCAGTATGTTAATGGTTGGATTCAACGATCTTAGAGGATTTTTCCTACCTAAATAATTATGTCTCATAAAAACTCAAATCTCAGAGTAAGTGAAATATTCCCCAGGCAACTCCTTTTCAAACCCTTCTCTGAACTGTAGAATGTGAGGAATTATGATGAATATAGTGTAAAGCCAAAGAAAATATTCCCTAATATTTGGAGAAAGCTTTTTTTTTCTTTTCTTTTTTTATTTACACAGCAGGACATGCAGGAAATTTCAGGGCACACTAACAGAATCAGTGCAAATGGTGCAAATGTTGGTCAGCATTTTCAGCAAATGCTGGTCTTTTTTGCTTGTTGGCTTTTGTATTGTTTTGTTTTGTTTATTGGCTCTTTTCAATACCCCAGGGGTCAGCTGAAAAGGACAGAAATATAAAAATCAGTCCTGCAAAATGCTGAGAGGCTACACTGGCCTGGCTGTTGTGGAAGTTGAAGATACTGCACCCATGGGCAAGGTCTCTGCTGCTGGGCAGGATGAATCCTGTTAACAGGTGTGTGATTCTCTAAGCTACTGAGGCATTGATTCAACTGTCATAGGTTTCATAAAGTAGTAGCATTTGGCAGATCCTATTATTAATGATACTATATTTGCCAACAATGTAAAACAATAACGCTTGTGAGTTAACCAAATTCAAATCAGATGAAGATTTTCCTGTATTCTGTCCAAAAAGTTCTTGTAATAGGCTGATTCATCCAATACCATTTCTATCCCAAGAGCAAGGGAAGATAATTTTCCCACTCTTTCAGTGTAGGGAACAGAAACCAAATCAGCCCAGATTTATCCCTTCTGGTGGTCACAGACAGACACTACCTATTTTCTAAGAGAGTGTATCTAAGTTTTGCCTGTAGCTGTTTTCTAAAGTGGCTGTTCTTTTGCTGCGAGGTTGCTCATACTGTGGAAATCCACTTAATCAAATAGAGTTGAAAAACAGCAAAGAACTATTTTCTTTGTTGCCTCAGAGCCATCTGTCTGTGTTGCAGGTCCCTGTGGATTAATGTGTGAAATTCAAGACCTGGCACTGTGGTCATTACTTAGGAAGTTGCAGATACATGCAGAGAAGTGTTCTGAGCTTCCCTCTGTACATTAGGGCAAGATCTCAGACCATTTACAAATTAACCCATTAACTCTCACAGGCATCTCCCCTCAGAGCCTTTCTACCCCTTGTGCCATGAACAGGTTACAGGAACTTTCGGGAACTTTCAAGGTTGTTTTGGGGTTTTTTTCTCTTCACGAGGAAACTTTGGTATTATGAAAAAGGCACCACCTTTGCCATCATCTAGTTCACTTCCAATGAGAAGGCAGAAGCAAATCTCTGGCTATCCTTTTGGCCAGACTACCTCCTGCAGCTGCTTCTCATGGCTCTGTGATCCCTGAAAACCCATACTCATACTCTGTTGCTTTCCTATTGTGATGATTGGCCCACTTGCCTTCGGCAGTGACTTTAGTTGTTTCCAAATTTTGACTCTACAGAAGTTGCTTAATTACCTCTTTTATGAAAACCAAAAGAGTGCTCAGGCCACCTGAAATCTCATATTATAAATATTACAGTTGCTTAGTGCTGCACAAAGTTGAAGGAAAAAATGCTCTGCTACAAAAGGTTCTTTTTGTGGATCAATGGTGAAGCACAACAGAAGGGTAAAGCAAATTCAGGAGAGGGAAGATCAAAGTCAAAAGCATTATTTCAGATCAGTGTTGTGATCAGTCTCCATGTGTCAAACACACACCCTCATTTGAAACTAAAGGGAGGAACAAGGTGTGTCTTGGGGTGGCTTCTGCCAGTACTAAGTGCCATGGTTTGTCCTGCTCCCCATGAATTGGACCAAAGCAGGAGGAACTGCAGGACTTCCTTTCCAGGCCTCCTCCGACTCATCTCTGGATGTGGTGACCAGGCCCAAGACTCTCACACCAGGATGACAAAGTTCAGTCTGTCTACAGCACCCTATAGACTCATGATGTTTCTGTGGAACATAACTTAAAGATATTTTTATATTTTCTTGATAGACCTAGAGGTGAAGGCAGGGGTGCACAAATGCACCTTGACAAAGTTATTTAAATCCTCCCACAGTTCTTTTTGTCACAGTTTGCGAACCTCTGCAGACAATTCTGATGAGTCTGCTCTTTCCCATATCATCACCCATTTCAGTGACAGCATCACTGCCACATCATTGTGCTTTCTGCCATTTTTCTTGCTCCTTGAGCGACTTCTGTAAGTTGTCCTGCAAAGCAGATATATTCTCTTCATGGTTACTTCTAAAATCTTTCAGTAAAGGCATTGTTTCTCTGCCCAAATTGGGAATGGGCTCTACCTTTCTACTGGGAAAATGGGGCAAAGATGGGAATAAGAGATGTCCATCACTTAGTTATCACATTAGCACTACAAAGATCACATTTCAAAAGTAGCTGACAATGCTGTATGAGCTGAGAGCAACTAACAAGGAATCAGAACACCTGCCCATCTAAGAACTGTGCCTCTGAGGGCCCATGAACTGTAAGAAGTTTATTTGCATGCTATATTGTGTTCATCCATCTCACCATCTTCCCAGAGACAGTGTGTCTTCCTGCAGTCCCTCCTCTCCCCTTTCCTTTCCTCTTTCCTTCCTTCATCCTTTTTCTCTTCCTTTTTCTCTTCCCTTTCCCTTCCCACAATGTACACAAGTACTCAAAGTGTCAACACGTTAGAAGTAAAAAAAAAATACACATTGAAATGACCAATGGGACTTAGACCTATGTGGTAATGGATGTTACACCCAGACTGACCTCCATATGCTTCTTTTCCCTCTGTTTCCCTCTCTGGAAAATATGACTTTATCAAATTCATAGTTAACATCTTCTAGTTTCAAGGGAAAGTTTAATTTGAAACTGGATCTGCTACAACATTACTCAGTTTCTGAATATTACTATTTTTTCCACAGATTACCTGTGACTTCCATGTAGAAATTATACTTCAGAGATGTAAATCCAGATTACACACTTTATAAGTATTAAATTAAAATTTAATAAATTAAAAACAGCTTTTCAGGCTGATTGTTGTAGGACTAAGTACAACAGTACTCAATATAAGTTTTGCATACTTGCTAATTAAATCCACACGTATAGATGTATTATAGACATATAATATGGGAGAATGATTTATTAAATTCCTCCTTCAAAGAATTCCAACATGTAGTAAGGTCCTTAGGTATTTTGGAGTAAATTTTTACCTCATAAACGTCATTAGCACTTATTTTCCTATGAAGTAAAAATATATTTTTTTGTCAGGTAAAGCACTGCTCAAACTGCTTCTGGATACAGAATGAGATCTTATAGAAGTGGTACTTCTTCTAGGGAAGTCAACTATTTAACTGAAACAGATGGGTAGAAAATAGAAAAAGATTTATGAAATTGTAAAGGTATTCACAAATGAGAGCAACAGAGCTGGTGAAGGAGCACAAGTCCTGTGAGGAGCAGCTGAAGGAGCTGGGGGAGCTCAGCCGGAGAAAAGGAGGCTCCAGGAGCATCTTATCACTCTCAAAAACTCCCTGAAAGGAGGTTGCAGCTGAGTCAGTAGATCAGAAACATCAGTTTTTATAGAATCTTCCCTAGTGCCTATCACTGTGCCATTAGCTTCATGACTATACAGATATTTTAATGTCTTTCTCAGTCTATTTGAGAAATAGGCAGGTTAAAACACTGTTCCAACTCTACATACAACATCAAAGGTATATTCAATTTACTTTAGAAAGCACAGACATAATTTATATTAATATGCCAAATTTTAATAACTAATCTCTTTCCATTGTAGTGGGAGGAAATTCATTTGCAAGTACAATTAGTGATTTGTCAGTGAAATCCTTATGATGAAAAACAATTTGTGGTTACACATTTTTGCTTTCTTTTGTATATAAAAATAATTAATTTCTGTCCTTCTTATGGAAGAATGAAGTCACTCCACTCTTTAAGATGTTCCAGCGTACCCCTTGTTTTTATAAATTTTGAATAAATAAGGAAAGAATTAATATATATCTGAGTTTAACAACAACAAAATGTAGGTTACATGGCTTTGCTTTAAAGATGAGAAAATATTAGGTTATATGGCTCGGTTATTTTGCTTTTGTTCTTAGAGCTCATGAGAAAATTTATTTCCAAGAATTTGTTTTTAATTTGTTAACAGAAATTCTGGCAAGTGTCCCGCAAACTGAGAAGAGTTGACTTGAAGACTTCCATCTAAAATGAAGGGTGTTGATCTGCAGCTGAGACAGCAGAAGGACAGAAGGACAGTAGTTAGATGTTGGGGTAACTTCCCTTTCTGGGGTTATAGCCTAAAAATATTAACATTCTTTGAGATCTTTACTGTGCTGTGCAGCCTGAAGTCTGTGCTTTCTAGACACAAAGAAAACATCACCCATTTGTGGTTTACTCTAATCCTGCCCCTTGACTCGGTGTTTTTCAGCCACACCAGCTCTGACATACTGAGAGGAGGATGTTCCCTCCCAGTGCTCCTGTGGGACCTTGCAGATCTGAGCTGGAACTGCCTTTGGCTGAGGAGGAGTAAAGCCTTGAGCTTCAGCTTCCTGGGTAAAGGCTTTAAACCTCTAAATTGTTAGATAAAAGCAACAGCTCTGCTTCCCTTCCAGATGCAGGATTCATCCAAGGCGGGCTGTGCTTTGTGCAGAAATGAGTGCTGTCAATACACATCCAACTTTTCCAGGAAACACTGGCTGGGCTGGACCTCTGCAAGTCTCAAAGGACTGCAATCATAGGAAAATGCTCAGCTCTGGATGGATGGCAGCAAACCAGGCTGTCAAGCACTGGAGGTACCTAGTGAACTTCACAGGGGAAACGATCACTGGTTGTGGCTCTTTTTATCTTCTGCAGGGCTAGGCAAGCTTTGGTGGATTGTAATTTTAGACATAGACATTTCAATTCTGCCTCCTGGTCCCTGAAAGCATCTGTTGGTGTGGTGCCCTAAATCTAAGCATGCAGGCACATGCATGCAGGCACTGCCTTTACATGAAGCTTCCAAAAACTGAAGCAAAAGAGCCTGGATCTATTGCAAAAATTATTTCAATGCATTGGTTATTCCTTGGGTATTTTCTAAGCAAGCCATTTGTAAATGTAAACATATTATTGGCCAATTAATGGAGTCAAATGTTTTAGCAGCTCTTTGAATACCATCACGTGGCTAATTCAAGTCTTTGGGAATTAGTAAGCTGACTTCTGCCAGAATCTGCACAGAAAAGGAACTCTGTAAAACAGGATGAGACAGGAAAAAGACTTATGCAAAAGTGGGGCTATTTCCAAAATTACTTATTAAAAAAATGGCTATTTTTTTTGTTACAAAACAATACTAACCAAAAAGTCCTTTCTATCTGTATGTCATATTGAAAAGAATTCACTAACACAAAAAAATTAAATGGAGATTTTAATTTTATTTTAAAAGCTCCAAATATCTTATGGGAGCTGATAAACCCTTCCTTTCTCCTGTAGATCAAATGCAGAAAATTCCATGTTGTCTCCATTGTGATCTGACTTTTTCCTTATAAGTAACATCAAAATCAACAGTTCCATTTAAAGCCATGTGTTTGTTTCCTATTTTTCAAAGCTGCTTCTTCAGTGGGAAGGAAAGGTAATGAATTACACTCTATTTTTCTGAAGCAATACTGGAACTATGCATACATTTACTAGCATCTGTGCACTTTGGCACAGATGCTAGTAAATGGCTCTGCTTCAGTGTGGATTTGGGGTGGGTCTTGACTAATGGAATCACCTTTTTTTCACTTGCAAAAGCACACCGACTGCTGATGTGAGCTGGATGTCTCAGGGAACAACTGAAACCAAGAGAACGGCCCAGTGATTCTGGAACATGCTTGAGGAAAAGTTCACTCTCTTGTACAAGGGTGCAGCAATTCCAGAGCAGGATAAAAATCTTAGGTAGTAGCTCTTTTCCTACATGATTCTATCCTTCAGGGACATAGAGCTTTTTTTTTTTTCAAAAGCAAATCCAAATTGTGTAAGGCTAAACTTAAACAGTATAAATAGAAAAACTCCTTAGCTTAGGGTATGATGCAGTCTTTTGATCATAAGGATGTTGCTCCTTCAAAGTCTGTTGCTCCTTTTAATTATATAATATCTATTCTTCTAATTTATTGTAGTTCCACAAAGAGCAGAAGAAAATTTTTTGTCCCCAATTTTCTGTTACCCTCCTTTCTTTGCATTTCTGGGAAAGAAGCTTAAGGTAAGAAAACTATAGAACTGTGATACATTGCATGTCTCCACTGTGACTGATCTTTTTGTCCTATGACTAACTTAGACCATAAAATTCTAGACATCGAGATAATTTCAGGACACCTTAGCTCTTCAGAACAGTGCAGTAGAAAACAAACTCACATGGAAGGTGTTACTCAGATTTAAGTAAAGGAGATCAGATGGCTTAGATTTGTGTGGTATTGTAAATTTCCTAAAGAATGGAAAACCTGGATTACTGCCTATAGTTTGAAAAGGTGAAATAAGAATTAGTTGGAAATTGAGCATATTAAGAGGGAATGAACAACAAGGCTCCCAGCACTTTACTGGAAATCAAATACATCTACAAAATTAAATAATTTTGAGCAGCTTCACTGGTTTATCTGTAGTAACCTGGGCTTCTCCCATTTAGCTGAGAACAGAATATGACTGTTAGTTTTAAATGAAAAATTTTCCATGCAGATGGCATTCAGCTTGGCCTTTCTATGAACTGCCAATCTTATTCTTTGCTAGCTGTGTTTCTTCTGGAAAACTTCATCCGTGTCTGACATGAACAGACAATGTGTCTCAAGAACACTTCAACGTTATCAGTTCCCTCACGCTATCAACACCATGAATGTGAACCCTAAGGACAATGATCTGACAAAGCATTTGCTTTCATCCTGGTTCATGAGATGGCTTTTTGAGTTTGATTCCTGGACTCTGCTCAAGAATGAAGATTTTCAGACTTTACATCCATGGCTCTTTCTACTGTCTTGGAGATAAGGGCAAAAGGAAATTCTATAAAGGGAGTATAGCAGACTATTGAATGGGGAGCAGAGCAAGGAAAATATAAATTTATTGTATCATCTGTAAAAACTGTTTCTGGAAGTCTAAAGTCACATTGCTTGTGACTAACTCACATCCTTGGCCCTACATTGGCCTAAGAACGTTGCCAATGAATCAGCCCGACCTCTGCAAATCTTTGATGTATGCTTCTGGAGAAAAGGACACGCTCTCTGTCTCTGACCATATGTTAAACTTTCCTCTTCTCTCCTTATTGGATTTATATTGACAAAGGAAGGAGGTTTTGGAATAATCCCAGCAATGTACAGAGCAAAATGATTAATGTTTCCTCTCCTGGATGCTTGATAATTATTGTAGCCTCAGACATCCTGAAGGAAGATATTGCATGTATGGACCATACTTCTCATAACCCCCTAAATCTGAAACATTGAAATTAGTTAAATACATTCAGCTCTGCAGTTAGAAATTCTGTAAGGTAATGCCTTCATAACTTGGATTAACTGGGTGTCAACTGCATCTGGAAAATTAGGAGTAACTGAGAGAAGACAATTTGAAGCAAGATATAAACAGACTATCAAACTCACAAGAAAAACATATAAACATCATAAAGCTGATTGATAATCTCTTATTTTGTATATTTAAACTAAATCTTCTCTAGAAACTACCAACATTAAGATTGATAATGTCAGAGACAAGTAAATTAATCCTGAATGCTCTTCAGCATATTCATTTCTGAGACACCTTGTTTCAGTATAAAACACCCCACAAAATGCCTTAGACTATCCTCAGGTTATAAGATTTGCACATGCAAAATAGGGCTCCTACAACCCATGGATGGGTATTCCCACCACTTCTTTATTGCCTGTGGCCATGTTTTGCATGGATGCACTAATTGCACATGACACTGCCCTGCATGCTAGGGTGGACATCCAAGATGGCTCAAAAAGACCATGCAGCCTCCAAGAAGAAGAAAACTCCCTCTCTCCACTTAGTAAGAATCAGCATCCCCTGACATGATAAAGAAAGAAACAACAACATGAGTTCCCAGAGCAACTATGCCTGGACAACACTTCAACCTTGTTAACATTGCATGAGAGAGTATTGCCATTTCTCTGGTGCTCTGAAACTCATCCCAGAATTTGCGTTAATAGAGAAATCAACATTTTGTCAGATTTTTTTTTCTTTTGGCTAGTATGTGGTGATACAAGAAAGAAGCAGCAGGTTCCTCATATTGTGTGAAATTGTTCACTGCATGGGCCTTTTGTTGGATATTGGAGAAAGTGAGTGGCTTGCATCTGATTCACAGTGTTTTGGTGAGTAGCACAAAAGTCTCTCCTCATTCATTTATCTTTATTCATGTTGCCTATGTACTAGGTTGCCACACATTTTTATGACATCAAATTATGCTCTTAAGTGCTAATATTTCCCTTCTAAACACTCAGGAAACTAATATTCAAAGAACTTGCATCTCTACCCAAAGTTAAACTAGTTTAACGGCTCTCTATTTAGAGAGTAATTATATTATCAGAGATGTAGGTCAGTCAAAATGCTGTCATCTTTCAAAAGTTAAAATATCATTTCAGACTGTGGAGTTTTCCAGTCTGTCTGACCCTGGTTCTTTCAACAATAAAGTTGGAGCAACAGGTGATTCAGTGCCAGCTGCAGTAATGTGGTCTGGATGTGAAAGTTGAAGCATAGATGAGTGTAATTCTGTCTAAGTGGACAGGAATTAGTCTTCACGTCTCAATCTGCCATTGTCATGAAGTCTTACCTGGGAGAGGACAACAAAAAAGTTGCCTTATGTCTTAAAAATCCATCTTACCATGAATTAATGGTGAAGAAATGCGAAACAAGCAGGATAAAGTGTTTTCTTCCCAACTGCAAAACTAATATAATCTTAAATTTAGCTCTGGTGGAATCAAGACATAAATGTATACTGGAAACTGAACTAAAGACCCAAAAATACATCTAAGATTAGAAAAACTCCACATTCACCTCTAAAAAGACAACTGAATGCATTTTTCAAAGTATGTTTTCCATATGTAGCTAAATTGCAGAGCAATGTCTCACCATTTATCACACTGATCCATCTGGATGGCTGTAATACTGAAGGAAGTGGGGCTACTCTGAAAGCTCAGAGGAAACCAAAACAATACAAAGGACCAGCTTTTGACACCCTGCCACAAAATCTCAGCCCTGATGCAGTCCCAAAAATTATCATGTTCTATCTTAACATTTCACAAATACAATTTTCTAAGGTGTCCTTCTCCCCACAGCTGCCCCTCAGTCCGGCAAGACATTTAAGTACAAACTCAGGCACATGGCTTCCACAGGAAGGGCTGCATTGCACAGACTGCTGGGAACCAAAAGTGAAATCAGATTTTAGATTAAGTTGAAGACATTGGCACTACTGAAACAGCCGTTTCCAGACAGACTTCCTGGCTATTTTAGTGACCCTGCTCCCTCTTTTGTCCCAGCTTCCCCTCTCCACATCACCCACAGTTTTTGTGCATTAGTTCTCACTCAGGACCTTTCCCACTGTGAAGCAACTGGCTTCCAAGCTACAGAAGGTTTGCTCCAGGGTCTGCTTCCCACTAACAGTAGGAGACAGCACTTTCCTCATTCCCAGATGGTGCCCAGACCTGTATCAGACAGCTTTTGCAGTCTGAAATCCCTCTGCACCATCCACAAACACATTCCACCCATCCCAGTGCTGCAACCCAAACCCCTGGGGTTGTGCAGAAGAGCTGCTCTGGGAATTATGATGCAAATGGCCAGGTACAATTCATGCTGAAAAATGCACATATGCATAAACGTGTTTTACTGCCTAGAGTGAAAACAATAGCTTGCATGATTAGGCCTTGCCCTGGGGCACACCAGGATCCTAGTGGAAAAAACCCTACCATGTGAAAGGAGGCATCTATTTTTGAATGGTTGAGTAGTTCCAAGAAGATACATAACTCTATCTTCTGACAACTGAACAAGGATAAAATGAAACTTAATTTTAAATAATTTTGGGAAGCTGAGAAAACACCTACACCTAAAATTTTTTCTTTTAATTACTTGTTAAGCAAAGACTGAGGTAGAAGTAACATTTTTCTACATGAAAGGTGATATTAAAATAATATTAGTTAAGTATGCAGTGATTTAATATTTTATGTGTGTGTAATTGAAAAAAAAAGTTTAAAATACCTGTAATTTGCAGATGTAGTGGTCTCAGTGCAAAAATATCTTGGGACCTGACAGTTTGTTTACTCTTTCATCTCTCTCAAATGTCTTGGTATAAAATAAGTAGAAGATAAAATACCAGCTAGTGCCACAGTCCCATGCCTAGCTGCTAAACAAATGTAGTGGTGTTACTGACAGAGAAGGAATTAAAATTGTCTGTGTGGTGGTTTTTTTTGAGGTTTGCTTTGGGATGTACTTGTAAGCAACATGGCAAGCTTGAATGGCAGCTGGCAGAATCGATCCAATGAGTTCACCTTCACCTCAGGAGGGGTAGTTTGCTCTCCACAATTTCAACCCCTTACTTTCAGAGGTGTTAAAAAAAGAACGAGTTCAAAAATGCCTTCAGAAATGAGGGGGCTGCAGAGAGACATGCAATTCTCAGTTTCTCAGCACAGCAGGATAAATAATCTGATGACATCACAAAAACCGTGACAAAATCCATTTACAGCAGTGTGCCCACAAATTTTCATTCAGTCTTCCTGTAAGTTCAGGTAGGCAAACATTGACATGTTATTTTAGGAGAGAAGGTTTAAAAATACTGACAGGCGGCTGTTAGAAAAGGCTGTTGCTTTCCTGGGCCAGGAGACACACTCATTTGAGCCAAAGGCTCAGACAGCACAAGAGCTTTATTGTATCTGTGCATCATACCACACTGCTCATAAACAGTCAGATTATTCATGAGCAAAAACTTTTATTTAATTTTAAGAGTAAAGACTTAAATATCTTTAGCTGGAAGTGCAGTTGGTAGCAGTTTAAATTTCTTTTTCTTAACAGAGTGTTAAAACTGTTGGTGTTCTGGAGAGGAGCAGGATGACAGAACAGCCTGTTTGTCTCTGGTGTTTACTCACTCAGGACAGGGAAGGGTCTAAAGAAACATCTGGTGTCAGCTTTTTTTTCCACTAAGGAAAAAAAATAAATCCAGTAAGTTTTTTACACAGAAAAGTAAGTTCATGAGTCATGAAACTTCAGCTAGAAATCACAGAAAGTTAGAGACGGTGAAGACAAGCTGTATTTGTTTTTACATAATCCATAAAGGAGAATGGGGTACTCTTACTCGTGCTTGGTTTTTGGTTTCTTTCTTTTTTTTTTTTTTTTATTAATTCTGAATGTGTCTTGATTTACATTTCCAGCTGGGAAGACAATTTAGGTGCGGAGGCCAGAGGGGTAAGAAGGGTGGGAGCTAGGCTGGCCACAGCTGGGAGTTTACAGTGAGTGGAGAGTAATGAGGTAGCAGGAAAATTTCTTCCCCTCTGGCCTCCCTCTCCACCTTCTCTCTCTTTTTTTTTTTTTTTNTTTTTTTTTTTTTTTTTTAATTGTACTTTGAAAAAGGACAATGGTTTCAGAAAGAAAAAAGGGTGCTTTCTTTCCCCTCTCTCTGCCCTCTTTCTTCTGTATTCAGCATTTCCACAGGTCACCCCAGATTTCCTGTGTCCCAGTGGGAACTGCAAGAGAGCAGCATTGAAGTCCCAGGGCAAAGCCCCCTTGTAACTTGCAGCTGGACATGAAAAGCGGGGGAGGACCATCCCAAAACCCATCACTGCACCCTGTGCTTGGGACACCCTTGACCATCCATTAAGACCTCAGGCTGGTGTGGTGTGAAACTCCTTAAAACAATTTCCCCATGCAAATTTTTATGTGGAGAATGGAGGGGTTGAAATGAAAAATCACCTTGGGTTAAAATTTCCTCCCTCTCAATAACAAAATGGCCTTGCTAGGAAATCCTGTAATCTAACTACAAGCTTAGCACCATCCATCAAAGAGAGGATGTGAGCAGTGCTTGTAAAAAGTTAATAACCTCCATGGTGGGACAGGGCAGTGCGAAAGGAAAGTGCTGAGCAATGGCCAGGAGGATCCTTTCATCTCCCAGTGAGCTCAGTGACTGGAAATGTGAAGTTCACTTCAGTTAATAGCAGTTTTTAAATGTCTTTTAAAACTACTCTGGATAAACAAACAGACTCAAATCCAGTTTTTCTGACTTGTAGGTTTTGGGGTTGTTTTGGGCAGTTGCATAGGTCTCAAATTCACATGAAAAAAATGAAGAGCAATTTTTAAGCAAACAATAACCAACTAGGGTAAATGTTCATCTTTGCTTGACACGAACCCAAAATACAATGTTACGAGCCCAATGTACGAGCCCAAAAATACAATGTTAGTGCACATCTCAGTAACCGAGGAGTAAAAACATAAGCCCTACATATTTTTTTCTATGTACTTAATCCTCTTCATTGTTTAGAAAACCCTTTAAGTCCTCACACTCATTTCAGGTCTTCTGAATTCTTGATAATTGCATCCCTTTTAAAAACTGAGTACAAATGCCTACGTGCACAACTGCACCTAGACCATACACAAATGCATCTAATTTATTTTGGTGCCAAACAATGCTGTGAAATACTTTGACTTAATTTTAAAGAAAAGCAAACAATGACCAGGGCTTGTGATGACACAAGCTGTGTCATAAAATGCACCCAACAAACCATTTACATTGCAAAAAGTTGCCCCAACTGTTGTTTATATTGGAAGCAAGATTAGCACATTCATATCCTCTGGCAAGCAGATAACCATCAGCTGCAATCACTTGCTACCCATCAGCTACAGTGAAGAAGAGGACATTCTCAAAGTTGAGACATGCAGAGTATTTATATTGTATTGAAAGGGTAACTTAAGCCCATTTCAGTTTGCTGGAAAAAGTATTGGTAAAAATGTAGTAAGATATCCTAATTTATGTGAGTACTGTGTAGAATGCAATCCAAAACCCATTATGAGTTTATCATGTAAGTCAGTATAAATCTGCTGAATAAGGCTGATTTATTCCAACTGAGGAATTTTGAATAGATTTTGATATGTTCTATTTAATGTTTCTTTACAATTCTTGATGAAAAAATGTCTGAGGTGGGTGAATTAGTCCCAGTACACCTGATAGATAGGCTGTTCCCAAAGCCTCTCCAAAATATTTCCACTCTCAGCTCTTCTGCTCTACTTCACCTGCTCAAGATAAGGCTTGCTGCTGAGCGTGGGGCTGGAAGGAGCATGTCCCAGGCCATGTTGGCAAAGAAGAAGATATTTTGGGTGCTCAAATTTTAAAGAACACCTTGTGCTTTTAATCAAACTAATACAGGACACCAGTGATGTCTTTTTATTCTCCTTTTCTTTCTAGAGGAACTATTTTATGGCTGGGGTGGATTGATTGATCTGTCAAGTCACCTGCACTATACAGACTTACTTAAAATTATGGACTACAATTAATAATCCAATTTCTTCAGTTGTATGTTTCCTAGTATAATACACCAGAACAACAACAAAAAAAAACCAACAAAAAAACCCAAAAAAAAACCCCCAAAAAAAAGGCTCTTCACCTAAAACCCTAATTCATAGAATGGCCCAGGCCTAAATCATATATTTTGAATGATCTTTTGGATATGTTACAGAGTTGTCCATGTGTAAGCTTGCAGCTGGGGCAGAATGTGAGTGGATTTAGCATTTAATTTTTTTTTTTTTTTAAATAGAGTTTCTGATTTTTGTTATGCACTTTGATTTTTTAATTCCCCAGGACAAAAATATAGGTATTAAAAAAAGTTATTTTATAAATAACTATGGCCACTGTTTGTTTACACTTTTCATTTCTGCAAATATTTTATGGACAGAGTCCAGTAAAGAAGAAAAATAATTTCATAAATTCTTTTTTCTTTAAAGTGGAAAGTGGAGGATATGTGCAGGGGAATGATGGCACAAAAGAGGAAGTGAAGGGAGTCACAAACCAATGACCCATGGAGGCTTCCTGTTGAAGTTATACATTACTGATCTTAATGCCCATTTAGAAACTGGGAGAATTTAGAAATGTCTCAAGACTTCACAATCGGCTTCTGTTTTGAGAGCGCTGAGTCCTCACATGGAAACACTTTGAATGGTGAAGACTCCGGCTCAGGCCCTCAGGCCCGCGGCTGTCCCAGCGGAACAAAGGCGAGCACGGGGGCCGATGGAGCCCGGGCCGAGCAGCGCGGCTCCCGCGGCCGGGCAGAGCCCTGGGGCCGAGCCGGCCCTCAGTGCCCGGCCCTCAGTGCCCGGTTCTCAGTGCCCGGCTCTCAGTGCCCGGTTCTCAGTGCCCGGCTCTCACTGCCCGGCTCTCACTGCCCGGGGCTCAGTGCCCAGCTCTCAGTGCCCGGCTCTCAGT
>VZTB01011852.1:168287-201942 GCA_013397245.1 Thryothorus ludovicianus | reverse complement strand
TTTATGAATGGATAGATCTGTACGGGCAGCCAAAGCTGTTCCTCTCCCATCCCTGTGTAAATGGAATTAGGCCTAAAGAAACAAGGGAATCAAAATCAATGTTTGCTGTTTGTGCTGTCACACCCTGCAAACACTGCAGTGCTGCTGGAGGAGTTCTTTAAAATCCACTCTTAAATGTCTTTAAGAGAAGCAGAGGGCGATTGGTGAAAAAAAATGGGAATAAACTGTGCAGAAATTTGGTGAAATAATAAAAAAGTTCAAATCATTTAAGTGAAACATCAATATTTCCTGGGGAGCAGTAGGGTGGTACCATGGCAAACTAAGGGATGCTCATTAGGGACTTTTCTGATTAATTATCTTAATGTGGTAAAGGATTGCTCACTTGGATTTTCATGTCTTTTAAAATTCCAGGAATTCAGGGAGTTTTCTGATTAATTCTCTTAATATGGTAAAGGATTGCTCACTTGGATTTTCATGCCTCTAAAAATTCCAGGAATTCAGGCGTTAGTATAAACAATAATAGGAGGATAAGATAATAGTGTAAAAAATATGATTTTAAAAAATTTCCTATGATCTGGGGAAGGAAATATTCCAGGCAGGGTTTGCTTTTCTGTGTTTGCCTTCTGGTTGCTCTTAACTTAAAGTTTTAACTTTTTAGAGTTTGAGGTGACACGAGCTGGGAGGGATTAATCCAAACTCTAGAAAGGCATTTCTGATTCAAACTCTGAATAAATGTGATTTCTCAGATTAGCCACCTTCGGAAACTGCGAGGCAAAATTCTGGATATTGGAAAACATTCTGAGTTGAGAAATGTTTGGATTGCCATTTTTGGGCAGAATGAGGAGCTGGTTTTGTGTGTGAATAAATTCTGCAGGGACTGCCCCCAGTGCTCTTACTGGGCAGCCTTGGTCCAGCTGCTCCATAACTGGAAGTTTCTGGTGGGAGATTCATGGTTCAAATTTAATAAACGTTTTCTCTTTGTGCATTCAGGGCGAGCGCTTCGGCTGAAGCGACGCAGACGAATCCTAATGCACTCCAAATCTATTTAAACTGGGAGACCACGTTTGGCCTCCACAGAATTCCTTTTTTGTAAATACATTTGTGCTCCAGTCGAGCATTGCAATTTGCTGACAGCTTTGCTTTCTGCATATTGACTTCAATTATTTTTGTGCCAAATCGCGCTGAAACTCCTCAATAGACACATTTCTTCATCTCACCCTACATCTGTTTCTTATCTTTTATGTCAGGCTCCCAGACTGCAGATATTGAACTATAGATTGGGTTCTGTGTTCCAGCACTGAACCTCCTTTTAAAATATCATCTCTTCAGGATGGAGGATGCTGTAAATGAACCGAGGAATGTTTGAAATAAAAACAAACAAACAAACAAAACCCACCCACGCTTGGTGTGTAAACTCAGCTTTCTTGTCTGCAGTTTTTGTACATCTAACACAATATTTAATCACAATCCCATACCCCCAGCCTCCTCAACACCATATGGGAAATCGAATTAAATACTCATTTTTAAAAATGCTTCTCAGTCAAACGCTCTTCTAAAGAAAGTTTATTGCAGTCGAACAAGCAAATCCTGATTTGTGCAGTTTGCCACAGTTTCGCCTGCATTCCCAGCTCTTTGGTATTCAACAATTAATGCTAAATCCCCCTGATGTAATATAATATAGGATCCATCTTCAGAGCATATTGGAGCTGAACAAAGAAATTATTTGCTCTAATTCACTTTATGGAGCCATCTTAGCAGTGTCTTGTGTTACACAAATTGCAGGAGCTGAGGAGTCTGAGCTCGGAGTTAAAATGCCCAAATTGATTTTTCAAGTCTTTAATAATTTCTCACTGTTCTACATCTCAGTAATAAATGGAAGTGACGTGAAGAAATCTGGTTTTGTGCTGGGAGTGGGAGCAGGGATGTGCACACAGAGCAGGCTGGTGGCAGACGAGCACTGGATGGTTTTAGATGGCACAGGGAGGTTAAAATGGCATTTTAAAGTTGTTCTTGTAATGCAGACCAGCTGGGGAAATGCTGCCTGGATCTCCTGGAGAGTTTCATCACCAGGGAGAGGGCTGAGGAATGGAATGGAGGTGAGATGTTTTGTAGGAATTTTGATTTTATTTTTTTGCCTATTAATACCTACTTGACTCTCCATGGCTGCCATGTCACCACCCTTATTTCCTGGGTTTCAGTTCTAAATTTACCTTCAGTGAAGAATTAAATCCTGCAGGGAATGTGAGAGGAAGAGCTCCTGCAACAGGTTTGGCCAAAGTTTGGCCTTCTCCAAGTCCCTCTGCTCTGCCAGATCTCGGTGTTCAGAGCCATTACCTGAGCGTGGTCCTGTGTCCCCAGTGTGGCAGAAAGTGACCCTGACCTCCCTTCTGGAATTCTGCACCCAGAATGGGCTTTTTTCCTCTGGGATGGAGGCCTGGGATGTGGAAAAACTTCTGGGAAGCTTCAGTTACCAGAGTACTAAAATAACACTATTTGCTGTACATTTTTTAATACAGTTGGCAAAATAATTGCACACAGAACAACCTGGGGCTGTTATTAGTCAGTGCCTCGATTAATCCAGCATTTTGTTCCCTAAACTCACTGATGTTTTATGTCCACAGCATGCTTTGAAGAATCCAGGTCTCATTTTCCACAGGAGCTGATGAAAACTCCGTGGAACAGGAAAGACAATGTAATAGGAAGAAAAAAAATTGCTGCAAAAAATTTGTCTAAATTAAGACTGTAATTGATCTCCTCAGATGTCGTGTCTTGAGGAGCTGGCCAAATTTTCTTGTGCCTTTATTGCTAAATGACTGATTACCAGCTAGATGGAACATAGCAAGCACCATATGTTTGGTTTACCTAAAAGCTCATCAATCCCCTGTCTGTTGGGTCTCTCAAACATGATCTGTGAGCAGATTCCTTCCAGGAAAACAAAGCCCCACCACAAAGTCATCAGGTTTGAAGTATTATCCTTTCAGATGCTTTTTCAACCCAATTCGTTCCTTGGCTGTAAACACGAGGCAGATGCAGTCCTGAGTCCTGATTAATTGTTTGTCAGAATCCCTCTGGCTGAGCACGGAGGGATCGTGGGCAGCTCGGGATGAGAATGAACTGCTCCCAACAGCCCAGACAGAGCCTGGGAGTGCAAAATCCCTCAGGGAAAAGCATAACTTGATCAACTGCTCCCTTATGGTCAGCAATGAGCGTCTCAGGAGGGTCAGGGGAAGCATTTTCTAGAATGTGTGAAGTCGAGTGTTCATTGTAAGCTGGCTGGTCAGGGCTTAGGGGAGGGGAGCGTGGTTATTGTGCTGCTGGTGCTTACAGCAGGCCCTGGAACACGGCAGGGGCTGAATTCCCATTCCAAGGATGTCTCTGCAGCCTTCTGAGGGAAATGGCTCCGGAGATAACTTGGAGCTGTCCAAGGGCTGTGTGTCAGGTCACTGCTGGAGGGCCATGAATCACTCTCTGGGCTTGGACCAGCAATCCCCCCTGTGATTTTATTCATTCCCAAAGGAATGTCTGGAATTCCTGACTGGAGCAGTTACCTCACCCTCCTCATTGTGTTTGACGAGTTCTGCTGCAAATAAAACGGGATCTTAGAGCTTGTTATAAATGCATACTGTAAAGTTTTGATATTTTCGCAAATATCAAAATGAATGCTGCATGTATAATGTCAGAAAACTTTGCTGTATTAATACAGTTTCTTTTATTTCTGCTATTAATGTTTATATTTCTTGGGCTATAGCATAATGTTAAAATAGAAATGTGTGAGTCAGAGTGCTTTCTTGGTAACAATAATCAGGAAATTCTTCACATTCTTGGATTATCTATTTAGATGAAGAAGACGTGACAGACCCCAGACCCCCAGGGAAGGAATTTATTGATCATCTGTTATCAGAAGATCTGCAACAGACTGAAATCAAGAGAAATGAAGAGAGACAGGTTGGGGGGACTCAAAGAAATGTTTTTAAATAATGCAGGAGGGGCTGTGAATATGCAACACGTTGGTGGATTTAAAGAAATGTGTTCTAATTTGGGGTGTGCTCTTGGCTGAGTGCCAAGACACCCCAGCCGTGTTTTTGCTTTATTATATTGCCGTTATTTTCTTTTATTAAATTTTAAATTTTATCAAGAAACTGAACCTTGTTTTTCACAAGCTTAACCCCATATTTGGAGACCTAGGGTGTTGCAGAGTGCCCACCATGCCCTGCTCATTCCAGCAGCTCTGTGNCATGTTGGTGGATTTAAAGAAATATGTTCTGAGTTGGGATATCAACTTGGCTGAGTGCCAAGACACCCCAGCCATGTTTTTGCTTTATTATATTGCCCTTATTGTCTTTTATTAAATTTTAAATTTTATCAAGAAACTGAACCTTGTTTTTCACAAGCTTAACCCCATATTTGGAGACCTAGGGTGTTGCAGAGTGCCCACCATGCCCTGCTCATTCCAGCAGCTCTGTGAGAGATTTGTATCCCAGAGAAACAGGGAATGAGCCAAAGGAGCAAAGGATGGCTCCTCTGATTTTATAACCCTCCAAGTGCAAAGCACTAACAGCGCTCAGAGGAGACAATGTGGGCAATTTCCTGCATGCCAGGTGGAAATCAGATGAAATCTGAACTTCTAGAGTATTGCAGGACTCTGAATATCTGGATTATTGATGGATGTGATGCTACAACAGAAATAAATGTAAAGAGAAGTTTCTATCTTTGGCCTTACTTTCACAGTTTTGTTTTATTTTCATTGAATTCAAAAGGCAAAAGAATGTTCCTGCTTTTTTTCCTCATTTCAGTCAATAACGTGGGCAAAGTATCCCCCCAGCTCCTTCTTCAGTCTCTCTTTAAGGATTAGGACACTGCCCCAAACTTTATTGAGGATCCAGTCTGCTCTTAAAAACTCCAGCCAGGATTTCCATGCACAGTGCGAGTGCCACACTTGTACAGATCTGATTAAATTCATAGACTTCATCCCCTCACAGATTTCTGCAACCATTATTGAGACCAGAGGATATGGAAGAGGGAATAAAATCCCAAATATTCCACTTGCTGCCCTGTTTAACAAGCGGCAAAGTGAGATTTCTGAAAGGTTTTAAATGTCCTGCAGGGAAGGCTGGCTCTGGCTGTGGTTTACTGGAACTTCCACAGCTCTCACTCCCAGTTACTCTTCTCGCTGTTCCCGAGGTGAATGAGGTGAAATATCTATTCCTCTCCAGCCTTTGAAGCTTTTTTTAGTGACAACCTCGGATTCCCTCTGAATGAATAACTCAGTGCCAGGTCAAGCAGAGTGTGGGGTTTTGTGTGTGTGTGTGCACAGATAAATCCCAGCCTCGGATCCCTGCTTGCAAATCAGCTCTTCAGGAGTTTGCTTCAGCCCTTGCCGAGCTCAGTGGGAATTCTGCCTGGGGGAAAAACTGAGAACCTTGGCTCTGCCTTTGATTTCCTTCAAGCTGATTTTTGAAAAACACCCAGAACACTGTCAGTGCCACATCTGGGAGTGCTGAGGGCTGTTCCTCCTGGGTGTGATTTCCACAAAACAGCTCTGGAAGATCTGAACGGGGAGAGTTTGAGCCCTTGATCCCCCTGGCTGGAATTAGTGCCGGATTTTTAGGGCACGTGCAGAACAACAGATCATTAATTGCTGCTCTCCGTGCTGTGAAGGGGAAATATCTGCTCTGTAAAGAATGGAAATCAGGAGTTCAGCCCTACGAGTTCCTGTGCCAGTGAGGAGAGAGGAAGGAATGGCTTTATGGAATTCTGGGATGGGATCACCATCAGCAAATTCTTGGTTTGATTATACCAGAGTTACCCTGAGACTCCTAAAAGAGCAGCACGGAGGGAACCTCAGTCAGGATTCCTTCTGTGAATATTCAGGAAGGAGCTCAATGTCCAGAACTTGTTCTGAAATAAATGACTTTGCATCCTCAGCATCATTGTCACTCATTCTGTCCCTTTGATGCACATGACAGTGGATATTGGCTGTGGGAGCTGTACAGGCTCCAGGCAGTGCTGGAGAGAGGGGGCTGAGAGGACAGCTCAGCTCAGGTGTTTAATTCAGATCTTCTAGAAAAGCCTCTGAGAGAGCCTTTTTGGTTTTTTTTTGGCAGTGATTGCATAAGAAGTGGGAGTGAGGTGATGAGTCCTCCTTGGGGTATTAGTCATAACACAGACGTTGCCTTGAAACATCCCCAGCTGGTACAGCTGTACTTTCAACTTGAAAAAGGAATCATTTGGCTGTGGTGGGACTTGGAGGTCTGGAGATCCTCACTGGCTTTTCTGAATTTTTCTTGTATTAAACATTTCACAGTTCCATGTTACGAATTTCTCCTAATTTCTCACTATTGGAAAACCTAGTCAGTGGGGATTTGTTTTTATCTCTCCCAAAATGACAAACACAAATTTAATTGAAAGGGAAATGATTTTCCAGATTTATAGATTTCTAAGGCTGAGAGCCTGCACGAGTAACTTTAATTAAATTCATTTTCCTGCAGAGCTGCTCCTTGTTTCAGTTCCTCAGATCCCTACCCATGTTGCTCCTCCCAGCTTTTCAATTTGCTCCTGAGACATTATTTAAACTCTTCTCAGCTGCCTGAGGGAACCTGGAGGAAGAGGGAACATTTCAAATCTTTCAAAAGAGAGGGGGGAAAAAGATATTGTGGCCTTTCCTGATTTTGTTCTACTTCAAATGGACAAGAGTAAGTCAACATTCAGAGTTGGGTGATAAATCTAAACCAAGAGCAGTCCTGATATTTTTCTTCCATTATTTCCTCCTTGGCCTTTGTGTGTGTAACCAGGAGAGCACCTGGTAGTGATGAGTGCTGTTAATGCTGTTAATTAGGTAATGAAGAGCCTTGGGAGGATCAATCAGGTATATAAGGCTGATGGGGAGTGGGATGGCCAGAACACCTGGAGAGGAAATGTTGGGCTGCTGGGAGAATTCAGCTGGAGAGAGAAAGGTGAGTGCAGAGTTGTGGTTTCTTTTTTACAGAGAACTTTCATAAAGTGGGGAAAAAGCTGTGTGAGGAATTGTGTGGATTGATGGTGTCCTGAGGAGAGGAGGTGTGGCAGGAATTTTCTCTCTGTGATGTGCAACAGGAAACACTCAGCACAGAGAGGAAATGCCTTATCAAAGGGAGCAGGATGATGCCTTTGGAGATTAAAGAAGGGCTCCTGCTCTCTGAGCTGTGGATACACAAAACCTGTGTGAAGAGAAAAGCAGTTTTGTTCTGGCACAAAAGGTGTGCCTGGGACTTTTATTTCAGTCAGCAGGGACTGCTTTTGGATCCAGGGAAAATGTAAAAGTGAGGGAAATTAAAGTTCTGAATGTGTGTTCTTGTTTCCCTGTTGAGTTGTTCTTGGGGAACTTGTACTGATAAAATGGCAAATTTGTGTCTGAAGGAAGGGTCTGTCTCAAGGAGATGGAGACCAGAGCCAAAGCCACGAAAGGGAATTGATTCTGAGGTCAACAGGTTGGGGGTGTTCCATCCATGGCAATGGCCAGGGCAGGTGCTGGTGCTCCTCTGCTGAAATGGGAGGGGGATTTTGAGCTTGAGGCTTTTCCTGCTGAGCCCCTCCACTTTAAAATGTGAGATTTGGTCCAGGTTTGGTGGGAATGAGCTGTGTGGGAGGGAGTGCACACATGGCTTGTCCCAAATGCCAGTGAGAAAATTGCCAGAGGAATGAGTGATCCATGGAGTTTAAAAACTGGCTGTGAGCTCAAGTGTGCAAGAGTTATGGGAAGAATTACTTCCCTTTTTGTAAATCTTTCTTTGGAAGGAGGGAAACTTTTTTCCTTTCTCTGGTTCAATACCTTTAAAATACCTTCTCCATCTGGTATGAAAATTTGAGGAGAGATTAACAATCAACCACTGTGTGGAGAAAAGTTTAAAGATAAAGTTAGCTGAGTTGCAGATAAGTGCCAGGACAGTTATCAGGGGTGTGATACACAGACTATTTACCTAAGGAAGGACAAAGACACCAAGCTGTGCAGATAAGCTCTGAATTATCATAAACTCCATTTCACATCAGAAACCGGCCTTTTAATTCAAAAGGAAATATTCATAAGCCATCTTAGGTTCTAATTTGAATATAATGTGATGAAACCTGTTAATTGGAGAGGCTGGTGGGGTTTCTCTTTTCTGCTGTCACAACAGGTGGCTGTGGAACACAGGCTTAACAAGGTGGCCCTCCAGAAAGGAGAACCTCATGAATTTTTAGAGGAAATTCAAATGCACATCAAGGATAGAGAAACAGACTCTTGCATGGGGAAAAAGAAAAGCGTTCATTCCAAGTCCAAGGAAGTTTGTGAGGGAAGTTATGTTGATTTTGGTCCAAGTGTCAGTCAGGCATTGAGGAAAGCTGCAAAATCTGTTTTTAAGTTATGGGTGGTTTTGGTCAAGGCTAACTTTTTATATAAAGACATTATCTTATCTCTGTAGTTTGCAGGAAAATCCAATGTTTATTGGTGAGGATGGCAAGAAGTTCAGTCTTAAGGAATGTAATGAAACTGTGTTTTCACTCCAAGAATTTACCCTTTGCTTTTACCTAAGATTTATGCTGGACCCAGTGAAAGAGTGAAGAGCTTGGGGCACAATGAGCACAAACTTGGTTTGGATGAGAAGTACCTGTTGTAATTCAATTGTGCATCAGTATTTAAAGTAGAAACCCTGCTGGAGTCAGGACATTCTGATTGTATTTGGGTTTAATGATGTGCTTGCAAAACTTGTGGCCAGTGAAAGCAACTCTGGGCCTTGCTCTCCAATTCCTGGTGCATCTTGCTTTGTTTAATGAGGTGATTTATCCACCAGGTAATGCCCCGTTGTCCTTGTGGAGCTGCCCATTAAACACCTGGCACAGCCATTCCTTCCCCTGCTTTTGGAAATAATGGTCCTTTGGGCTGTGCTGCATCAGATGGGTGAGGTTTATGGAATGGCTTTTTAAGTGAGGCATCAAGGTTGGAGCAGTCGAGGGGAAGGAACACTTTTCAAAATAAATTTTTTTTTTTTTAGTCAATCTGTGCTTTTGACTGTTGGGGAAGAAATATTGGGTTTTGAAGAGGTTTAATGGCTCTGGGAATGGTCAGTGTGTTGGATGTGAGCCCTGAGGAGGAGAGAGCAGCAGAGCAAAATGGAATTTGGGTAAACAAACCATAGGAGGGAGCATCTGCCTTCAGCTCTCTTGGGTTCTTGCTTGGTCCCAGCCCTGCAGCGCTTGTTCTGTTTGGGCTTTACCCAAAACCCACCAGAGTCAGCTGGGAAGTTCTCCAGGCTCCTTCAGGTCGTGTCCAGGAGGATCTTCCATGGCTTAGCTGCCCCTTCTGACCAGCCAGCCCTGAGCTGTGCATGCCACAAAAACCCCACCAGAATATTCCGGCTTTGAGGGTTGCCAGCTGTTTATAAATGACCTGAACCATCCCTATGTGCAAGAGTTTTCCAGTTCCTTTTCTTAATTTCAGTGCTGTGTCCATTATTTTCCCCCATTGTTCAGTGGAATGACTTTCCTGATGTGTTTCCATGCCTTGGTTCTAAGCTATTTAATGTATCCTGAAATAGTCTAATTTTTTTTGGCATTCCAGAGGACGTGGAATTATATACATTATTCAGGATGTCCCCTGTTATTCCCTAAAGAACATAAAAATAGAAATTAATAAAGAGTGGTTTAAGGGGATCTGGGGTTATGAAGGGGATTAAGGCTGTGTGTAAACACAGGTTTGTCTGCTCCTCCTTGTGACTTTGCTCTCTCTGACGTAAACAAGCGAGGTGACCTTTCCCTGGCAGAATAAAGACAGAGTGGGGTAGGAAGTGTGGATAATTTATAAGCTTTTCTGTCTAGATAAGGATGTATATCCTGTATAAATCACAGTGCTGCAGAAGTTGGGAGGAATTTTCAGTTCTGTGAGGTGATGCCAGCCTCACACTTGTCAGGGTTGGGCTTTCTCAGAAGGTTTGTGCTGGATGAAAAATAAATCTGTCACAACATGAAGAGATTGTAACGTGTTTTACTGGGTCTTGGACCAGAGCAAAGTTTGTGGTGGGGAAATGAAGCAGCTCAAAGGGAAGCACAGAAATCCAACCTCTCCTTTTCTCTGGGATGGCGTCTGAAGCCTCTCTGTATCTCTTACTGTGCCCTTTGATATTTAAAAGGTCACAAAGTCTGTAATATTTTGGTTTTAGTGCTCATGGTGTCCAACCCCACAGATGTGCAGCTCAGGCTGGGTCTGTCCTGTTCCTGGAGGAGTTGTGGGCAGTGCTGGATGTAGGGAACAGGGAATGAGATACAATTTCAGGAAAACCCATCAGAATCAGAGTCCTTCAGGTTGGGAGAGACCTTTAACATCATCCAGTCCAGCCAGCACCACAATCACCACCAACCCAAGTCCTCCAGTACCACATCCACAAGTTTTTCAAACAGATCCAGGGATGGAGATTCCACCACTTCCCTGGGCAGCCTCATCCTGGCCTTGCCAACTTTTTCTGTGAAGAATTTTTTCAAGATTCCCCATTTGAACCTCCCTGGTGTAACTTGTGACCATTTCCTTTTATCCTGTGCTACCTGGAGAGGAGACTGGCACTCGCCTCCCTGCAGCCTCCTCTCAGGGGGCTGTGAAAGGTGGGGAGCTCTTCCTGGAGCCTCCTTTTCTCCCAAAAACCCCGAGCTGTGTGAATGCTGTTGGCTGCTGCCAAGGAGAGCAGGCAGTTGTGTGAACTGGGCAGCAAAAGCAGCACGGGAAGGGATGGAATGGGAAAGGAAAGACATTTTGGAATGTTTGGATCAATCTGCTGTTGCCTCACTTGTGCTGTTCAGAGGCAGGGAAAGAAATGCAAATTTAAGACAGGCTTAAATTGCTGCTGGGCTGTCTCCTGCACTTTGCAGAGGTGCAAATTGTTTTATTGCTGTTAGCAGGGAGCCCCTGGGCTGTGAATCCACAGCTGTGGAGCCCAGCATGGCTTTCCAAGACGCCCCAGCACTCGCTGCTTTGCTGGAACCCACCGGTGCTCTTCGCTTCTTTATTCCGACAGAGAATGCCTGGGGCTCTCTCTTGCTCTGTGGAAGGCAGCTAAAGGAGTTAATTCAATTGAATCCTCAGTCTGGAGGGCAGACTGAAATCCGGAGCCTGAACTGTGCTTGAGGTTGAAGAGGGATGCTAAGGAGCTCTTGGAGAGCAAATTCACTGCTTGGAGAGCAAATTCACTGCTTGGAGACCAATGTAAATGTAAAACTTCAAAAGTGGAGTGGTGAGGATTTCACCAAAATGTGACCAAAACACTTGAGAACTGATCCAGGGCTTTTCAGATGTTCTCAGCACTGATAACTTTAAAAAAAACCCAAAACCCTCTGGTTCTATTTTTGCTACAGCAAAAGCCTTACAAGCTTTGATTCCTGTATTCAGATTCTGCCATTTGATGGTTTTGTTTGCAGAAATGTTTTGGTAACAAATGTTGTGTGAAGAGGTCTTTGTGGAGGAGCTCAGCATCTCAAATGGAGTGTGAGAATCTCTTGCTCCTAATGAATTGGCTTAATTCTGAGCAAATTAACTAACTGGGCAAAACAGAGCTGGACTTGGAGGTTGTTTTGTAAGCACTGAATTTTCTGGGTTTTTTTTGGTGTGTTCTGCCACATGGTTTTAAACAGTGTGTTTCTGTAAGAGGTATATAAAGTATAAATTGTGACCATTGAAAACAGTGAAATGTGTTAATATAACAGAAAAATTAGGTCCTGGACAAATGGTGTTTGGCAAAGCAAATGTAGGAGGGATCATGTCCTAGAAAAAAAATTGTGTTGATAGTAGTTCTTACTTTAAGTAGCTGAACACATACTTTTAGTTTTTCCCAATAATATTTTATACATACTTTTTATATACTCTGATTTCTCTTGCTTATCTCCAGCAGGGCAGGAATTTAGGGGAAAAAAGTGAAGAGAGAAAATTGAGGTCTGTTGCTAAATTCCTCTTAAATTGCTAGAGAGAAACTTGCTGGTGATGTGAGTGGGAACTCATGTTTATACCATGTTGGTAATGTGATTTCAGTATTTCTTTACTTAAACACTCAAGATAATTTTAGTTTAGCCAAAATATAAGAAATTAATTAAAATTTGGCTTCCTGGCTGGGAAGAAGAAAAACTGCAGAGGTCTTTATCACAAGAGCTGAGAGACTGAAGAATTTCCTCGTCTGTGTGCAAGTAATTTGATATTTCTTATGGTTCCTTCTCAAATCCCACATTAAATATGGTTTGTTGGTTTTATGGCAGCTCTGACCTGAACTCAGATTTTATTGCTACTTTGGAGACAAATCCTTCTTTCCAAGGGTTATCAAGAAACACAATGGATGTCAACTCTGCCTTAAGAGTTGCAGGTTCAGTTTGGGTAGGCACTAACTGGATAATTGCTACCTGCTGTGGAATTGAATGTGTTGTTATTTAATGTATGCAGATTTGGAGGAGAGAAAAAAAAAAGCCTGATGAATAACCTCGTTTTCAGGCACAAAATGCACTTTAATTTTAGGCATATTGAAAAAATTTACTCCTCCCCTGTGTATCAGTAGTGGAAAGCTCTGGTTTCTCATTCCTGTGGAGAAAGCAGGAGCTTGGCTTGTGGTTACAGAAAATATTGATGTTTCTTGATTTGGTTATTTTTTTTCCCCCTTTTGGTTATGTTTTTAATCAGTTGAGCAACTATTTCCTGAGGTTTTGCCCTCTAAGTTCATGGTTTCAGAAGGATTCCTCCTCCTCACATTCCCTATTTCCCTGCCCCTCCTTTCTCCCTCTCTCCCAGTGCATGTCACACATTTTCTCTCTCCCTCTATGCAAGTTTGGCAGCAGAAAGCAGAAGGACCACGGGGATCTGATTCTCCTCATTCTTATCACTTTATCTCTTTGGAAAGTGATTTTTTTTTTTTTCCTTGAGTCTTAGCCAGCTGTTCTGGGGCAGGATGGGCTAAGGTGTGTTTTATTTACGCAGTGGAGAATCTGAGATGGTGGATAAGGGTGCCTGTGCTTGAGGAGTTATCTGGAAGAAAAATGATGGTAACTTTTGATACTGGCATCATCTTGTGCCTCTCTGAGTGTGGAAGTTTTATATCCTTTTACCCTTGTTTCTCCATCTCTGCCAGCTTTTCCTAAATGCAACGAATCTGACAAAAGTTTCCTTTATCTCCTGCTGATTTCTGTGTGTAGATGAAGCACTGCAGATTTTGGAGATGATCTGCTGCAGAGGTTATTATTTTTCCTAGACACTGGGAACGGAGAATACAAAAGATAAAGACAAGTTTACCAGAACTAGAGAAGGTTTTAATCTCTGTGCTGGGAAATATCTCCCTCAGCAAAGAGTTGGTGGTGCAACCTGTTGAATAATTTTAAATACCATTTTCTTATCTTGTGATATTGTAGCAGTGTTTCCTGTGTAATTTGGCAGCTGAAATGCTGTGGGAAAAGAATACTGTCAGTCCTGGTTATTCTCTTCTGCAAGGCAGAAATCTTCCTCTCTTGTGGGCTGCTGCTGGCAAAATTCCAGTATCTAAATCCTCCCAGCCCCAAGAAGGAAGGAGGTGTGGGAAAGGCAGGGTTTGAATCCAGTGGTTCAGGGAAGGTTTGTGCCAGGTGAGGAGCTGGGCTCTGATCTGCTGAGGAAGGCAGGAGCCTCCCTTGGAGTGGAAAATGGAAACCCCCACCCCTCTGAATTATTATAATTTTGAAATTAAGGGGCTCTCAGGCAATTATATGGGGATAGGAATAACAGTTCTTTATTAGAACTAAAATAAAACAGGCATGCAATATTACAAAACAAACAACCCCAGTGCCAGAGTGAGGATCCCAGCTGAGCCCTGTAGCTCAGGGGTTGGTGGCAGTGCCATGCCATGGTGGCTGCAGCCCTCCTGCAGTGTCAGTCAGGATCCAGCTGAGCCCTGTGGCTCAGGGTTGGTGGCAGTGCCATCCCATGGTGGCTGCAGCCCTCCTGCAGGGGCACAGGTGGCTCTGCTGGAGCAGGGATCCTGCACAAAGGTGGAGTTTCCCTGGGAAGGTGCAGTGGGGATGGCTGGGCCTGGTGTCCCTCTGGGAATGTCCTGCAAAGGCTGCTGGCTGTGCCAAAGGCCAGCTTGGATCCAGGTAGGAATTCTTGGCTCCTCCCCCTGGATGGAGCATTTCCCAATGGGATGCTGGAATTTTATCAGTGGACTCAGTGGCCCCTGAGCAGAAGATCTGTGCCTGGAGGGAGGATGGGTGTGAAGAGATAAAGAAGCTGGGCCATCGACAGAGGGTTACACCAGCCCTCACCCCAGCTCCAGCAGATGCTGATGGAACACACACTGCTGGGTGAATTTTGCACTGCAACCCACGACACAGGGAGGGACAGGAGATTTTGGGGTGCCCCAGTTTGGTACCTGCAGCTGCTCGGGGCTCTGTGTGATCCTGAGTGAGGCAGATCACGCGGATTTAAGGAATTTGGGCTTTTCTTAATGAACAAGAGTATTATTTGAATAACCAGCATCAGATGGCATCTGCTGGTTGTTCTGACAAGCGATTTCCTGCTGAAATGGGTACATCTGTATCTGTCAGTAAAATGATTTTCCTTGCCCCATTGATGAAATTCAAACACTGAAATTCCTGCTAACCCTCTTTAACAGTGGTAGAGAAGTACACTCGACAATATTGAGGCTTTGAGATTTGTCCTTGTTTCTCACTTTTATTATGGCCAGAAGTTTCCTTAGAAAAGCTGTTCTTGAGCATGTTTACTAATCCTTTTTTTATTATTATTTTATTTTAAATAAGGGAGAAAGGAGTGCAGCAGTAGTGTTAGGGATGCTTCAGCAGCACAGCACACAGTTGGCTTCAGGCATGGATGAATGGGCACTGAGGATTCCGTTTTATCCAAACAGCTTTGGTTGTATTTCTAGGGGTATTTTCAACCACTAAAAAAANAAAAAAAAAAATTAAGATCTATCCAGTGTTTTAGATCTCTTCTGAGCTTCAAGGCAAGGAATATTGTCTCTGTAGGTTTCCTTTAAATTGAAAAAAAGTTTTGAATCTCCACGGATTAATAGAATTACCAAGGTTTGAAAGGATCTGAGGTCATCAAGTCCAGCCATCAGCCCAGCACTGTCAGCACTAAGCTGTGTCCTCAGCTGTCACGTCCTCTCATTTTTTGAACATTTCCAGTGCTGGTGATTCCATCACTTCCCTGGGCAGCCTGCAAGACCTGAGGGTTCCCAGCTGGAAACCCTTCCTTGTCTGATTGTGCTTTCTGTGGCCTTTGGAGTCAGAGAAAAGCCATTTTCTGGGATCTCTTAGACCTTCTTATTCCAACTGTTCAACTCTTTTTGCCCTTTTGGTTTCTTGTTGCTGTCGAATAGATTTGGGGGAGTGATTTATTCATTTTCAATATGTCAGGGTGCCCCAGACTCCTGGAATTATTTCACAAAGCAATAAAGGAACAGAAAATTCAGCAGATACAGCTCAGGTTTTGTTGCTCTGTTGGCTCATGAGGAGCTGTGGGGATGCTGCTGCTGTGAAATGATTTACTGGGGTCATCTTTCCTCAGGACCACCCTGAGCTCCTCAGCTTTGCACCTTGGAATAGCTTGGTCTTTTAGGGGGAATGGAAATTGTGATTTTAGGCTGTTCTGCTCTCACAGCATCCATCACTATCTGTGGTAACCATTAAAAATACATTTGATTTTTTTATTTTTAAACAAAACCTCCTAAATCCATAAGTGGTGTTTATTGGCCTGCAGACCTTCTGTGCCACTGCAGAGAAGTACCTTTTCTGGATTATGTTTGGTGACAAACTGGAGTCTTTTTAGGACTTTTTTTTGTTTGTTTGTTTTTGGGTTTTTTTTGTTTTGTTCCAGAGCAGAGCTTTCCTTTCCTCATGTCCATGAAAAGCTGACATTTCCCTCAGAGGAGTGTGGTGAGCTTCCCATAGCACTCTTGAAAAAGGAGCTTTCTTCAAAGCCTCTTGCCAAACAAAAAGCCATTTTCACAATGCTGGAAGGAGGAGACTGAAAGAATCCACAAAAAATTAACCCGGATCCCTTTCCAATCTGTTGGTTCCATGGCACAGCTGAAGTTTACACTAATTAGAAATCATCTGGAGGCTCTGCAGCAGATTGAGACTTGGGCTGGAAGAGCTTCCTGACAGGTGGTTCAGCACAAAGCAACACCACAATTACCTAACCCCTGGGTTGATTTGTGTAAACCCTCATTGCTACTCACGTTATTTAATGAACTCTGTGCTTCCCCTGGCCTCCCTGCAGAGCACAGGGCTCCCCTCCAAATCTGCAGCCTGGGCTCCAGGGTTAACCCTTCTGCTCCAGGGTGGGGGAATGTCAGCGTCGATGGGGAGGTGAAACTGGAATTGAAATGCTGCAAATTCTTCGGGTGGGAAGATCAGAGGATCACCGGCTTGTTTGGGTTGGAAAGGACTTTAAATTGATCCTATTGCACCCCCTGCCGTGGGCAGGGACACCTTCCACTGCCCCAGGGTGCTCCAATCTGGCCTTGGGCACTGCCAGGGGTGGGGAACAGGTTTGGTGCTTCAAAATTAAAATTGTGCAGTCAAGGGCTTTATTTTACCCTCTAGATTGGAGGGATTTTCTTTAACTCAGTTACATCTCATTGCAAACTCTTGTATTGTGGACAGGAGGAATTAACTCTTGAATGAATAAGACAAAACTTGAGATGGTCTCTCTGAGATTTTTCCTAATATTTTTTAACAAGTCCAGCACAGCTTCTGTGGTTACTGGAACCATTTCCAATCAGAAATAGAAAGATAAGGGTTCTGCTGGCCATGAAGGATTTCCTGAGCTTATCAGGACTTGCTGTATCTCTGCAGAATTTTTATCATGTGCCCTCAGGTTTATGGACTCTCCATGTCCTGGTCAGAGCCTGGCTGCTTCATCCCCACAGGAGGTGTTTCAGAACTGAATTTCTGTGGAGTTACACAGCTGCAGAAAGGTCTGTGACCCGTAGAAGAATTCCCCTCTCATGTAGTTCGGCCTCAGATGTGATTACACTCTTCAGCAAACACATATATTGAAATTCTCCTTCCAAGTGAACTTGGCTGTTTGCTGTTTATTATGAGACCCTCTCAGTGAAGCAAATGAAGTCAGAATTTGAATCCACAGGCACGGAGAGAAATCTATTTTGTGCTCTTTGCTTCCCTCCCAGCCTTGTATTAATCAGTCATTTTTTTCTATTTGGTTCCTTTTTGCAAATAACTTGAACTTTTTAGCTTCCAGAAAACAAAATTAGATTGACTTTCACAATTCCAGAATTGCAACTCAGCTACAAATGGTGAACCAGATAAAATAATAATACTACAGAAACGTGTTCTTTAGCAGGTATCAGCATTGGGTGGGTTATCTAAATGTTCATGTCATGCTTTGGGTGGTGTTGCATGAACTTGGGCGGTAAAAGGTTTTTTTATGGAAAGTGTTTGCGGCATCATCTCCTTGTGAAAAAGAAGGTTTGAGAGACCAAGTAAAAAGGATGCTCTCCCAAATAATATTATATAATTTTATTTTCTGTCATAGGTGGAATTAGCAGGTGTCCAGGACTCTCTTGGAATCACAGAGAGGTTTGGGTTAGGAGGGACCTTAAAGCTCAGGAAAGTTTCACCTCCAGGGACAACTTTTACTGTCCCAGGTGCTCCAAACCCTGTCCAGCCTGGCCTTGGACACTGCCAGGGATCCAGGGGCAGCCACAGCTGCTCTGAGAAGCTGTGTCAGAAGAATTTCTTCCCAAAATCAAATCTAAACCTTCCCTCCTTTGCCTTAAGGCCATCAGAGCCCAGGACTTAAACTGGTGTGGACCTTGTTGGAAATGTTTGTCATGAGGAAAGAATGAAGTGGAAATGAGCAGGAAAGGCTGAGCTATGAGTCTGAAATTTCTCAATGAGTAGAAAAGAAATCTGTGAAAATAAGAGGCAGCACCCAGGCACAGCTCTGCTTCTCCCTGGCATGGCCCCACCAGGAAGATGGAGGGAGAATACTGAATATCTTTGGGGATTTTTATCAAAGCCTGGTGATTTTAGTTGGGGAAGGGGTGTGACAGAGCAGCAGGACAGGGCATGATGGATTCACAGTGCCCAGGGAGTGCTGGGTTCCAGGTGTGTGTTTTCCTCACGAGTTCCAGTGATTTTGGCAAAGTTTCCCCAGCCTGTCTGAAGGCCAGACTGGAACCATCCAAGCTGGGAGGTGTGAACAGGCTCAGGGTGTTTCTGAGCTGTCAGAGGGACATGTGTATTTGGAGGCCCCAAATCTGTGCATCTGCTCAGCAATATTGTCTGAGCCACCCTCGTGAGGCAGGGAAATTATTCATCCTGCACACGGGGCCATTTACAGACCTCTGCCAGATTGGAACCTGACAGCGTGGTGGGATGAGCAACACTGGTTGTTTAAAAAAAAAAAGAAATAAAAAGCCTTTGGCAGCTTCAAATATTTGCCAAATCTATGTCAAGTTGCACGCCTAAAGTGAAAAAGGGTTTTATAGCATTAAATTAATGGATTTGCATTTTAAATGTGGAGTTCTCCCAGTCAGAGATGCCAATATCCATATTTCCCATGAAATTGAAGGAGTTTTAGGGTAACAAATGTTCATAGGTGTGTGGGTACAGAGCTGAAATTCTCAATCACCTCTCCTGTGCCTGTTGCACTGAAGGCTGAATGAATTCAGGATGAGTTCAGGGAAAGCTCATCTCTTCCAGGGTTTTTTTTCAGTTGTGGTTTTTTTTTTTTCTGATGAGTTGTATTGTGGAGGAAATTGCTCTTTGATTTTTGCCCTCTTCAGCAGCTGCTCTTCTCACTGAAGTGCCTGCTCAAGTGCCAACACCAGCTCAAGATCAGGTTCAAGTGCAGCTCTGCTGTTAATCAGGCTCAGTTCATTTGGAGCCTAATCCACTGCCTATTGAAGCCATTGCAGAAATTCTCTTTGACCTGGGCAGGCTCCATAACAACTCAAGCCTGAGCTTCATGACTGAAACAACTTAAAAAAAATCCCCAATGGCCACGAAAACTCTGAGGAATTGCACAGCTGGCAAATCTGCTTGCATTTGCTTCCACCAAACAAATGGGTGATTTTCAAGAATAGTGAGGTTTGAGTGCTGCCAGTGTTTTGCTGTTGCTCTGAAATTCACACTGTCAGCTGCTCACACTGGGCTTTATTTTAGAAATCATGAAAAGGTGAGGCCTCCTCCTGCCAGCTGGAATAGGATCTGACTTGTCTGATCAGGGGAGAAAATGAGGCTGGCAAAATGAGAGGCATTTTTATCCTGTGCAAATGGACCAGCAGAAGGTGGGGATTTATTTTATTTTATTTTTTTCATGCCTCGTTCCTTATTCCTGCTGATGTGAGCTTTGTGTTGGGAGGCAGGGGAGCACAGGGGGTGCACAGGGGGAATTTCCTGAGCACAGGAGCTGAGCTGGGGCAGTGACCAGCAGGAAGAGCAGCAGAGTGTCAGTGATCACACCCTACCCTCTGTAGGGCTGAGAATTCCAAGGAAATCCCCTGGGAATAATATAGTGAAAAAAATAATGCTGATTAATTTTAGCTTCGTAACCCTAAGTGCTACAATTTCAAGCTCATTCCTGCAGTTTTTTCCGTACATATAACCAAAGGATACTCCAATAAACATCAGATTTTATTTTCACTAAACACTGGTGGGTGAGGTTGTGCTCCTTGCCAAGGTTGTGTTTAAGTTGCTCAATATTTTAAATAAAACCAAATTTTTATTCAATGTGCTTGGTGAACATCACAGGAGGACATCTGAGATGTCGTAGCAACACCTGCTAAACTTCTAATTTTATTTTTTTTCCAATTAACCTACGTGGCTACATTGGCTTCTCCCAGGAGAGCACGATCCAGCTGCAAAGAGTGAATATCCCTCTATTTATGGAAGTGATCTTTGACAGGAATTAATATTTATCAATGAAAGACAAATTTAGGGAGTTCAGTGTCTTTATCCCTGGTGCAGATCAGGGTGAGGAGAGTTCTGCCTGCTTGACTTGCTCTGAAATCATTGGAGATCTGTAAATTCTGCTCTAATCTTCCTATAGGGAAATGTTACTGTTAATATCCAAAGCCTATTAAAAAGGGATTTCACATCTTTGGAATTTATTATCGAATCTCAAAGATGTGAAACTCGTTTTTAATAGGTTTTGAACTTTATAGGCTTCCTGTAAGGAAATAATGTTGTGATGTGGTTTAAAGCTTGTGAAGTACATTTTCTTCCCTTTTTATAACAGCTGCTTTCAAGTGGTGATTTACCAGTTGTTTAAGGAGTTTTTTTTCTGTGTTCTCTCTCCCTCCTGCCCTTCCCCCCCTCAGTGAACAGATTTTTATGTAACAAAAATTTCATAATCACTTGGGATCATGGAAATCACCCAATTCATTGGAGAGATCTTCTATTTCCATAAAAATCCCTTTTTTCTCCCCCCTCCTTGCCAGTCCCATGAGTATTCAATGGCATTGGCGTTTTCCTCACTGTGCCTTCATCATAAATTCTGTAATATCACCAATGTACTTCGAGATACAGTAAATACACTTATTATAGCAACTGCAGCCATGCTTCATCCAGCTTCAGTAATTAGCCATGCTAATTACAGCTGGGATGTGGGCTGGGAGCTGGTGTGCTACATTAAAACCAGAGAAATTAAACCAGAGCTGGCTGATAGAACCATTATGTTCTTTTGGGGCCTGCAGATCTTAGTGAGGCATTAGCTAATTAAAAACACTGGGATAGTTCCTGAATAAACTATTAAAGCTAAAGGTTACTTTCACACTTGAGTGGTAGATGTCAAAATTGGGGTTTTTTTCCCCCTCTGATTTGTGGCCTTTGTTGAGTATGGATTGAAAAATACCGAACACAAGAAAAAATAATCCTTGGTTTTATAACGGCAGAAATTTGTGATGGTAAGAGGATTTTTTAAAGGGTTTTCCTGTGTGGTCAGTTTTTGGCTTTGGTTGCCCAAAGGGGCTGGAGGGAGGACTTTGGACAAAGCTTGGAGTGGCAGGACACAAACTGGCAGAGAGGAGGTTTTTTTGGGAAGGAATTCCTCCCTGGGAGGGTGGGGAAGGGCTGGGATGGAATTCCCAGAGAGGCTGGGGCTGCCCTTGGATCCCTGTCCAGGGCTGGGTTGGACACTGGGGCTGGGAGCAGCCTGGAACAGGGAAAGGTGTCCCTGCCCATGGAATGGGTGATTTTTAAGGTCCCTTCCAGCCCAGATCATTCTTTAATTCTTTCAGACACTTTGAGGCATTGTCCCTGTGCTCCTGCTCCCCGGGCAGGCCAAGGGCTGCATCCCCACCTCAGAAACATCTCTGGAATTTCTGGGGTTTTGCTGCTCTGCTGAGCTCTCCTTAGCCCTCCTGAATCCCCAGCCACTTATCCTCCATTACTGAACAAATCCTTCCTCAGCAGCAGGAGCAAGTAAAGAAATCCAGGTCTTTGCAGAGGATTTGGAAAGCCACAGTGACTCTGAGGAGAGGGTGGGGATGTGGGAGCTGCAGTGTTTGACAACTCATTCCAGAAGAGACTTCTTGTAAGAGTATTCTTTACAAGAAAATGCATCACTGCTGGGACTGTGTCTCTCATATCCGGTTCAAAAGCATCAGATTTAGAAGACAAAGTGCAATAGGAATTGTTTTTTTTCCCCACTATCTTCATGAAGGTGTTTAAAGAAGGAAGAGGTCTGTGCTCCTTGGCAGCCCACTGCTCTGGGAAGGAGCGTGGACTCCCCATCCCTGCAAGTGTCCCTGGATGGGGTTTGGAGCCACCTGAGATAGTGGAAGGTGTCCCTGCCCAGGCTGGGGTGGGTTGAGATGAGATTTAACACCCCTCCCAACCCACACCCATGTTCTGGGGTTCTGTTTTAGGGCCTGAGGGATGAGAGGCCTTTTCCCTGTGGAATGAGCAGGCAGCAGCCAAACCCCACCTCGGAAGCTTTGGGTTGTTTGTTTGGGGTTGTTGGAGCAAGTGTGGGATCATCTGCTCGAGGTTTGGGGGATCTCAGGGCCCTGGGACCCAGGTGGGTTTCAGGCCTCCTTCAAATGAGCATCACTCTCCTGCTGATTTATCTGTGCAACTTCCACCCCTTTATTGTTCACACTGGAGAAAAATCTGCTCCTGCAATCTGGATGCTAAAATCCTCCTGCCTATTTCCAAAGCCAATGCTTCAGTTCTTGCTTGAAATTTTCCTGGGGAATAAATTTCCAGGGGAGCACAATGAGGCTGAGTGAGTAGGAGGGGCAGAGTGAAGGCTGTGCAGGTGGAGGAGTTATTTACTTGCCAAACTGTCTTTTGTGTCTTGAAGATTCTTTCACCTTTCTTCAAAAGGACAAGGATATCTTTGAGAAAACTAGAAGGGACTTTGCTTTTGGAAGTGGAAGGTAACGAAGCATTAAGGTGATGTGTTGTACAGGAAAAGAGATGAGAGCAGAAATGTCTGGGGGTATCTCACCAAAAAGATTTTTCAAAAACGTCCTCCTGCACCATTCCAGTGAACGTTCTCCTTAGAACACACACACTGCAGATTATTTACATTTAAAATAGCATAATTAACAGTCAGAGAGATGCTGCATCCCCATTGCCAAAAAGTATTTTGTTTAATTAACACTCTCTAATGGCCTTTCCAGCGCTGCTGCTGTTGGTGGAGGTCACATTGCTAATTCTGAGAGAGCCACCTCCCAGGCAGAAGCTGCAGCTCCCCATTAATCAGCTTTGTGCGGTTTCACCGTGGAAGGTTTAATTTTCTCTGACAATAATTATTTTCTGATAGAATTGGAAAACTGGCAGGAGATCAGGCTTGTTCTTTGAATGCTTTACAGAGAGGTTGGGAAGTGAGCAGAGAGAGCCAAGGCAGCTTCAGCCGCCTCACAAGGTGCTTTGGACTCTCAGCAGTGGACACAGTAAGACACAATTTTCCCAAAAATCCTTCCCAAAAATGCATGGAAAAAAGCTTTTTGCAAGCCTGGTATAATATTCACAAAGCTGACAACTCATGTCTGGAGAAAAAGCATTTCCATGATGAGATCTCACAGAAAGAGAATGAATTTCAGTTGTCTTAGTGATGATTTCTGGGGTTAGATATTACGGTTTTTTCAAATTGTGTTTATAGATGGAACACTCCAAGGAAGAATTTTGATGATTGATGAGATTAATACACCAATTCTATTAAAACACGGGGTGAAATTCCTGTGGGAAATGGTCTGAAGGGCTTGGATGGAGTGGTGTGGATTGGAAAAGTTTGAGTCAAAAAGAATTGCTGGGGAAGCAGAAGTTTGGGTTTGGGTTGTTCCAACCAAATCTTGAGCACAAAAATCTCTTTGCAGAGGGGTTCTATCTGCAGGTCAGCCAGGATCTCAAGCAAAGGTGGACACACACAAAAAAAAAAATTGTTAAATAAAAAAATGCAGAAGAGAAAATGCTAATAAATCATAACAGAGCTGCTGGAATGTGTCAGTGTTGTTTCTGAGCTCCAAGCTCGCTGCTTTATTTTCCTTTCTCTCCTTGCTGTTTGTTTGAGGAATAAGAAAGCAAAGCCTGTTTGAGGGGAAGCATTTTGTTGTTTGAAAAAGAGAAATAGTGTAAGAATACAGAGCTGAAGTGCAGCTCTGCTCCCACTCTGTTTGAATTGGAGTTTTGTCCTGGCTCTCTACGAGGAGCTGTGGATTTTTTAGCAATTCCCTGTTATCATCATTCTCGTGTTTAGCAAATGGATGTTAAGGAAAGCAAAAAGCTGAAATAAATGAGAAACTTCAATTTAGGGTTTGAGCCACAAAGCTTCAATCAGCCTGTGACTCCGAGGCAAGCTCATCATCTTGTTTTAAGTTAGTTTCGGTAAAACAAGAAAGCAGCCTAAAATTAGCAAAAAAAATTAGAATATGTTAGTGGCTGACTCAGCATTATGAAGCAGAAACTTCTTTGGTGTCATCTGAGAGGTTCTTTTAAGATAAATCCTTTCAGTAAAATGAATTAATTTTGTTCCAGGCCTGCTGCTGCCCATCCTTCAGAAGGGTGGGGTGGATGTTGGATGGCAAATGGAGAATTCTGGAACTGGTCACTTTATTTTAATTAGAAGATGCTAAAGGGTGAGATGGTGTTGCTCTTAAACCCAAAATGCAACCAAACAAAAGGAAACCCCAACTCACAGCACAGAGGATTTTTTTTGAGGTGGAGAGGGAAAATTTTGTTTGCCATTTAGGAACTTTAGGATGAAAGTCAGCTTGCAGCAAGTGCAGGTGATAATTTAGAAAAGAAACCAAACAGAGCCACTGAAAAATCCTTCCAGGGCTTTTCTTCCCTCCTTGCTTCTGTTTGTTTTTGTGCAGCTGAGAGATTTTTATGATGGTTTTAATTCAAACCCCTCATCCAGGTACAGAAATGGAGTCAAAATCTGGCAGGGGTGGAGAAGAACGGGGAGGCCAGATGGCAGGAAACATAAAACTACAGAAAACAAGCAAAGAGAGAGCTTAGAGGGGATTATGTCTGATGTCCATAAACAAATTGGCAGAGGAAAGAGTCAGACCTTTAAAGATAGAGTGGTGTTTCTTCAGGGAATGTGGGCATTGCTTAAAACCCTCATTTTCTGACTTTTAAAAGGCAAACTTCAAAAGGCATCACTAAATCTGTGTTTCTGAAGGTGAATGAATAGCAGCAGTTGAAACAGAAATGAAATCATGATGGGGAAGGGGATCCAAAATGAAAACAACACGAAGTTATGGAAATATTGGTGCAATTTGTTCTTCAGGTTTTGAAGCCAGGTGGAATATGATGGCTCTTCCCAAAAACAAAAATAATCCAAAACAACAACAAACCAAAAAATTCAGTCCAAACTACTGATATGGAAAAATCAGTCCTAATAAAACATTCAATTGACAGGTGGGAAAAAAAGTGTCAGCAACTGGTTAAAATGGAAATATTCCTGTAGAATTGAAGGAATGCTGGTGTTAAGTACAAATTCTGGGCTGATCATTAAGTGCAGAATATAACACTGACTGTGATTTACTCATCAGAATTGGGATCTGACACCTTCAAATGGGGTGATAAAATGATTGTTCTTTATTCCAAGGCAACATCTCCACTTCCCATAAAAAGCTTAGTACCAAACTTTTTTTTTAAAACTGATTTGTCAGGTGTGGTTTGTCTGGTGTAAATCTTGGGGTGGGGTTTGTCAGGTGTAAATCCTGGGGTGGGATTTGTCTGGTGGAATTCTTGGTGTAAAACGTGGAGGTCGATAATGGAGCGAGGAGGGAGGTGCAGGATTTAATATTGCAAATATTAATCAGGATTTTAAAATGATGGATAGATTATGTAACACAGAAGCAGCAAATAAAACTTCTAGGGGAGGGATCAGAAACCAGGGGGTTAAACCCTGATGGATTTTAGGAAGTCTGAGGAGTCAAACAATCCAAACTGTCCAAGTGTTTAGTTTGGAGTTGGGATCAATGTATTACTGGAACGAGGAAAGTTGTGTGTGGACGTGAATTGGCTTGCTGAGGTCCCACAAAATATAATTTTTGAGAGGCAGCAGACTGTAAAATTGGAAAATTGATGTTGCAACTTCGTTCAGGGAACGTGAAGTTGTGCGAGGAAATTCGGTGTTTCTGTGGGGCTGGTTTGGAACAGAGAACTCAGGAGCTGCACTTCTGTTTTTGGGAGAAAAATCAGAGCTGCTTGGGCCAAATCAAGGAAAAAGGGTGCTCTTGTCCCTTAAAGATTCCATGGCTCCCTTGGGGAAATCAGGAGAAACTCAACTCCATAATAATGTGAATAAAAGGCAGGGGTGCAAATATTTGCATTGCCTTAAATTCCCACTAGGTCTCACCTCACTGGGTAGGTTCCCTTAATAACTTTGTCTTAATAAGATGTAGCTTAATAAGGAAAAATTATTACATAGAGAATATAATTAGGGATATTAAGGGAAAAAAACTTTCCCTGTTAGGGTGGGGATGGAATTCCCAGAGCAGCTGTGGCTGTCCCTGGATCCCTGGAAGTGTCCCAGACCAGGTTGGATGGAACTTGGAGCAGCCAGGTTAAAATTAAAAGATCTTTAAGATCCCCCCAACCCCAGGCCATTCCATGATTCTATGGATTAATTGTAATAATTAAATTAAAATGTGACCCTTTAATATGCAATTTTTATCCTTTAATATGGAATTTTGTCCTTCTGACACCACTTTTTTATTTTGGAAGTCTGCTGCAATTTGAATTTCTCTTTGTCCAATGCTTCCAAAGTGAAGTGAGGGGATGTGAGAGCATTTCTGGGCTGGAAAATTAGGGCAGTTTCCCTCAGTGAGAAAAATAATGTAGATAAGGGATTTTTCCAGGGGAGGATTTGACTCCAGGTGTTCCAAGGTGAGAGCTTTAACTCTTAGATTAATAGAGAAAATAAACAACCTCAACCCAGCAAAAAAAAAAAAAAAATAAAAGGCTTTTAAAGAAATTTCTTGGAATTTCATCCGCTAGCAGTGGATATTTAGGAATTACTGGACTAGTTATTCAAACTTGTGATATATACACAAGGAAAAAAGAATGGGAAAAAAAGTCCCCACATTGGATCATGTTTTGTTAACCTAATGCTTTATTAGAGACACATTACAGGAAAGTTCATTTGTTTAAAATGTAGTTATTAAATTTGACTCCATGTCATGAAAAATAGATTATTCACTCTGCCTTAAAGCAGCTTGAAGTAAATGGATTAATCTTGTCACTTCCTCCTCCCCCTCTCATTGTAATGTTTTAATGTGTCTGTGAATATCTTGTATTTATTTTTAATAATTTGATATGTAGCAGTCTGCTGCTCTTTCTGTACTTTCAAACTTTGTTTTAATTTCCAAGGTGCATCCCTGCCTTTCCTCTCTCTCCAGTTTGACACTCTGATGGTCACTGGGAAATGTCTGTGCTTGCTGGAACTCCTGGGGAGGTCATTTTGGGATGGAAAAATGTGCTTTAATTGATGCCTCAGGATTTCAGCTTTTATATTTTCCATGTATTTGTAATCCTGCAGCTCTTTAGTGTGTGACTCCAAACTCCATTTTCAGTGTGAGCTGCTGCTTCCCCATTTGGGGCAGACACAACAATTCCTCTCCAGGCCTGGCAGTCAGGGACACCTCACTGCCTCAGGGCCAGAGATGGAAACCAAAGGGAGCTGGGGGGAACTTGGGGTAAATGACTTCATTAGCTGGAGCTGTAATTGGAGGATTAACCCCCAATATGCAAATGGGCCAAACTTATCAAAGTGTGAAACCCCTGAGCCAGGGCCCATTTTGAGTGCAGCCCCTGGTGGGCTTTGTCTGCCCTAAATGTCCCTGAGGGCCCTTCAATAAATAAAACTGCTTTTTATTCCCTGAACTCTGTCTGGCCTCTGATTTTAGGCAGCCCTAAAATCCCACAATGAACCATTGGAGGCTTCATTTGGAGAGGAGGGGGCTGTAAACTTGATTTTCCCTTCAGGATGATCTCCAGGAGGTGGATCCAGCCCTGTTTTGGGGCTTGAAAAAAGGGGAGGAAAAGGCAATATTTTAATGCACACTCCCCTGAGGTGTCTGGGAACACCTTGAGAGCTTTAATGCAGCTCTGAGAGCTCTCAGCAGCTCCTGACGTGATAAATGAAAAGAACACCTCAAAGCAGGCAGGTGGGAATGTTTTATTCCCACAAGTTTTCCCTCCCTGGGCAGCCCAACATCCCAGATGGCAGCTGGTGGAAAACCTCCGTCAATCACGGGAGGCTGTGCCTCAGCAGATTTGTAAATCTCTTTTTTACATTTGAACATTTCCATTAGCATTTTCCTCACATCATTGTCAGGCCGAACCCATCTGGAACTAATTTGAAAATCAGAGGTTAATGGTCACAAAAGATGACTTGGGCCAATTAACTGGAATATTTATAAGTTCTGTCTCTGTGTGAGCTTTGCTTATAAATGTTATTTTCACTTATCTGGCGCTGGCAATAATAGCAATGTTTTAGCTATTAAATTATTAGCATAATTTGCATTACAGATACACACACAATCAAATTTTTGTGGAGATTGCTGTTTGTCAAAGGATGCCTATTCTCTAAAGCAGATTCTTTTCAACTTGTAAGGAAAAATACAGATTATTTGAGGCACATCAAAGCTGTTGTAATCTCTGTGTATGGGGATTTACTCTCCTTTAAAGTTCCTGCACTGGAACTCCCTGACTTTGTTGGGATCTCTGACAATTTGGCTGTTTATGACAACAAAATCATGAATCACTCGCCTCCCATTTGCTCTTTTTTCAAGTTTCCCTTGCAAGATCTGAAGCAGCAAATTAATTGGATGTAGGGATTGGTTTAAAAGTCAATGTCACGGTGACAACTGGCGATTTGTGAAACTTTCCCAAGTGCCCTCCTGCTGAAAATTGGGAAGTTCTTCCTCCTCCAGCATGAGAAAGAAAGGGATTGAGGAGGATGGAAAAGCAAATCCCCTCTCCTGTCTGCAACACCTGCTCTGCTTGACCCGAATTTGCTTTTTCTGCTGCCATGGGTGGAACCACAAGTGTGGAATTTTGCATTTTTCCCTGTTCAGGCTGTGTGGGGAAGGAGGGATTTGGTTCATCACTGAGCCTTTCAGGATGTTGCTCTGCAGGAGACAGGAATTTGTCTGGACCCTCTCATGTGTTGTAGCTGTTAAAATGTAAGGGAACAAAATGTCCCAGCACCGGGCTGATTTCTGTGGTTCATAAAAATTTGGATTTCAGGGTGTTTGCTGAAGCAGTGAATTAAAGAAATCTAAAGAAATTGGTTATTATGGCACTTTGAGGGGAACTCTTAAGCCCAGGAAAAATCCTTCAAATGAATGTTGATATTTTCACTTCACCAGGTTGGTAAAACAGTGCAGAAATCTTTTTTTATTCCAACAACAAACAGAACATTTGTGTTCAAGAGGGGAAATATCCTAAGGGTGTGCTGTTTTCATTCCCTCAGAGTGGAAACAAGATTTATCCAACTGGAAGAAAGGGAATCTCCATTTTTAAACCCAACCTTTGGGATGGGAAGAGGCTGTTCAATGCTTTGGGAAAGGCATTGGTGGATTTTATTCCAAATTATCCCAGCTTAAGGTCCTTCTGCTGCCTTTTCTTTGCTCTGATGGCTGCCGAGATTCATTAATGTAATTATCACAGATTCATGACATCATTTAAGGTTGGAAAAGACCCTTAAAATCAAATCCAAGAAAAATTTAATGCTGCAAAGTCCAGCATTAAACCACATCCCTCGGTTCCACATCCCCGTGAGGCCATTAATAATCAAATATTCTCATAACTTCTGATAGAGTTACAAAAGTTTTGAGTTTCTAACAAAATTAGGAACATTTCAGGTTTGGTTGGTTGGGAATTTTTTTGTAGCATCAATATTTAGGAGGGATTTTTGTGTCTCACTTTATTGTTAGGAAGCATCATCAAAATTCAATTTAATGAGTTATTAAAATGCACATTGCTGAAATCCACGGAGCAGGCAGCAGAGAAAGTTTCACCAGAGATGAGGACGAGCTGGAAATTTTGTGTGAGAGACAAACTCCATCACCAGGATGGATTTTTACACTCCTTGTCATGTAAAGCACTGCCTGGAAAATTTCCGTTGACTGTGTGGAATGATGAATTCCAAACCTCTTTATTGAATTTCAAGATATTCTGAGATATTTTGAATATTTGTAGGGTGACGTGGAGGTTTGGTTTGGGAGGGTGTTTTTGTTGTTGGCTTTTTGTTTTTTTTGTTTTTTTTTATGTTTTTCTTTGGGGGGGTGGAGGTTTTGTTGTTGGGTTTTTTGTGGGGTCTTTTTTTTCCCTTTTTTTCCAATTTTATTTTTATTTTGGCTTTTCCAGGCTCATAAATTAATCCCAGTCTGTGGCAGGAATTATTTGCTCTGATTCTTTGGCTTGATCTCGATCCTCTGAGGATGATTATTGCTGTTAACAGTCGCAGCCTCTGAAACACTCATTTTTGTTGACAAAATCTTGGTACAAGCATCATGTTTGTGTACAGGTGGAGCTTAATAGACTCGACTTGAAGGGGTTGTGACAATGCCAGCAGAAAATCATAATTTACAAGGAGGGAATGGGGATATTTTGGAAGTTCAAAGCACATCATGTGTCCCTGAGTGTCACCTCCTGTCTCCCTCTGTGACAAAAACAAGGAGAGCTGCTCCTGATGCTTTTGTTGCTGTAATTGTGCCTGGTGGCAGGTGACACCTTTGGCTGTTTGTCTTCAGGGGGTGATTTCTACTCCTAGCAGGGAGGGATCAAAATCAGATCAGAATTCCTCAGTTTTCCATCATTTCTCCTCAGGTGTCATTGCTGAAATATTTGGCTTTAAAGGCGTGTGGTTTGTTCAGGGTCCTACATTGTAATTGAGCCATTCATGTCCATGAATAAATTTAATTCTTTAGGAAAATCAAAGTAACGCCCACCAGGACTTTTGCTTTTCTCCTCGTATTTACACACTTTTTTACCTAAATGCAGTAGGGCTGGTTTCAGATGTAAGTGTTGGCCGTTGGAAGTATTAAATTCAATTTTTGTTTATTTTTCACTGAAAAGATCTGGGGGAATCAGCATCTGTAATGCTACTGCTGCACCCCTCACAAACAGAGAAACTGTGCATCCTGCAAAGCTGGAAATTCTGATTTTTGCCATGATTTCATGTTAAAATGGTGCTTAACAACCAGCTGCTCTTCAATTTGGCTGTGCAGGTTATGAAGAAAGGACAAGGCCAATTAGATTAAATATTTTAATTTTAATTATAACCCACACTCTTGCCTTATATAAAAAACAAAACCCCAAGGTGATAAATTTTGAGCAGGTCAAAGAAACATTCCAGTCATTTTAGTCAAGTGAGTCAAAGTTTTCTGTTAAATTCGAATTTATTGAGCTGGAAAAGCAGATTTTCCTGCCCAATCCCATTTCCTCCGGTTTTAACTCCCAATTTCCTTCCTTGGCTGTTACTTGCAAAAACATTTTGAATTACCAAGTCGAAAGAAATCACTTTTACCAAACATCTTAAAGATCTTCTGTGACTTGATCACAATAAAAAGAGTTGAATTAGTGGTGGAAAGTCTGGCTGGTATCTTTTGTAGCAGATTTCCAGGGTGAGAAAAAAGAATGTGTGTCGACACTGAAAACTTTGAGACTCCAAAACTCTGATTTTAGGACTGATCCAGTTTGAGTTGGTAAATCCAGAGTGATTTACCAAATCCTGAAGTTACAGAAAAAGGCCTAAAAATTAAAACCAACCAAGCTCAGAACTCCAAAAATGCAACTGGAGAACTCAAGAATGTTCCTGGCCACAAAACTTTATCTCTTGGTTTACTGAAGAGATGAGGGGGGAGAAAAATCATTAAAGATCAGGAAATCAAAAATGGTCAAGGTTGGAAAAGAGCTTTAAGATCAAGCCCCACACCCACCATGTGCAGCACTAAACCCCATCCTTGAGTCCCTTTTTAACCCTTTTAATGCCCTGGCAGAGGGGTTTTGTGTCACTAGAAACCATGGATGCTGATATTCCTTATTTTAGAGTTCCCGATGTTTTTTTTTCCCTTCATCCCAAATAAAGATGCAGCCTTGGGGGGTGGGAGGAGCTGTGCCATGGCCTTTGCTCCCCACTCCTCCTCTTCCTCCCTCCTGCTGGAGCAGCAGCAGGGAAGGAGGGGGTGGGTGCTGCAGGGAGCACCAGGAGCTCTGTGAGCATCCAGCAGCTCAGGCTGCAGAAAAAAAGAAAAAAAAAAACCCTTTTTTTTTTTTTGTTTTTTTTTTTTTTTTTTTTTCGTTTTTGGAAGCTGCCTGTCCCAGGTAGGATTTCAGCCAAGCTCCAGGGGGTTGGAGGTATTTAGCCTTTGGAAATGGCAGCTGGAATGCAGTGACCTCAAGGAACCTTCACTCCTCTCTTCCTGTAAAAAGCATTTAGAACAAACCCAAAAAAGCCACCTCAGCACTTTGCCTTCTTTATCTAAATGGCTCCATCAGCTCCAGTAGGAGCAATTTTATTTATTTTTTTTTTAATTCCATGCAGCTCCTGTGATATTACAAGGAAGTATCCATGGAACAAGCATTTGTGTAAGAGTGGCCATTGACTTCAGCAAGAGTTGTAAAGCAGGCTCGTGGTGCTTTGTGAGGGAATTGTGAGGCTGTTTGAGGACATCAACGTGCACAGAAACGCAGAGAAAATTTGGATTTATGGGTGTGGGAGCAGATAGGCATTGAGCAATTCTTCTCCTCAGAAGCAGTGAAATAAAAAAGGTCTTGCAGGATGACCCCGTCCTGGGTGTTTTGAGACAACAGGGAGGGGTTAAAATGGAAAATTGATCTGTCTTAAAAAGGTTTTTGCCTGAGTGATCAGAGTTTTTGCCTGAGTTTGTGCAGGCAGTTGTCCCCCATGGATATCATTTATATTTCTGGGGGAACTTGCAGATGCATTTTGGAAGCCTGCTCCTGTTTGATAAGTGAATTTTCCAAACTCAAGTCCTGCCTGTGAGGCTGTTTGACACTTGATGGGTTTGGGAATTAGGGAAGGTAAGGGGGCTTCTGGAAAGCTGTAAAAGAAGGCCTCAGAAACAGAGTAGAACAGACAACTTAGAATTAAACTGCAGCTGCAAGGTTTGAAAAAAGATGAGTTACATCAAGTATAGCAAGCAAGGACATGAAACAATAGCTTGAGTCTTGGGCTTGGCTAAGACAGACCTCAGGACTGCAGAAAAACATGCCTAGCAAGATAGAAGGTTTTAATCTTAATAATGAAGTATTGTGTGTTGTTATTAGAAAACATGCAGGCATTGTGTGACAATAAGTGAGCATTGTGTAAAGCAGGTGTTGGTGGCTAGAACTGTCTGCAAACTTCAGCTTTATTCTATTGGCTGAAAAGTTTGTAAAACGCTCTGTTACAAAGGAATTTTCGGCTGCTGCTGGCGAGACGTGAGCTGCTGTCATCTTTCCATTGTCTCATGCAATGAGGAAGATGTCTCCATAAAAAGATGCATCTCCTGCCAGTCCTGTCCTGTTGGTGTCCAAGATAATTCCAGCAGCTGGGGTTTGCCAGAGCCTGGTGTTGGGGTTTTGGTTTTTTGTATTGTGAGATAGGATTAAAAGGAAAGAAAGCAAAGCAGATTCAAACTTGAAAACATACAAGGAAAACTTTATTAACAGAGTTTAAGCATTTTGTCATCGATTGGAACAGGTTTTATAGAGTCTTGCAATGTTGAAAGGTTAATCTGATCCCAGTTCTCTGTGGGAATGTAACTTGCTGTGTTTTTCTGCTGCCACGTGGTCTCTGTTAAGCATCATATTGGCCTCATCCTCCTGAAGTGTTGAGACTGATAGGAAAAAACTTGCAGCCGATATTTTTGTCCTTTTTTACTTGCAGTAAAGTTGGTTTAAAGTGGCTGAGCAGACAGAGTTGGCTGTGAGCCATGCTGAGGTGGCTGTGGCTGTTTGTCCCTGTCCTGGCTGCTGCAATCCCTGGCCGTGTGGCCGCTCTTTTGTCTCAGGGCTGCTCCTGGTCTCGGGGTCTTTTCTGGTTTTGAGGCCTGCTGGGCTCCCTGGTGAGAGGCTCTTCAGCCCTCTCACCACCCCTCTGGGGACAGGAAAATCTCATCTGGGCCAGGGGGATCAGATCAGCCCAGGCTTGGTCACCCTGGGCCAACCCAGACCCCGCTCAGCCCGGGCC
>VZTB01011852.1:142213-166306 GCA_013397245.1 Thryothorus ludovicianus | reverse complement strand
TTTTTTTTTTTTTTAAATTTTTTATTCTTCCCAGAAAGGAAATGCCTCATGTCACCAGGCCCTCACCCACTTTGTCCCTGGATGACCTGCACCCCTCTGTGTGCCATCAGGCTGTTTGGCCTCTAATTAGGCAGCTCCAATAATGAAGTTAGTGAGCACGACAGAGGGTTGGGTGCAGCTTGTGAAGTGCCAATCAATGCACACACTGACATATTATGGCATTTCTTTCAAGGCTGGAGACAGATGATCTGAGAAGTTGGTTGCAGAATGATTTTTTTTTTTTTTTTCCTCCTCCTACCCTGCAAAGCTAAAGCCCAGAAATTTCTAAATTAGGCTGTGGCTGCTTGATGTGAGGTGTCAGTGAGTTTTCTCCCAGGTTATTCCACATTCTTGAGCAGAGCCATTATTTTTGTGGAATCACAGAATATCCTGAGCTGGAAGGGGACCCACAGGGATCATCCAGTGCAGCTCGTGGCCCTGCACAGTCACCCCAAAAATCCCACTCTGGGCATCCCTGGGAGTGGTGCCCAAACCCTCCTGGAGCTCTGGCAGCTCCCTTTTCTCTGGGGAGCCTTTCCCTCTCCTGGCAGTCAATTTTAGAACACAACATTTATAAAACTCAGCCCAAATGGCTGCTGGTTGTTCCTCGTGCCTTGCCTTTGCTGCCTTAATCCCCTGTGTCACTGCAGCTTTGTTAGAGCAGTGTATTTATATTTCTCACCCATCCCCACGTGATTTATGTGTCCCCCAGGGAATGGGCTGGTGTGTCATGGTTGTGCTCTGATTAGATCATGAATTCCACCAGGCTGCCACTGATCTTGGACAGGATGCTCAGAAAACAAAGCAGAAGAGCTTTATCAAAGAAATAAGAAATATGACTTCTTGTCTCCAGCACGGGAGCTGCTGGAATTAAAAGCTCCAGGAACTGTGGAAATGTGATCCACACGCAGCAGGAATCACCCAAATCCCAGGGAAAAGTCCTGGGAGGTGAGGACAGTGCTCCAGGGGGAGTTTGGTGCCTTTCACTCCAGCACAGCTCCTGTGGCCCTGCAAAGGCACCAGAATTAATCTCTGGTAATGCTGCAGAAACAAGGGGATTATTGCACCAGTGGAAGAATTAGAATGAAAGGATCTTTTCTGTTGCAGGCCCCAGTTAAACAAAAGGGAAAGGAAATCCTGGAATATTAGTGATATGTTCTGTTTAATTGTGTTTTAAATGAGCTGCACCCTTCAGTCACTTCAGGGCTCATTCAGAATATCTTTGCTTATTTATATACAGTACCAGTTTTGAAATAAGCACAGTGTTTCCTCTCATAATGTTAAATGTAAATGTGCTGTTGGAACTTTAGCTTAGTCCGTACAGTCTCAAAATGTGATTTAGATTATTGATGCCAATAACCTTTCTGATCTAAAAAGTTTTTTTCATTTGTTTTTGTTAAGAGGCTTAACTACTGGCAAGTTTAAGGTATGGACTTCTGGCATCAAAGAACATAAAAATCCTCTCTTGCTAAAGGATGATTTTAAAGGCCAAAAGGGATTAAAAAAGTTGGTTTTCTCCAGAATTATGGTAGCTCATTGTCTGAAATAATTTCCCATGAGCTTGCTCAGAAAAGAAAAGAAACTTAATCTTCATTACAGCAAATGATAGAAGCATGATCCTCTGACAGCTCCTTGGAATTGTAGAAGAGGAAAAGGTGGGGATGCTGAAATTTGGGTTGGTGGGCAGCAGGTCCTGAATCTCTTCCACATCTCATTATTTTATTTGCTCTTCTCAAGATCTTCTCCCAGCCACGAGCAGGGGGTTTCAGATCCAAGCAGGAAATGATACCACACTCAAAATCTGAGCAAGGCTTCCTGAATCCCTGGCTGAGCTGAAGATCCCTCAGATTTCCCTGGCTCCACAAGCAGCCCTGCTCTGGCCTGGATGTGCTCACACAAAATCCTCTGCCCTCATTCCAGGAGAGATGGAGGGAAATGGGGGTTTGAGGAAAGAAGGAGTTTTTACAAAATCCTCTGCCCTCATTTCAGGAGGGATGGAAGGAATGGGGAAGGGTTTGAGGAGGGGAAGGAGTTTTTACAAAACTTTCTGCCCTCATTCCAGAGGACTGGGGAAGGGTGTGAGGAGGGAAAGAGTTTTTGCAAAATCTTCTGCCTTCAGTGCAGAGGGATGGAGGGGAATGGAGTGGGGTTAAAGAGGGAAGGAGTTTTTTAAAAAACCCTCTGCCTTCAGTCCAGGAGGGATGGAGGAGTTTGAGGAGATAAGGAAGAAGTTTTTACAAAATTCTCTGCACTTATTCCAGGAGGGATAGAGGGGAATGGGGAAGGGTTTGAGGAGGGAAGGAGTTTTTCCAAAACCCTCTGCCTTCATTCCACAGGGATGGAGGGGAATGGGTTTTTAGGAGGGAAGGAGTTTTTGCACCACCTGATCTTTGGCTGTATCTGCCTCCAGGCAGCTGCTGGGTCCCACTGGCTGGGGCTGGCAGCACAAACTCACCTGTTGTGTGATTTTTGACTCTTGATTGACTCCTTTGTGATTCTGAGCCCCACGGGGGCTCTCCTGCCTGGAGCCTTTGAGCACAGGTGAAGTTCAGGGGGTGGGGATTCAGCTGCAGAGAAAGGATTTCATTTTTCCAGCTGTACCCCCTCACCTGGATTATTGCACGCATCACAAATGCTGAGGCTTCTCTTATTCCCCCTGCAGGATAAAGGTGTTTTCCATGAACACTTTATCCCCCATGGTTCTCCCTGAGAGAATCTCAGCTGGGAGGAATTGATGCTAAAGTTTGTACTTCTCCTAAAAGTCACGGAGCCCTTTTGCTCCAGGCCAAAGATCAGAGAAAACAAACAGTGAAGCAAAGCTGCCAGGTGAGGATAAATAATTTTCAATTCTCTGCATCCTTAAGAATTCTCAATAGAAATGAATTCACTGAATGCCATCAGTCAGACTTTTTTTCTTCAAAAGCCTTGTTCAGAGCCTGCACAATGCTACTCCAGATCTTCTTCTTGCTTGCCCATCAGCTATGTTAATTTATTATTATTTACCATAATGTAATTCTAACTCCAATTAACTTATAATTAATAAGCACTTGACATTTTCTGACTACTTCAGAATTAATCCTCTCAACGCGCCTCTAAGTAGTTGTTGTTGGTAAAGATGAGAGAGCCAATTTTCAGATTATTCCTGTTTATTGAAACAAAGTCTATCACAAGGGGGAGGAACAAAAGAAAATGCAGTGAAATCTGTGCCCAGTTGTTTGCTCCTTGCTTTGGGCCACCAGTGCTGCCCCTGTTCACTGTGCTGCTGAGAAAAACCTCTTCCTCCATCCCCAAAAAAGGGATAAATTTTGTATATCTTTATTCAGTTTCCTTCCTTAGACTCCTCAGTGATGTTTTCTGTGGTCCAGCTGCTCGCCTGGGTGTTTTGCTTTGCCCTGGGCTGTCTCTAGGTCAGGGCCTGAGCTAGCAGAAGTCTCTGCCTGTCCCAGCCAAGGACAGATTTCTGTAGGATTTAAAAAGCCATGAAACTGTCAGAAATCTGTGGGGAAGCGAATCTTTGTAATGTGAGAGAGTTTTAATAAACAAGGTCGGGAAACACAAGAGAGCTAAGTGCAGGTATCAAGCAAGGCCTAGAAAAATGTTTAAGAGATTGTAAAATTGTCTGTTTAATAATCTATTATTGTCTGAGAGCAGCACAACATCGCGCTGTTAGAAGGAAGTGCAGATGAGCTTTTAGCAATCGTCTGTAAAGCTTTGGCAAACTGCAATTGGCTGAAGACTTTTTTAATTTTTTCTGCTGTAGCCAGAAATATTGGTTGGCTGTTTGGTGGTGGCCAAAGCTCCAGGGTTCAGTGACACTGACAGCCAAAATGGAATAAAAAAAAGCTTCAATACAGCCACGCCAGCCATCGCACCTCATTCATGCTTGTAAATGGAAAAATTATTATTAGCAGATGCAAAAGATTTCCTTGGTGGCTGAAACATTCCCAGCTCCTGCAGCACAGGCCCAGCTCTTTACCCCCCTGCCAAAATCCTCCTTTGCTGCTCTCCTCCTGCCCCGTGTTGTTATTCCCTGGAATTCCTGTGATTAGGCACAAACACGATCTTGGGGAGGGTTGAGGGCTGGGGGAAGGTGCTGGCCAGAACTAGAATTTACATTTTTTTTATTTTTTTTTTAATATATATTTGAGGTACATCCATCCCTTTTGGGCTTTGTCTCCTGTTTCTGACTCCTGGTGTCTTCTGGGTCCCTCCCAGGCAGAAAAGGGAGCCCAGGTCTCCTGTCAGGGTCAAACTCCTCTGCTGCTCCTTCAATCCTCAGATTTTTCTTTTCATATTCTTCTTCCCCACCATGAAACATCCTGGGAACCCATATTTTGCTCATGTCTGTGAAGGAAAGACCAAACCACACAAATCATTGCATATTTTAACTGAAGTGGGTAATTTTCCAATTTTTTTGGTCAGCCTGCAATTGACAAATGAGTTTTTCACAGAGCCTTAACTTGAGAGACCAATTCATCACTTGGACGTAATAGGAGGGGAAAAAAAATCCCTCTAATAAATCAATTTTAATGGGTCAAAACTGTAATCCTTTCACTTTTTCATTCCCTGGAGATACCCAGTGCAGCTGCTGTTTAAAAAACAAACAAGCAGCTCGCTATTGACTTCAGTCAGGACTAGATAAGGCACAATCTATGCATGAGCAAGAAAATTCTTGCAGGAGATGTAGAATATAAGAGAAGTAGATTATCAACCATGCAGAGTTATTTCTCCCTTTAAATAAAAACAGATTAGCATGCCAGCTTCCAAATCAATAACTCGAGTTTAACTTTCCCCCAAAGTTCACTCAGAGAACCTTTCAAAGATTTTTTTTTTTTTTTTTTTGCTGTCGTGCCAAGATAAAATGTGAAAGCACCAGCATTTGGTTTCTGGAAAAACATTGCTTTTATCTTTATTTTGTAGGACTTAAATGATTTGTATCCTTCAGAATAGCAGATGCTTAATTTGTGAATTTTGCCTGATGCCCATAGATTTCATAGGGGTTTTGATGTAATTCTTTCACATGAAGAACCCCAAATATTTGTAACATATTAAATTAACTTCAAAAACCCCCCTCTTAATTAATACTCAATTAAATTGTTCTAAGTTTTAATAACTAATCCACTAAATTAGGAATAAACATGTTTAGAGCAGCACCTAAAGATTAGTTTAATGCCTGGTCAGTTATTGCTTCAGAATCTTTGAATGTGGAGAGCTCCAATTAAAAAACAAAAAAAAAATCCCAAACTGTGTTAACAAAAAAAAGTTAAAAGAATTTCTTATTTGAGCCCTAAAATAGGAGTTATTTTATTGCCATTGAGTCTCTTATTGCTGATTTATCTTATTACCTTGAGTGACTTAAAAACAACAATAAGAACAATATCAGCAAAAAATAAAAAAATAAAAAAAAAAATCGGCTCCCAAAGAGAACAAAAGAAAAAACAAAAAGAAAGTTAAAGATTTATTTGCAAAGTTTCCCTTGCTGCAGTTGGGCTAAATCTGCATTTTTTTAAAACTCCAGATGAGTAACGAGCTGAAGGTCCAAGTGGAAGCTGCTAGAAAAGTAAATAAATTAAACAAGCCCAGGTTCTTTAATTGTTGAATCTTCTCTTATTTTCTTTCCTCGGTTCACTAAATCACTTTTTATTGCTGGTAGAGATGCAGGAATTTAAATCCTGTCCCAAAAATAAGCAAGCAGGAGTAAAAGCAGGAATGAAATTTCCTTTGGTCCTTTCCCCCTTTTCCTCCTCTTTACAGTCAATTGATGTAATGAAATCATTTAAAATGCTGATTTGTAAGAACCCTCAGCCTGTCCTAGGGAAAAAAAAATTAATAGTGGGACGGCAAGAAGTGAAATAATGGGATGGCATTGATTTCTTGAGTAATGCAATCCTTCATTGCTCCATTTTGGTCACAAGAAACTCTTTCAAAAGGGGAGAGTCTGCAAAAAACCCACCCTGAGAGCCCTGGGAGTGGGACACCAAAGAATTCCATGGCAGGGCCTCAATCCCGTGGATCCCTGGGGAATGGGGGAGGAATTAGCTCAGATTTATCAAGGCTGCTCCTGAATTTCCTGAGAAAGGTCACTTTGGGAACTTGCATAAAAAATTTCAGGTGGCTGTGTAACTTTTTCCATGTTTAATTCATCTCTGGTCTCTTGCATTTCTTTTCTTTATGCCGGGTCCTAAACCTTTCAACTGATATTATAAAATCTGGGCTGAAATGAGTGTTCTGAGGTGGGAGCCAATGAGAGCTTGTGGCTGAGATTTGGAAAGATCAGCATTTAATAGTTGTGCCTATTATCAGCTTTGATGTGGGCTCTGGAAAAATAAAGCTGTCTTGCTCACTGGACATTAAGTTCAGCTTGATGCAACACAGCAGGAGTCTTAAAATCGCAATGTTTGGTACAAGAGGTCAGGGAAAAACTTTAAAAGAAAAAGTTCTGAGCTCATTCATAGGCCCTGTAAAACGCTGGAGAGTTCCAGGGAATTTACAGCTGCCAGTTTCTGCTCACCTGAAGCCAGAGGGATGTCTCCAGCACACTGCAATGATCCTGTATTTTCCAGATATTAGATGTATAAAATAAGCCAGTGACTCAGAGAATGCTGATATTGCTTCCCCAGCTGTGCTTGCTTGATTTCCTACTTCCCATATGATGTGTTCCCAAAAGTTCTGTTTTACCAGGCTGGAGAGGCTTTAAAATAAGCAGATCTCTGTGGTTTTTCTTGCAAATTTGGACGTGCCTGTAGGTGCTTAGTCACAAGCAAGTCCAAGACTAATTGTCTTTTCTAAAAATAAGGGAATCTACACCAGAAGGGGAGGCTCAAAGGGCTTGTTAAAACACTTGCAAGCTGAAGCAGAAGTTTCCCTAAAAGGAGCCCTATTCAGCACTTATTTGATGGGTGCCTGGGTAAACAGAACATTTGTGCTGCCCAGGCATTCTGAATCTCGGTTATTTTTGCATTTGCTCGTTTCAGACAGATCTGCAGAGCTGCATTTCCCCATTTTCGGGGCTGTACATGCTGTGTAGTCCTTGCCAGGGATGTGCTCAGTGACAGCTCTGATGACAGGGTGACAGCAAAGCTGAGCAGCAGTTTTATTGTCTGCAGGCTCAGGTGCTGCTCAAACACAGATCTCAAACGGTGTCAGCCCCACTTCAGGCTCTTTGCTGGTAATTAAAGTCCTGGTACTTTCCAAAAGAACACGGGAGGAGGGGAGCTTCCACTTCATAATGAGCTTGGAGTGTCCACCAGAGCATCAAACAAAATTAGGGACAGCAGGCTCTTAGGAAGGGGAGAAATGTGCTCAGCTGAAATTGGGAAAAAACAGCAAAAGTGCTCAGCAAAATGCGGTGAAAGTTTCTGTGAGTGGTGAGAGAGATGTAGAAACCTCAGTTTTGTCTCTGCAGAAACAAGAGAGGAAAAGCAACATCCCTTGGTTTACTGGGACTGTTGGGGCCACGTAATATCACCAAAAGTGAGAGATCTGTATCCCAAAGGTGCTCCCTGAGCCAGAGGGAAGAGAGCTCTCTTTGCTTGGCTCTGGAGAAAGAGCTGCTGTTAAATATCCTGATTTAAATGGAGTAGTGTAGGGTGAGGTTGGATATTGAGGAGGAATTCCTGCCCATGAAGGGGGGAAGATGCTGGAACAGAATTCCCAGAGCAGCTGTGGCTGCCCCTGGATCCCTGGAAGTGCCCAAGGCCAGGTTGGATGGGTTTGGGAGCACCCTGGGACAGTGGAAGGTGTCCCTGCCCATGGCATGGGGTTGGAATTAGAATTTCCATGTCCCAACCCAAACCATTCCTTGATTTATGGTAATGAACAGTAATCCACCATGAATGCTTTTCAGGGAGAACAAAAACCAGAAAGCCCAAGGTCAGACTGGTCATCAAAGTGAATTTTTTGTTCCGGGCCCTTGGCTCTGGATTGTTCCGGGCCCTTGGCTCTGGATTGTTCCGGGCCCTTGGCTCTGGATTGTTCTGTGCCCTTGGCTCTGGATTGTTCTGGATTGTTCTGTGCCCTTGGCTCTGGATTGTTCTGTGCCCTTGGCTCTGGATTGTTCTGTGTGCCTGAGCTGTGAGCAGAACTGGCTGACACTTTGTGTGGAGTTCAGAGTCACACCCCAGTGCAGGGCAGAGTGTGAAAAATATGAAAGTTAAAATTTAAGGCATCAACCCCACCATGTCTGGTGTCCCCTTGGTCACTGCTGTGTCCTGTGACTCCGGCAGCTCTGAGTGTGACTGGTTTTACTGGGACCTGTGTGATTGGAAACCTCCACCTGCACGGAAATGAATCCTCTTGGAAACAAATCTTCAGACAGAATATTCCAGGTCTTTGAGGTTTTTAAGGTGCCCTGAGTGAGCAGATGGAGCAGTGGGACTCCAGGTGGAGCTGACTGTTCTGGCACAGCTGAGCTCCTTGGAGATGCACAAAGCTGCTTTCTCAGGGCAGCTGTTTCTGTGGAAAAACTGGCTAAATCAGGAAGATTTGTCTTCATTTGCCCACTCCAGAGAGTCTCAGGTCAGCACTTCCCTTGCAGTTTGTCAGCTGCAGTAGCTGCAGGTGCCTGTGGGGTGTTTTTAGTTTAAAAAGAGCTTTTTCCTGGCACTGTGGGCCCTGTCTTGGTGCTCCCCCACAGAGGGGATCCTCCACAAGGATTGTGTGCTGTGGATTATAAGGAACAAGATCTGGGAGGTTGTTCAGGAAATTCTTTGTTTGTAAAGTCCTGGAATGGTTTGGTTTGGAGGGGCCACCCAGGACCATCTCCTTCCACCTTCCTGTAGCCCAGATTGCTGCAGGTCCCATCCAGCCTGGCCTGGAAAACTTACAGGGAGTTTTTCCCAAAAAATTTCTTATCCTTTTAAGTCTGACATTGTGGATTTTACCCGGCCTGTGCTGAAATTGCACCTCCAGTGGGTTAAGGTATAAAGACCCCACATCAGCTGCGGGTCTGTGGTTTCCAGGTGGAATTTCCAGCTGGTTTTTCATGATCAGGTGGAATAAAATGAACCCATTTTGGTGTCTCTACTGCAAGTTCCTGTTGCCCCACTTTGTGGAAGACGGGAGTGTTCAGGTTGCTCTGGAGCTGGGCTGGAATTTGCAGACGATGAACTGAACAATCCTTGGAGCTGAATGTGCTGAGCATGTTCAATTGTAAAAGATTGAGGGAAAATCAGAGAATTCTCTTGCCCCTGGAAGAACCCATCGGTTCCTTGTATCATGGAGAAAAAGTTGGCAATTAAAACTAAAATATATCCACGAAGGAAATAATTAAAAATATTATTTGCTTATGCTAATCCATTGAACAGGAGGATGGATGTAAGTTCTACTCAGCTCATAATCATTATGTATTGTGCAAAAATGAGCACAGTTATCTAATTAGTGGAAATACAAGCTCAGATTAATTGCTAGGGAATGTTTTGTGGTGCTTTAGTGCTGCAAAGTGTTTGGGATTTGAGAATTCACTTGATTAATGCACAGGGAGGTGATACAGACATATGGATTCATGACAGCTGACAGTAAATAATGCAAAGCAAAGCTTGAAATGTAAAATAATTTCCTTTTTGTTATAATGCAATTAAGCAGCCTTGAGTGCCAGGCTTAGCTCCTTCAAACTCCTCCTCTTTAATCCTCACAGAAGCTGTAAAAAAGTTTTGCTAAAACCAGAGCCTCGCTCTGCACGTTTCTCATCAGAGTTTTGCAGGGAAGGCAGTAAATGTTGCTGTGAGCTCAAGGAGACAAAGAGGCTTTGGTTGGTGCAATTAAAGATCAGCTTTGTCATAATCATAAACCAGAATTTCAAGGTCCTGGCCATAGGCTGCTCTGTCTTCATTAATAAATTATGGTCCTGACTGCAACATTTAATTATTTGCAAGGGTCTTTTATTTTTCCCCTCTTTAGAGCGATGCTCCCCACTCTGATACTGGTGGGGGGAAAGAAAACAATCCCAATTTCAGCTTGTCCAGAGGTTTAAATGTATCAAACCACGTCCTAATGAGCTTTGTGTTTAAAATTTTATATTCTCCATCTGTAACATTTCAGCACTGTGGCCTTTGGCCTGTGTTCCTAAGGAAAGTGCTGGGCTGGAGGTGGGGAGCACAGGCAGGGTCAGCTTCTCTGCTCACTTTTTGTCTGATTGGCACAGAAAAGTCATTAAAGGAGAGCTTCCAGAACTCAGAGTTAAAAGTTCATCCCCAAAGTTGTTCATCAGGAGCAAGAAATGGCTCCTGAACCCTCTCAGCGAGAGTTATGGGGCAGGGAATCATAAAAGTGTCACAGAGGGGAGTTTTAGTGCCCAGGGTGTCTGAGAGGCCCCTGGGTAACAGGAATTTTAAGGGATCCAGCCTCGGAAAACTTTCTCAAACCACAGGATATTTTCACCCAATATTTGGGAATATAAATTGTTAATTGGAGCAAACTGCTGCGATTGGTTTGATGCTGTTCTAGCGAAAATAGAAACCCAGATATTTGGGGATGGGATGAGCAGATGAGAAGCCAGTCTGAGACTCCTTGCTGAATTATTTAGGATATTGACAGGAGGAAGGAGCTGCTCAGTAGTTTCCCCCACGTTCATAATGCAAGGTGAGCAGTAAATACAGCTTCCTAACTCTCCCTGGTTTATGGCTTCATTAATGGAATGGATGGGATTTCTTTCATTCATTACTTATTCAAGTAGTTTGGAGAAAATATATGTTTTAAATCAAATGCTTTGGAATTTCTAATGAAGCCTTCAGAGACACGTGGAGTAAATATTCAAAGAAATGTCTGTATATACTGGTCCTAGAATAGTTAATATATTGGTAAGGAAGAAAAAAATTCATCTCAGCCCAGCCAAACTGTGCAAGGTTTCTAATTCCCTGAGGTGATGGATAGAACTAGTGTTCAGTTGCTGAAATAACGAATAATTTTTATAAAATATGAAGTATTAAATATATGGAATTGTTTTCTCTGGATGGTACAGTCAGCAAGAGAGCTCCTGGGATCATGGGAAATGTCTGGGTTAACAAATCCAGAGGAGAGATCCAGGCAGCACCTACAGGATTTGTGGTTGGGTTTGATTTACTTTGGGCGCTTTAATGATCATTTTTATTTATTGACTTAAATTCAGCGCAGGAGGAGCAAGCAGCACCTCTGTGATCCATCCACTGATCTTGGGTGCTCTTTCTCTAAAAGATCTCCTGCATCTGGGATAGAGCTGGAGCAGAAAATAACATTCCATCATTACAAAATGAGGAATTTAACGTTTGAGGTTGTGGTTGTGCCCTGGAGGAAGGAGCTGGGGGGGCTCCAGCTGTCCCTGGATTGGGTTGGGCAGAGTTTGGAGCATCCTGGTCCAGTGGGAAGGTGGGGACAGAGAATCTTCAAAGTCCCTTCCACAAACCAGCCTGGGATTCCAGGAGAACTCATCCAGCCAGCCTTTTCCCAAAACGTCTGTGCTGGGAATAAATCCAAAGCAGGTGGAGAATTCCTCTTCTCCACTGGGGGAAGATTTCTTTGACTCCTGAGCTGGGAGGGGTTTGTACCTGGAATCCTGATCCGGCCTTGTGCAGCATCCAGGAGGAAGAAGAGGGGGACAGGATGGTGAAGCTGAGCTTTTCTGGGAGTAAATCCAGTTCCTGGGCAGCTCCTGAAGCAGCTTAACCTTTCTTCCCATGTTTCCAATGACAAATACTCTCAATGCTCTCCTCTGCTCACGTGGAAAATTATTAAAGGAATATTGATATTTTTGGCATTTTCTTTGGGCCTCCTCTTTTCCAGCAGGGCTGAGCTCAGTCTGCCCACAGGAACACAATTCCTGGTTTGTGCACGTGGAATCCTTGCTAGGCTGAGCTTGGGAATGGTTTTTCCTCTGGTGTGAAGTGAGCTGGGATTCTGCTCTGTCATTGAGCAGTGCTCTCCCTGAATCGTCCTCGGAGCTGGGTTTGTGTGGGTAACCACCTGTTTGCACTAATTAACACAAAGTTAGGAATGAAATTCCCAAGGGAAATGAGTGTCAGGACCAGTTCATAGAAATAATTTCACCTTTTGCTTGATCTCATTTCTGTACTATTATTAAAAATCTATACAGTTAAATTTCAAGAACTTCTGGAATTGGTTATTTCCATGCTGGCTGGAGCTCTGTTCTGACATTCTGGCAATGAAAATATTTTTCAGTGGAGCAGCTAAACTGACTTTTCACCTGAAGAGGGAACTTCAAACAGGCCGAAATTCTATTTTTTAATTACATTTTTACTACTGAAGGGGGATTTTCTTTGGTCAGACATTAAAGGAGCAGCTTTATGGCATTGTCAGCTGTGCTTTCTGTGCTTGAATATAAAATGGAGCCACTGTATTTTCCTGGTGAGGAAAGAATTCACAGTTATTTTGCACTGCAGCTCTTAATGAAGGAACGGAGAGATATTTTGGACTTTTTATTATCCCCATTTATGACTTTTAGTGGCGAATGTTTTGGTGTTTGGAGTTCCAGCTGGAGCTCAATACATTTTTGGATGTTCCATTTGTTGGTTTGTCCATTATCACCACTTTGGGTGTAAATCTCGGTAGCTCAGCCAAAGCATGGAAGAATGAGGAAGGGAGGAAAGAAGAGGGGAGGAAATTCCAGGCACATGGAGAAGGATTTGGGAATTTGTTGGGGTGCAGTCAGGGTGAGAGGTAGGGGGGTGGCTGGGAAGGTTGCAATGCCATTCCTGAACCCCCTTTGGCAGTGCAATCTGCATTTCTGCCTCAAACAGTGTAGATTTATTTTTTAACCCATCCTCCAGCAGCAGTAGGTTGTGTTGGGCTGGGAGGAGGCAGCTTCATGGATATTAAATATTGCAAGGAAATTACTATTCGTTAGGCCCTAATAAAAATGAAATTAATATCCAGATCACAGAATCATTAAGTTTGGAAAAGCCTTTGAGTCAAACCCTTCCCCCAGAGCTGCCAGGCTCGCCACTAAAGCACATCCTCGAGTCACAGCCACAGGATTTTTGTTGGGATCCACACATTTTCCATGGGGTCCCATTCATGATTTGTAGCTTTGGGTTCAGGAGCCCTGGGTGCTGCAGGGAGCAGAGATGGAAGCCCCACGTCCATGAGGAGAGGCAGAAGGGTTTTTCCACTGCCTGTAATGAAACCCAGGTTATTAACTCAGTGCAAATCACACTAATTCCTTCATTCCGTAGAAATCCAGAGTCAGATTCCTTTCGAATTCCTGAGACTTCAGTTAATGAACCAATAACAAGTGACAAGACCTTCTAGAAAGAAACACTGTGACCCATTTTAAAAATCTTTGTTGATTTTTGAAGCATTTTAATTAGTGAGACATAACACAATAGGCTAGTTTTAATGGTTATTTTTTATTTTTTTGGTAACTGCTAAATTGTTCTCTTAAAATTATTTCCTTTTAAATGGCAAAGCTCTTTAAGGATGATTACTTTATTCATCTTCAATCTGGGAGGGCCAAACACTAAACGAGAAATTAAAATTGAAGAGGTTTTTTGTATGGGCTGGTCCCAGTCCTCTTGCACATGCCAGCAGCAGCCAAAGCAATTCCCAAACTTTGATTTGTTTGTAAAAATTATTTTGACAGATGGCATGTGCAGAGGCAATTTAAAACCTGACTTTTATGGTGTGTTTATGATTGTTTGTAAATAATTGCATAGTTTCTTCTGAAGAAATAACATCTTAAAAGATGATTACATCTGAGGCTGTTGTGCTTAGCTCAGTCTAGCACAAATCACAGAGGCTCTCCATTAAAGCCCATCCTGCTCCTTGTGTTTTATTGTGCAGCAGCGTTGCTTGGAATGATTCTTTCCTTTTGTGCTGAGGCAAAGTGGGGGCTGGAATCTGTGTTCTCACCACCTGCCAGACTTCAGGCACCAGCTTCTCCTTTTCCCTTCACCTCCCTTTTCCTGTTTTTTCCCCTCCCCTTTTCTGTGTCCCCTCCCTTTTTCCTTGTCCCACTCCCCTTTTCCTTTTTCCTTGTGCCCTTCCCTTTTCCTTGTGCCCTCCCCTTTTCCTTTTTCCTTGTGCCCCTCCTTTTTCCGTGTCCCCTCCCCTTTTCCTTTTNTCCATGTCCCCTCCCCTTTTCCTTTTTCCTTGTGCCTTTCCTTTTTCCTTGTGCCCTCCCCTTTTCCTTTTTCCTTGTCCCACTCCCCTTTCCCCTCCACAGTCCCTCTGTAAGGATTTCCCAGTTTGTTTTCCCATCCACTTCAGAGCTGGAATGGGAGGAAGTGAAGCTGGAGGAATTTGGGAAAGCATCAAATACCTGGCGGGCTTGGTGTGTGTGAAAGAGAAACCTCTGAATATCCTCCCAAAGGTGGCTCCGGGCATTGCTTGGTGCCAGCTGGACCCCACTGGCAGCAGTTTGTCCTGTAAATGTTTTTTTTTTTATTATTATTATTATTTTTGGCTCCACACAGAATTCTATTAAATATTGGTTTTATCTATTGCTTATTATCCAAGCCAAGATAACTCTGTTGGGTCGGAGCTGCTCTCTCCATGCCTTTGCTCCCAGTTCCTTCTCCTTTGACCGAGCAGAGCCATTCCTGAGGGGTGGCAGGAATTTTCTGGAATCCCACGTGGAAGTGGCCGTGACCCTGCAGGGTTTGTGCCCTCCCGGGTACCCTCTGAACCCAGGGCTGGGAAAGCTTTTAATTGTGAAATGTTTGTGCCTCAATTCCTGCCCTGCTCAGCCTGTTCGGGTGGAGAATTTTTCCCTGCTGTCCAAACCTCCCCTGGCACAACCTGGGGCCCGTCCTCTCCTCCTGTCACCTGGGAAGGTCAGACAATGCCTTAAATGATGGCATAAACATTTAATAAATTCCTAAAAACTGCAGCGCATCAGCTCCCTGGGGCACAGGGGTCAAAAGTGCTGCCAGTGACGTGGGGGAATGAGAGGCAGCACCAGGTAAGGGAAGGGTGGGCACAAATTAGGGAATAAAGCAGTTTTTAATCACAGGGTCCAACAATTCCTTGGATTCTTGTTTTATGAGCTGCATCTTGTTAAATCCTCTCTCATTGAAGAAGCACTCAAAGCATCACTTCAGGTGATGAGCTGGCAATTCCCAGAGGAGACTGTTATTTATTATGAGGTGATTAATTTGCATCCACTGATGGATGGCTTTGGAATTTGTCCCTGCACAGATGAAAACAAATTCTTTTTAATTTTTTTTTCTCCAAGCGCAACTTTTCTCCTTAAAATCTGATGCAGGCCTTGATCACTGATCTGTGAAATCCATGATAATCCCTTTATGACAGCGTTGTCTCTTGAACTGACCATTTAAAGGCTCAAGGAACTGCAGAGTGCTTCTAATTAACTTGTCTGAGACACTGTTTATTCCATTTGTCTTTTTTCTTTCTTATTTTTCAGTGTCACCATGGCATCTGTTTGTTCTCAGCCTTTCTTCTCCCCGTGCTAATTATAGACAGGGAAAGTAAAAACCTAACCTTGCTGGAAATTCGTTAATATTAAAATATTCCCCAGATGAGCCTGTAAATCTCCATGCTGCAGTTTGTCGGTGCTTTAGTCAAAAATTCACATTTGGAGTGAATGCAGATCTACAGGACAAATTAGTAACCGTTTCTTGCATATTTAAATTTCATTTTCCACTCACAAACCTGAACAAAATTTCTGCTTTCATGCTGAGAATTGGCAGGGACGAACTGCACCAAACTTCAGGTGAAAAGAACAAAGAACTTTTAAGAAATTCTACTGTGACTGTGCCCTTTTAAGAAAAGCTCAAAGTTATTTTTTCCTGTTATTATATGTGTTATTAAATATACATCTAGCACTCTACAAATACAGAGGTCTGGGTTCTAAAAACCAGGAATTAGACAGAAATATCCTCAACTGGGGGACTTTTCAAGATGGTTTCCTTGGACTTTTTGAGTAATATGAGATGAAATTTTGACCCTTTGCTACAGGTCTGTCAGCTTTTCTTCTGATTAAAAAATACAAATTTAATCAGAAACGATACAAACAAAATAACCCAACTGAAATTACACTCTGAATTATTTAGGAGGGCACAGGAGATGAAAGCTGCTCAGGAGTTTCCAGGTTGGAGATAATGCATCGTGATCGATAAATGAACGCTGTCCTCCCTTACCCCAAATATATTTGGCATCCATTATTAAAGAGGCATAAAATTGTCTGATTCCATTATTAATGCAGGGCTCTGCTGGAGCTCAGGAGGTCACACTGGAAGAACTTAGACTTGGATTCAGAGTTTTTATTTTTAATTATTTTAAGGGATTGTGGAAGGCCGGGTTTCAATCTTCACCTCCCCTTCAATCTTTGTGTCCTGGTTAAGTCCTTGGAGAGAAATGTGATTTGGAGGGGTACAGCTCTTAAATTTGGGAGTTCTTGGGGTCTGTGCCTTCCAGATTATCCCTAAAAAAACACAAAATCAAAGGACAAAGATCAAACAGAAGTGCTGACAGTGCATTTACATGGTTTGTGCCTTGTACATCACAATTCCTAAATTTCCAAGCTTTTCCTGAGCAGCTCTGCCTTAATTTCTGTAGGATTTTTCTCTCTGAATCACTCTGATCTTTCCCTTCCATACCTGTCCTCATCTCTTCTTCCCAGAGAATGCAAATTCCAGCAAGTCCTGCTGATAATCTGCATTTTGAGGTTTCCTGACTCTGGAACCGATCCCTAATGTTTGTTATGGCACGGTTGTGTTCTCCCAGTGCCTTTGTTCCTGTCGTCACCTAATTCCATTTAATTTTACATACCATCAAATATCTGGAGATGTTTATAAAGTTTAGGATGTATTTTCAGCTCTTTTGTACTGGGAATCTCTCCGTGCCAGGAGTTCTGAACACCTGCCAGACTTCAGGCACCAGCAGTTTTCCTCCTCCTCTTCTTTTCTTCTTTTCCTCCTCCTCTTCTTTTCTTCTTTTCCTCCTCCTCTTCTTTTCTTCTTTTCCTCCTCCTCTTCTTTTCTTCTTTTCCTCCTCCTCTTCTTTTCTTCTTTTCCTCCTCCTCTTCTTTTCTTCTTTTCCTCCTCCTCTTCTTTTCTTCTTTTCCTCCTCCTCTTCTTTTCTTCTTTTCCTCCTCCTCTTCTTTTCTTCTTTTCCTCCTCCTCTTCTTTTCTTCTTTTCCTCCTCCTCTTCTTTTCTTCTTTTCCTCCTCCTCTTCTTTTCTTCTTTTCCTCCTCCCCTTCTCTTCTTCTTTTCCTCTTCCTCTCCTCTCCTCTTTGTCTTGTGAGTATAAACAAGTTGTGATGTGCTGGATTTAGGCAGAGAATTGTGATTTATTTCCCCAAAAAATCCCAGGTCCTGTGAGTGAAGCTACAGCTGGAACTCTGGCTTGGCTCTGGGCATCATTTCAGGGTTTCCATTTTTGCAGTTTGCTGTTGCTCTGCAGTAGGCCTTGAGTTTTCACTGCAATTTTACTTTCTCTGTCAAACTGTTGTGAATCCACGAGCTCATGGCCCTGAAGTTTGGGCACTTCCTCTGCTGGATCTGAGCATCCCTCTGGAGTGAGAGTGGAGGGATCCTGTGCACCTTTGAAATTGAAAACCCATCTTACAGGGAGAAAAAAAATAGAGTTATTTTTATACCTCCCACTTCAAAAATAGTTGGTAGGTTATTTAATTTTTTTTAATCAACTTTATTTAATTTCCTTAAATTTTTGCCTTCAAGTTTTTAAGCTGTATTTTATGTTGCCTTCTCTGAGCTGGGTTTCAGAGCTGCCCCATGGAGTTCAAATCCATCATCTCCTAATGGAGAAAACAGAATTTACCCACTGAGACTCTCCAGAGAATTTAATTCAATTGAGTCTTTCTCTTGTGGAAATTCCAGAGGCTCTCTTTAGATTCCAGTCCTTTATAATCAAGCAGGAAATAGTGAAACTGATTTTCTTACAAGATCTTTTTATAAACTTTTGACTTCTCTGTCAGCTCTGATGTGTTTTGAGGCTGTGCCTTTTAGCCAATTTGACTCTTACATTATTTTTTTTAGTTTTTTAGCTCTGCAGAGCAAAAATCTTGAGAACTTCTCGCAAAGGTTCAATTTCCAGGTCGCTCTTAGTGATGTTTTACAGACTTGTAAATCTTATTTCAGGATTGTTCACAGACAAACTTCATTCTTTACTAGGAAATAAAAAGGTCCCACTTTGAGTATCTTCTCTTTTATAGCATCCTGGATCTTGTTTCCCAGACAAGTGAGGTCAGAATTGCTTCTTTACGCTGATAAAAGTCTAATTTATTGAAAATCAATCCAAATGCTGCAATTTATTTAAGTATAATAGCGAGATTATGTCTTGTTATATTTTATTTTGTTGCACTACATAGATTTAAACTCAATTATTTATCATAGCACCGTGTTGATTGTTCTAAATGCCTTAGGTGGCATCTGTGTGCTTTGGCAGGGATAAAATTATTAACAGAAGTACAAACACTCTCAGAAATAAAGAAAAAAAAGCTGCATTTTTCTTTTCTCCTTTAAAGTTCTTTCAGCTGTTCCATCTTCTCAGGAGTCACTGCATAAATAGCAAACAGAAATACAAAAGGAAAAATCAGCAGCGTTCATTTTTTTTTTTTCCCTCGCCTAATTGATGTTGTGGCTCTCTTTTGGAGTTGTGCATCCTACTTTTTTTATCTCAGATGTATTATTGGAAAGGTGAAGACATCTCTTAGCGGGCAGATGAGACCAGATTTCAAAAGTGATGAATAAAACTGATAAAGTGTTTTTGCCAGGCAGAATCAGCTCCAAGGTTTGTGGCTGTTCCAAGGCCACAGCCCTTGCTGGAAATAGAAAACAGCAATAAATTGACAGAAACCAATGATTCAACCTTAAAATTCCAGAAAACATGAGCAGAAATGCACTCCCAGCTCGCAGCAGTATTTTGTGCGCATAAATTGCATTTTTCACATGAAAGTTTAAGGAGATTTGGAGCAGCTCTTGTATAAAATATATCCTGCCCAGGATGCAGACAGTGTAATCCTGAGCTCCATCAGAACCCCGCTCCCATCACGAGCTCCTCTGTGTAAACCAGAGAATGAGATTTCCATGGGCTGGGATATTCCACCTCTGCCTGCTCTGGGCCAGGCAGGAAGAGTTTTTTAGGGAGAGGGACCCTGGAACAACTTCTAAATTCTTCATCCCAGGAGGAATTTGTGGCAGAGGAGTTTCCTATTCATTGTGAACTGATTTGTAGAAATAAAATCAAATCACCTGGGGATTCAGTTCTGAAAGCTGTCTCTGGTAATCCATCTCCCCCCATGCCAATCTCTGTATAATCCAATATATTTTCGGTGGGGAATGCTGTTGGGAATGTTTTCTAGGGGCTCAGATAAAAGGTGGAGAAGATCTCCATGCAGGATTAGTCCCAACCTTTATGTCAGCATCAGGAAAATTTTTAATTTCTGCAAAATTCTCTTTTCTGCTCCTGTCCTTCACCTCTTGAGACTCCCAGTTTCCATTGTTTGCTTTTAAACATTCCTGCTGGCATCAAAACCCCATAAACATTGGCAAAAAAAAAAAACAACCAAACCCATTTAGGCTCCATTGTGAGATGGAGAGACCAAATCTGGCAAATCTGTGCAGGGATCTGAAATTTGGGAGAATTAATCGCTCTGACCTGCACCTGCCTCATCCCTGCAGCGCCTCGATGCCAGAAACATTTTCCACATGAGCCTCCAGGAGCATCTTTGCCAGTGCCAGGCTGCCTGGGTGATTTATTCCTCGTTCCCTGTGTGCCCAGAGAGTGCCTCATCCTCCTGGACAGATGGTCGGATGATTTGCAGTCCCCACAAGATCTCCCCGATGATTTCTGCCTCCAGCAGCCACTGCCATGTTTATTTTTGGTCATGGATTATTGCCTTGCTTTTTTTTTGCCAGTGCTGGCCCTTCTGTATCCACCCAGAAACCAAATCTGCTCAAGCTCTGAGGAGCTGCTGGCTCTGTGGTGTTTTATTCTTTTTGTTTAATTGTTAAAAGTATTGTTTTCATTTCACAAAGTGAGCACTCCATGCCTTGTTTTTATCCCGGATAATTCCAATGTGCTGACCCAGTAGCTTTCCTTTAGATGCTCATTTTCTCTCTGCCCCCCTGCTGTTTGCCAGTACCTCTGGCCTTGCCTAAATCCAAGAATATTTTAATGTATCCATGGGAATTCATATTTTTCTGCTTTCTACAGCTTTCTTTAAAGTACAAATAGGGCTCAGCTGATGGTCCAACACCTTTTTTTTTTTTATTTCCTTTGAATAATAAACTGCTTCCCTGGACTAGAGAAAATATTCCCTTTTTATTCCCTTAATGTTTGTGTTCACACAAACATCTCCTCTTTGAATACTGATTTCCCTCTTAATATTTGGGGTTCTTCTGTAGTAGAAAATCCAGTTAGAGCACAACCCTCCCTTGAAGCAGATAATGGGATTTATTTTATTCGTGTCGACTGGGGCCGTGTTACAACACTGCCCCAGAGTCAAGTTGCATTTCAGACATAAAAATAGTCCTGATTAGGCACCGTGGTTAAAATGTGATTTAGTTACACCTCAGCTGCAGAGCATTTTCAGCCTGGGCTCAATCCCATCTTCGTGGAGCTCAGGTAGAGAGGGTTTGTTGTGCTGACCCCGGGGCTGAGGCTGCCAGAGCTGCTGGGGTTGATCTGATAAACACCTATAAACTGCTTGTTTGCTCCTGCAAATCCCCTGGAAATTTTCTATTAGCAGCCTTTACAAGTTCTTCTAGGCTCAGAAATAAATCTGAACGCTGCTGCCTCATTCCTGGTGAGCTGCATGGAGGGGGAGTGATGGCTTGGAGCACAGGAATCCACCCTGCCCTTGTCTAGGAGAAGAGGCCTCTGTAAATCAAATGGAAAAGCCATGGGGTTTGCAGATAACCTAGAAATTACTGCTAATTAAGAAGGATGTAGGATTAAAATCCAAACTGGAAAAGATCAAAGAAATGTAGCAGATCTGCTGTTTGATTTCTCTGCTTTCTGTGCTTCGTTTGGATGCCAAGAACCTCCATTCCCTCATTCTGTCAGCCTGTAAAGCCCTTATTTCATATTTGCAAAGAAATTGCTGCTCACAGAACTCCCCCAAATTACTGTTGTTCTTCAGCAGGAAAATACCAGCTCAGTAAATGCCAATCCATATTTCTTGAACTGGGATCACGAAGTGCTTGCTGTCACCTTGGAATATTTCACAGATGCACCGTTCCAGTTGATAACTTAGATAAGTGTTTTAAAAACTGAAAAAAACTCTCATCATGTAAACTGCAGGGGTTGGGATGTTTGTCCTGAGTCTTTTTGGGAATGCTGGCAGTGACCAGCAGCAATGGGAGTGCTGGGAAGAGGGAAGGAAAGACCCAAAGGCACTGTAGGGATTGGAGAAGAGAAGAGTAGAATGAAATTATGGGATTTATTACTGGAGTTCATGCTCTGACCTCTTTTGGGACATTCCCTGGCAATAGGGGATGGAACAGGGGAGCAGAACAAGGAAATGTGTTCACTAATGACACCAGCCCTCTGTGTTTGAGCTTTTCCCTGTCTGGGATGTTCCTGCAGCCCCCTGGGTTGTGCCTCATCCTTCTGGAAGATTTGGAGCCCCACAGACAAAGTGTGTGGCTTCATGGTGTGGCTTCAGCTGACATCAGGTGGTTTCCTGTGAAGGGAGGATGTTCTGGGAGGTGTTTCTGGCCTGCTCCAGGTTTTTATTTTTGATGGAGGTGTCCCAGTTAACTCGTGTTGCTCACTGGATGTGCCTGGTTTTTGGTGGTTTTGGCTTTTCATCCCCAAGATTAGATTGCTTTTTGAATGAAATCCAAGTCTGCTGTGCTGCACTTGACAGTTCCCAATAAACCTCCATTTCTGATTCATGGACACCACAGCCGTAAAATCTGGCACAGGATAAATTTCCAGAGCAGTAAATGACATGAAAATGCAAAAATCAAAAAGACTCCTATAGGCAAAGATTTTGTGCTCTTTTATTTCTTTTCTTTTCCAGTTTTAAAGACATTTGCAGCTCTCAGCTCCCTGTTCCATTCTACAACATCCCAGTTTCACTGAAATACAGCAAACACCTTTTCACCCATTGACTCGTGGAGCTGTTTTTGTTCCAAATGGGTTTTTCTGCAAACATCCTCCCTCGTGGCCAGGTGTGGAACACAGCACAAGTCTCCTTGGAAAGAGCTGCTGGGATGCTGCCTCACCTTCTCTTTCTCCTGTGCCACCAAAAGCCCTTCTGCCTCTGAATTGCCTCCATTAGAAATCTCTCTAAATCCTGACATTTGTGTATCTTTAACTCCTTTGCAGCTTCAGCTGCTCCTGATGTGTTTTACCCAGCTGGTCACCACTTCTGGCTGCCAGTGTTTCTCTGGAGCTGCCACAATCTGCCCAGATTTTCCATCATCCCCACCCCTTTCAAATTTCAACCTTTCCCATGAGCGTGCTGGATTTCTCCTTGGAAAATCTCAATATCCCTTCACAACTCCTCTTCTGAACCATAATCCCATTTTTGCTTTGTGAACCTTTTTCTTCTCTCTCTCTTCTTTATAACCAATGTAATGAATTTACCTTTTCAGAGATAAACTGCAATCCAAGAGAGATCCAATCTTAACAGTGGAAATGCCTTTTTTTTTCCAGTGGCTGTAAGAGCCAGACAGAGCTGCTTTGCTTTGAGATTAAGCACTAATCCCAGTTATTTAAACTTTCCTTCACAACTCACAAGCAGAGTGGTCAGGATGGAGAGTTTTCAGTTTATATTTTATTTCCTGACTTTGTGGTGTTGAATAATGTCACGCTGCTAAATGGAGACAGGGAACATGGAAACAGAAAGCCCCAAAGAGTTAATAAACCATTAAAAGGAAAAGGCAAAGGAAATAGAGATGGATGGGATGGGTAAACAGTCAGCAGCAAGTCTCTCTTGCAAGGAAAAATTCATGTCTGGAAAAGCCTGAGGAGTTTTTGTTGTTGGAACTTTTTTTGTGTTGTTCAGGAAGTTCTGCAGGAGGGAATTTGGGGGTGAACGTGATGATGCTGGTTGGACTTGATCATCTTCCAGGTTTTTTCCAGCCTAAATGATCTTGTGCCATTTTGAGGGTGTTTGGGTTAATTTTTCCAGGATAAGGGATGTGATTTAGGGATGGTAAAGCCCCACATTCCCTGTAATCCCTGGGCAAAGGGAAAAATCCCTCTGGAATGAGAGCTGTGGCAAGTGTGGGCCTTGCTTATCACCTGTAGCTGTGATGAAGGTGCTGAACACACCTGGGAGTGCAAAAATTCTTCAGAAAGAAGAATGGTGTGGAATTATGACATTGACTTATTTAAAACTGTTGGAAATTTAAAAAATAACATCTATATTTCCAAATTAAAATACCTCAGCCTTCAGTTCCTATTTAGACAAAAGCTTTTGGTACGTGAACTTGCTCTCAACCTGTGAACAGCTCATCCTGCTTATTCTGAGCTATGCAAACTAAACAACAACAACAAAAAAAAGCAGAATAAAACTTGGATCATGTGATTCTCTGGAAGTTCTTGCCAGCTGCTCCCATTGTTATTGAGCAATCTATCATCAGGCTGGGGCTGCGTTTGTGGTGATGCATTGCACTGATGCATCGTTAGGGGAACTGTATCCTTTGATAGATTGGTCAATAACAGCCCTGAGGAGGGAAATATTTGGAGAAATCAAACTCCAGAATCAGATTTCTAAAATGATCCATAAGTGCAGTGTAAGTGGAAGGTATTGACAGCTCATGTTCTTGTGTTCTCTGTGTGTGTGTGAGTGAATTCCTGTGCACCGGGGACTCCTGGAACCAGCAGCAGCTGATTCCCCTTACCACAGGCTCTGGGATAAATGGGAATATAAGGAAAGAGGAGGAAGATTATGAAGAAAGAGGAGAAGGAATGTGAGGAAGGAGGAGAAGGAATGTGAGGAAGGAGGAGAAGGAATGTGAGGAAGGAGGAGAAGGAATGTGAGGAAAGAGGAGAAGGAATATGAGGAAAGTGGGGAAGGAATGTGAGGAAGAAAAGAGAAGGAATGTGAGGAAAGAGGAGAAGGAATGTGAGGAAAGAGGGGAAGGAATGTGAGGAAGGAAAGAGAAGGAATGTGAGGAAGGAAA
>VZTB01011852.1:114089-128825 GCA_013397245.1 Thryothorus ludovicianus | reverse complement strand
TATCCTCTGTCCTTCCTTCTGTGCTGCAGTAAATATTGATTTGTGGGCAGGAGCAACGAGGGCTTTGTCTGTGCCCATTCTGATCTCATCAGAGATGAGGAGGAAAGGGCAATACTTAATGACTTTTTCCCCAGACCAGAAATCACTCTGATATTTAAAAAAATCCCCAGCATTATGCTGAAAAACTGAAATAGCTGTCATTGGGAATCTGCATTGGAGTTGTGCTGCAAAAAATTCTGAAAAGGGGAACTCTCAATGAACTCTGATTAGTGCTACTGAGAACACTTTTGTTTGGTTTTTAAACCATGACAGAGGTGCATGTGAGAGTGGAAGGGAGAGGAAAGAGGTAGGAATTTAACTGGCAGTGTAAAATTGCTGGATTTGTAGCAGGATTCTGTTCTGCCCATGGAGAGCTCCGAGGCAGCATTCTGAAAAATCGTGTCAGAGGCCTGACCCCGGGTCTGGGTGAGGGCAGAAATGACATGAATTTCAATGTTTGTTGTAGGGCTCTTGTGTTCTTTTACACGCCCCAGGCCTCCTGGGCTCTCATCCTGTTCAAGTTCATGGCAAACTGAGCATTCCAGGCCCGTGTGCTGGGCAGGGAATTGCTCATCTGTCAGCGATGGAGAGCGATCCACGCCAGGCAGCTGTGACAGCACAGGCTGGATAAAGGGACAGCTCCTGCTTAGAGCAGGGGTTGTCCCACCTGTGCAAATGCCACAGTTGGAATTGCAGGCTTTGGGAAGGTCAGGCTCTCACCTGCTCCCTGTGTGACCTCAAGGAGTTCAGTCTCACACCTCGGGGGCTCAGCACGGCTCAGAGAGCCAAAGGCAAGGACAGCACTCTCAAACCCTGCCTGAGATCTCATCTGCTCTGGGATTTCTTTTCAAAATCCTTAAATCCTGGGAGAGTGGGAGGCCCTGGCAAAGTTTCCCAGGGCAGCTGAGGGTGCCCCTGGATCCCTGGGAGTGTCCAAGGCCAGGCTGGACAGGGCTTGGAGCAGCCTGGGACAGTGGGAGGTGTCACCATGGCAGGGGTGGCACTGGATAATCTTTAAGATTCCTCCCAACCCACACTTTTCTATGATTTTGTGCTCCTTAGAAATGTCAGTTTTGTATCTTAGCCAGGTTCCTTACCTTTATCAGGATTGACAAACTGAGGGAGCTTTCAGTTGGCTGCACGCCTCACTTTGGTGTCACCACAAAATGTGCAAAATGCATCCACAAAGATGGATTTGCTTTAACAAAGGCTTCAGGGCCACATGCACAACAGCAATTGGGCCAGCACTTCACACTGGTACTTAGTTTGTAAGAAAAAAAAGAGAGATTTGATGTAAAAAGATCCTTAAGTGTATCTCTGATGGCTGATGCTGAATTTGGGCGCCTCATTGGGTTTAATTTTCCAGGGAAGCACATCCCTGTCTACGAGCAGATCTTTGCTTCAGCTCGGCTGGAACTTGGGCTGGTGCCCATCTTTGTGTGTGAACCATCTCAAACATTTAATAATCATCCAAAAAAACAAATCAGGAACCAGCTGGGAGAGTTTTATTGCTGCCTGGATCGGGAGATGCATCCCTCCAAACCAGCAGCCAGGGCATCGGTGACTTCTCACACAGGGGTAGGATCTGCATTCCAGCAACCTTGAGAAATTAGTGAAGAAGGAAAGATAAAGCCACAGTTAAGGAAAAAAAAAAAAATTCATTAGGTAACACTTTTGTTTCTGATGCATCGTTGGATGCAATTAAATTTTTGGCAGGAGCAATGGTATGAAGTGTTTTGTCCAGAAGGTTATTGTAGCTGGAGCTGAGGCTGGACAGCCAAACAACCATTGTCATCAAAACAGGGGGAGAAAAGTTGGCTGCTTATAAAAGTGCAAGGCAGAGTGCTGATCCCAGTGGGAATCCAGGCTGGATTCCTGTTGGAGTTCCTGATCCTGCCCTTTGGAAGAACCTGTAGGTGCAAAGTGCAGATCTGGTTTTATTCCATGAGGAATTGACATTTTTCATCTATCATCATCCTCTATTATTCCTCTACATTTAATTCAACCGTCCTGCATTCTAAAAAAAAACCCAATACCAAAAAAAAACAACCCACCAACTCCAAAAACAAAACCACCACCAAACAAACAAACAAAAAAACCCAAACTAAAAAACCCCCCCAAAACAACGATAAAACAAGTCAGACCACCCCAAAAACCCCCAAACAAACCAACCACAAAAACATGGGAAAGCAACTCGTTATTTCTGCAGGCAGTTGAATCACAGCCTTTTTAGAAAACATAAATTCTGCATTTCTCACCTGACTGCAGCAACACACACACACTAGACAACAAATCATGCAGATTTGCTTTTGGAGACGATTTCCCCCCCCTTTTTTCTACCACAATTGTGTCTTTTAGAGAAAGCTGCTTCAAATGACAAATATTTTGGAGAGAGAATGGAACTGTGACTGTTTCCCACCCTCTCTGAGCAGCCTGGGGAGTTTTGTGGCCACCCAAAGCCCTGCAGGGGTGGCTCAGAGCTCTGCTCCTTGTGCAGCAGGGTGTGAAGGCTGTGAATTATGGAGCACAGCTTCTTGTTCCATGTTAAACATTTCAAAAGGAGCCTTGGCTGAGCAGGGTGGGCTTTTCTTGCCCTTGGAAGGAGAAAAGTGTCTCTTGTCTTGGATTCATGTCGAGTAATTAGTGTTCCTCAGAGCAAAGAATAACTAATCCACTGTAGTTTATCTCAGTAAAGGGTCGAAGAAAGGCTTTGCTGTTTCGTGAGGAGAAGTTACAAAGCAAGATAAATAAATGCATCCTCCAGCTGAAACACAGCTTTGTTCAGAGGCTTCAGGACCTCTCATGGGTTTGATTTAAGGGTCCATCCAGGCCCTCTGCAGAGCTTTGGTGAGGAGCTGAGTTCAATAAAGGAAACCATCGGGGCCCTGCGCGGCGGTGGGAGGCTCTGAGGGTGATAAACAAGCTTTGCTTGTCCTTTAGATGTGTTTGTGAATAACATCTTGCTTTCCTTTCAGCACAATAAAGGCAAGGTATCAAAGCGTTCTGGGCATTTCCCCTGGCTGCCAGGCTAATTAACCAGAGTGGAACAATTTGTGTCGTGGCTTGAGACTTCACTGATGATATTTGTCAAGGCAGATCAGCAGAGGGTTTTGGGTTGTGTTATTGTTTGGCTTTTTACAGAATTAAGGTGGATGGAAATGAGGCATGTCCTGCTTTGGGTGGTCTGTCCCCTTCCACGTGCAGGGCTGGACGTTCTCTCACCTCTCTGGTGCTCCCTTGTAGGATTTAAGGAAGCCAGAAAAGCTGTGGGAAAGCAAGTCTCTGGATTGTGAGAAAGATATAGAGAGCAAAGTCAGAAAAACAATAAAGACAAGACTAAAGTATCCAGGGAAGCCTAGAAAAATATTAAATAAGATAGTAGAAATATGTATGCTTAATAATGAACTGTTATTCCTTGTTTGAGACTAATACAAAACAGCATTGTTAAAAGAGAGTGTACATAAGCTTTTGACAATTTTTAATAATTTTTTAAAGTATTTTTTAAACAATACTTAGGTTTTCCATGCCAATCCACTGTTTATTTTAACTAATCTTCCTGAATATGATTCCAAACAACTGCAAACAAAATAGTTACAGGAATGCTACCTGAGAACAGGAGTCTGTTGCAAGAACACAGAAGGATGAAGGGAAGCAGAATTGCAGCAGGAAAGGGCTGAAGTTTGAGCAGCCAGGGGTGTTTCACTCAGAGCTGACACCACGTCTTGTGTCACAAACTTGCTTTTCTAGAATTTTTGGGGAGAAGAGAATGAAGTGGCTCTCATTTAATTTATGTCCAACCTCAGTTATTTACAATCTGGTAAGGAACTCATCCCAACAAACCACAAGGTTTAAAAAATGTTCCTTGCAGTTCAGCCTCTCCTAAAGGACATGCCATCTATACTGTCTTATCAGCCCAAAAAAATTATATATATTTATATAGACACCTGTTTCTTAGAAAGGTCATCTCTGCTGAAATGTTAATTAGATGTTGGTGCTGTTAAATATTAATAGACTAAAGTTCAGCTACAGAAACTCTTTATCTCAGTTTCATTGTAAATGCATTTTTAGTGCTGTGTCTTAGAGATTCTTGTGGGTAAAGAAATTTTCCTTTTCGTTTTCTCCCTCTCAAGTTGCGCCCAGGGAAAGCCCATAAGTTAGGGCTGTAGCAATAAATTTAAATTCTTGTAAGCAGGGACTCAAACCCAGCAGTGCTGCTGCCGAAACTCTTAATAAATTAAACACATTCATTGCACTTTACCAGATTATTAAAACACTTAAATATTATTAGCTGGGTTGCCTGAGAGCAGTGGGCTTCTCTGCATGGAAATGTGTGCAGGGAAAAGCTTCCAAAAAGTCCCAGTAGGTGGAGGATGCTCAGTGATTCTCAACTTATTCCTCTCTCCTTTCTGAATTCTCTGTGTAGCAGTCTGGATTTTTCCTGAAATTAATTGCTTTAATTATGGCAAATGGCTTGAATGGCTTCTGTGCGAGGGAAGAATTAAAACTCTGGGACGGTTTAGTGCGGAGAGGGGACATAAAGAGGGCACATGATGGAGATATCCCAATAATGAATTGCACACACAGAAAGTAAATCTGGCACTTCCACTTAGCCTCTCTTACAATACAAGGACCAGGGGACTTGTAATGAAAGCAAAAGGCAGCAGAATGAAAGGCATTAAAGAAAATAAATATTTACACAAATGCATAATTAACTTGTGGAGTGAATTCCCGCAGGAGTGGAGTGAAGCCAAGAGCTTAGAGGGGTTCAGGAGAGGATTGGATGTTTCTGTGGATTATGGAACATCTGGAGTTGTGTTGGATTTGTGGGAAGCATTAAGGGACTGCAGGGACAGCGAGTGTGCAAACCCTCAGGAAAATGGCACTGGCAACAAAAACCTGGCTCAGGGAGAGAGCAAATGGCTGAGGGAGGGAGGAACTTCCATAATTGATAATTTCACTCAGGTAAACCATGCCTCAGAGCCTGCCCTGGAGCAGATTCCAGCCAGAGCAGGAGGATAAAGCAGGGATTTATTCCAAGGCCTCCCTGGACACACCTGGGCAGTGCCAGAGCCCGGCTGGGCCACACCCAGGGTGACCCAAAATGGTCCCAGAATGGGCTCCAAGGCACCAGGGCTCACACTTGGATCAGTTCTGCTCCAGCAGCACATTGCAGTTCATTGGCCAATTCCAGCTCCAGCTCATGCAGCTCCATCCTCCTTGCTTTTCCTTCTCCCTTCACCCTTGGTTTTGTTCCTGCCCTGAAAGTTGTCCTTGGTGCCGAGCTGGAGCAGGAATTGTTTTGTGTCCCTGCTCTGTGCAGAGAGCTCAGGAGCTCTGAATATGAAACCCAGAACTACCCACCAAAACAGCCCAGAATCTAAAAAATATAAAAGCTCAAACTTAAGGCATCATAAATGCCGCTGTGTCATTTATTTTGGGAGGAGATTGTGCTGGACAGTGCCAGTTCTGTGCTCCTTTTATCCCACCTCAGCCGGGAAAGGAGGTTTGAACAACAGGGGAAAACACATCCAGAGCAAACCAACTGTGCATTTGTTATCCCAGCACTCCTAAAGAGAGGCAGAATAAATAAATAAATTGCACTCAGCTTTGGGAAGAACACGAGTTTTGCAGGTCAGCTGGGATGGGGAGTGATGGATGCTGTGGTGGCAGCGCTGCTCAGTCCCTGCTGCTTTGCCCACCCAGGTTTCAGTGTGCCTGCTCTTTCTGAGGCTTTCATGTTTGAAATCCTGCAATAACACATTTCTGCAGATTTACACTGTTCACAGTTCACCGACTTCCTAAAATAATGCACATTCACTTTCCTTGTCAGGGCCTCTGCCAGTTATTCTGGGGACCAAGGATATTGATGATCCACATGATGTTATTATTAAGCCTATTTTCCCCTTTGCTAATAATAATATCCAAACCAGCTTCCCAAAGCTCTGCACCCAGCACAAGCAGGGAATTGTTCCCTCCAAACAGAGATGTTGAGGGAATGTAGCAGACACATGGCAGGGTGGAGGTGGATTTCCATTTCCATTTCATCCATTAACCTTTCCAGGATCTCTGCCAGAAGGTGCCCAAGGTATTTTGACCTCTTTACTGATGATCTTCATTAACCCACTTGTCTGAGAAGGATTTTTTAAGATCAAAGCAGGAATTCCACCTCAGCACAGATAGAGGTCCCAAAAGGCTTCTCATTCACACTCAATTGATTCTGTGGCAATCTTAAATGTTTCCCAGCCCGTTTCTTTGTGACCTGCTTCATTCCAGGTGATGTTTGAGAGCTCTGAGACGTGACAGAGATGATCTGAAGTAGGTCAGGACCTGCCCCACAGCTGGATGTCTGCACTGCAATTTGTGTTACTCCTCAGGTGACACAATCCCTGACTAACAGCAGTTTCTGTAAAGCAAATATCTTCATTTGGAGTAACAGTTTACTTCTTTAGTCGAAATGAAGACAAAATCTGACTCATAAGTTTAAAATAGTCTTGATTTTATTCTGCATGGTTTGTCTTTATGGTTCAGAGTGTTAAGGTAGTTAGAAAAGAGATTTTCTTGAAAAAGCTTTTCCTGAGGTTGAAATGTCTTCATTCTAGACATGATAAGGAAAACTTAGTGAAAACTTCTTCCATATTTCTTGTTTCTGAGCTGTGCATCTGAGACATTGGAACAGACCCTGGGAGGGCCCTCCAGCACTCCTGTTCTTGCTGTGCTGGGTCTCCCATCCTCTCTCCAGGGAAATGTCCACCCTCATCCTGGCTGGACTGGACCCCCTTTGCATTTCCCATTGCAGGGGAATATAAACGTCACTGTTATTAGATATATAATGTTGTTAGATATGTATTGTTGTTAGATATGTACTGATAGATATTTACCCTTGCTGGAAATATACTATTGGCAGATAATTAATATAGAGACAATGCAGAGGCCTTGTGAACCCTCAAAGGGGGGGTAATGTTGTATGATGCCTCAGGATTTCAGCTTTGATATTTCCATATATTTGCAATCCTGCAGCTCTTTAGTGTCTGACTCCAAACTCCATTTTCAGTGTGAGCTGCTGCTTCCCCATTTGGGGCAGACACAACAATTCCTCTCCAGGCCTGGCAGTCAGGGACACCTCACTGCCTCAGGGCCAGAGATGGAAACCAAAGGGAGCTGGGGGAAACTTGGGGTGAATGACTTCGTTAGCTGGAGCTGTAATTGGAGGATTGACCCCCAATATGCAAATGGGCCAAACTTATCAAAGTGTGAAAACCCAGGGTCCATTTTGGGTGCAGCCCCTGGGGGGCTTTGTCTGCCCTAAATGTCCCTGAGGGCCCTTCAATAAATAAAACTGCTTTTTATTCCCTGAGCTCTGTCTGGCCTCTGATTTTAGGCAGCCCCCAAAGGCATGACCATGCCTGGAACAGGTGCCTTTAAACTCCCGGGAATTCTGGTGAGGGGCTGCCATGAGCAGCCCGGCACCTCCTGGCTGTGGGTTCTGTTTTTTCTGGCCTGACGTTGCCTGAGGAGCGTGCAGGGCTCAGAGCTCCTGTGGAGCATTGTCTTCTTCAAACCCATCTTTAATGTGCTCTTTGTTTGAGAGCTCCCTTTGTAATTTGGTGGAAGCTGAGTTATGAAAGGATCCTGATCTAAATGAGTCACCGTCCCGCTAGAAAGAATGTGACAAATATTAAATATTCTTGTGTCGCTCGCAGATCTGAAACAAATCCATTCTTTAATGCTCTTCCTGCCTTTATATTCTGATGATTCATTCCACATTATGGTGCCAATTTTTTTTCCTTCTTCCCAAAGCTAACAGGTGTTCCTTGGATTTGCCTCATCTGTTTGGAATCGCTGTCGAGTCCAGCTGGAAATTTTCCATTCAGGAGCCCCTACAGTGGGCACTGTGCACCTGGGCCCCAGCATTCCCAGTCCAGCCCAGCATGGACTGGGAATGGTCAGGGCTCGACAGCTGCTGCAGCAGATCCACATCATTGTCTGGGCTGGATTTGCTGCCCAGGGCTCTGCCACCACATTATGGAAACGCAACTGCTCCTGCCCTGAGATGGTTTGCTGTGGGAGTGTGATTAAAAGCAGGTATTCATCCAAAATTGTTCTCTTTTCTAAAAACATCAACACTTCACAACAGTAACATCAACAACTGTCCTCAGGCAGCAGTTGGGGTTTTTTTGCAGCTCAGTGGAAGCTTATTTTAATAAGGTTATGTTGTCCAAACTCTCATCTTTTTATAGGAAAATGTTCTGCCAGATTGAGATGGATGAGTAAAGGATTGAAAATCCAGCACACGTACGAGTTCTCCTCAGCCCTGCCTTTGGCAGGCAGTGCTTCCACACATCTGAAACCATCCCAGCAGCAGAGCTGTCCCCACTTGGTGGGAAGTGCCAAATGGTGTTTGACAAATATTAATTCGATTTGATCGGATTGTAGGGCAATATTTTATTTGCAAGATGTTCAGACCTAATTAAAAAAATATTTTTGACTTATTAAAATACCTTGGAAAACATCAGGCTTCTTTAATTGGAATCTGATAAACCAAGAAGCCAGAGCAGTCATCCTCCTTTTAATCTGATTCTGTAGAAGTAGAAATTGCTGCAATGCCAAGTAAAGAAAGATTAGAAAAAAATATTTGAGTGAATTTTCTACTCTAATCTCTTTGGTTTGGTGCTAATTTGACTATATTTAATTTGCTTCTGTAAAATCTAGGGGAAAATTTAAGAGCGAATCGTAAAAGCAAGTTACCTTCATTTTGTGACACTGACCTTGTGACAAAAACATCGTTTTTGCTATTGCCTGTTATTGTAACATTTCACCTCATTTATTAAACCTTGACTTATTTAACATTTTAAAGGCTGCACAGGCAAAGTCTTGCCCAAATTCCTCTTTTCTCTTGGAAAAAGAGACGTATAGAAGAGTTGGGAGAAGCTTTAAGAGTCCAGGCTCAATGCAGGGCAGTGGCTGGGGTGTCTCCTCTGCTTTGCAAGCTCCCTTCCAAAATAAAACCCCTGACAAGGTTAATTAGAGCCAGGAATGTTTCACTCTGGGTTCAGCACTGCTGAAATGTGCTGATTCAGATGAGAGCACTGTCAGGCTTCCCACTATGGCTGATTATCTAGACCTTAATTATTATATAAATCAATTCAGGATAAATAAGACCTTCTTGGTGTAATGGCTCGCTGCCATTTGTGATTAATATTTCATTAGGCACGAAGCCATCCAAGCACTTAAGCAGGTGCTCAATTTTAGCCACTTTAGTCAATTATACTCGGAATTAGGCATATGTTCCCAGGCTTTGCTTGACTGGACTGTTCCCCAAAGCTGAGCTGACCTTTACCTTTGTCATTAACATCAGGGAACTCTTTTTGTCTGTGTACCACCAAGGATTGAGCGTAAGAAATTCGCTTTTTCCCCTCACAAACGAAATGTTGTCACCATTTCCAGGAGAGGGCCGGCTCTTTGTCATCCTTCCAGATGGCTGAGAGGATGCTTTTCCCCAAAGCCTTGTTTTCCTTTGTATCCTTTGATTCTCCAGGTGGCAATCACGTTAATACACTGAATTATCAGCCTTTAGAGACGCAGGCCAACAAAATGTGCGTGCTCAATCTTGTTTTTTCCTTGTAGCAAACAAAATACTGTGGTAGCTTTTCTGTAGTCCAGCAGAAAATTCTCACCATTGGCTGCCTCATGGGCTGGTTTTTGCATCACCAACAGGTTTTTGCACCTCTTTTAATACTTACTTTTGACTTGTCAGTATTTTGACAGATAAATAATCAAAAATCATGGGCTAATAATGGCAAGCTGAAGTCTGGGACCAGTTTTCCATGTTATTTCCAAGCCTCTTGTGGTGGGATCTGTACAGGAATGAGGAAGGACAGATGTGTCAGAGACAAGTTTGTGAGCTCAGAAAACTCTTATTTATGCTGACATTCAGTTAAGTTTCTTTGTTGCCTTTCTCACTGCAGATGAATAATTTCCAAAGCCTCTGTTCTCATTACGGATCTAATTTTGGCTTCTTTATGCTTTGGAAAATTCCAGGGTTTCCTTGATTTTCTCTCTCCTTCCCAGGATGTTGAAGGAGAGGTTTCTCCTCCCTTTGTGCTTCCACCCCCTGAGCTCCTGCTCTGCATCTGCTCTTCCCAAAGATGTGAAAGTGCCTTTCAGGAGACACTCAGGAAGGATGTGGACCATTTCAAAATTTCAGCTCCATTTCAAAAGGGAGTGAGGTCCAGAAAAGGAGCATAATTGATTTATAATTCCACTGCAGGGCTGGAAAGTGAAACACAAGACACAGCTCAAGTTGCAGGTGGACAATTTGTCCATTAAAACATTTCACTGTGGTCACAGACTGAGGGCACTTGATGGGCCAGGATGGATTTGCTGCAGCATCAGTGGGTTGGAATCTTTCTGGGAGGAGGATGAGTGCTTTGGAAAACTTTGTTCAATTTTATGTGTGAAAAAAAATCCCCAGAGAAATTCAGGCAGATTGGAAGGAGTTGTTGGTTTTCATCCACTGGAGAAAGAAAAAGGAGAATCTGGAATTCCCATAAATTGTAGGATATCTGGACCTTGAGTTCCCTATTGCGTGCTGAAGATTTTGTAGTCTGAAGTGAAAAATCAAAATATTTTGTGGTCAGCGAGGGAAAAGTTCAGCTTTCGTGGCAGCTGTAAATATTGGAGAAATCTCCATCACAGTTTTCAGAAGTGTCAATCTGCTGGAAGTTATACCCATGGTGGACAGGACTTCATTAAGTGATTGTGGAAATGTATTTGACAATCAGCAGGAATTAAAAGGTGGCAGCTCAAGAGGAGTAAAAGAAAGTAGGAAGTGGTTTAATGTGAGTAAAGAGTAGCCAAAGAGGTAGAGGGTGAGATCTGGATTAGGTGGTTTATTTTGATTTTTTTTTTTTCTTCTGTCATTGAACTATGAAAGAAAGGTTTGATAACTTAGCAAAAGTTCCTGAGTTTTACTTGAATTTCATGAGCGATCATACATGCACACAGTTTAGATTTCCACTTGTGAGACATTACAAAATTTAAATGTCTGAATGGGGTAGGTGGCAGAAACAGTAAAAAATAATCTCAGGTGATTTGTATGAGACTTCAGAATCTGCTTTAAATGCACTAATTATTTTTTTCTCAAAAGACATGAAAGATTTGATTTCTGCAGTCCCTCTGGCAAATATCTGGTATTATTCTATTCCATTATTTTGTTGTTGACGTATCATTTTGATGATAATGGGGAGAGTGATGGTTTAAGAAGCAATTTTAGAGCAGCAGTTGAAGATGTGAGCTGGTTTTTGGTGTTTCCTCATCCACAGCTGCTGCATGTGCCCTCACAGCAAAGGCAGCCTCACTGAATCCATCCATGTGGAGAGCAGGAAAACTCTGCTGGATTCCAGCTCACCTTCATAAATCCTTTCCTGATAAAACCAACCCAGAACTCATGAAAATCAATGGGAAAATGGAAAGCGATTAGCAAAAATAAGCCCAAAAATTTCCCCTTGTAGTCAATCCAAAGCAGAGTTTTGAGCTGGCTCTGGTGCCCCCAGGGTCTGTTCCTGCTGGGGACATCGATCCTTTGATATTCCCATCTCTTTGTCTTCCTTTTTCATCTCAGAACAAAGGATTGTGTTCTTCAACTTTGACCAAAGCAACTGGCAATGGGACAGGAGGAATAATCTTACCTGTCCAAGGCCCATTAATACTCACAAAAATATGCTTTAAATGAGACATTTATACAAATCAATATACATTAAAATGTATGGGGAGCCAAGGCAAGCCAAGCAGAACTTGTTCTTTAATCTTCATTAAAAATAAAAGATTAAAAATTTATCTCTTCCTTCCTTATGCAGAGAGGTGTGGTGAAGGGAATGTGACCCGAAGTTTTAATGGAGCAGCACTTAAACTTTATTACCTGTACAAAAAAGGATTTTCAAAGTGGGGGAAAAAAAAAAAAAAGGATAATCACTTTTAAAAAGCAGCAAACAAGCAAACAAAAGTGCTTGTTGTTTGGTTTCTGTTATAATGGAACTGTATTTTTAGAGGGAGGCAAATGTTGGGAAGAATTGGGATTTTTAACGGGGCCAGGCTGAGCTGTGTCCCCACAGCAGCATTTCCCTTTTTATCCCTGCACTGGAATGCCTTCCACACCCTGGACTCATTTGGTTACCAATGTCAGGGAGAATTCTGGGCATAAATAGGGAAATTATATGGATGGGGAGAGGAAAATAAAAGGGGTTGAGGGGAGGATTGGAGATTAATGAGATCCAAGGCCAGGGGGAGGTGCTCCCATGACAGGGGTTTGGAACTGGGCAATCTTTCAGACCCCTTCCAACCCAGGCCATTCTGTAATTCTCTGAATAAAAGCAGGGTTTTGGTTTCCATTCCACCCTCTGCACCATTCGGGTCAACTTTTTTTGCCCTTTTTGTTTTTTACTGTGCCCTTGACAGGGCTGTGAATTATTTCTGCCTTCACCGTGCCACCTCAGTCACCCTCATTGCCAGCACCCCTAGAGCACCAAAAGCAGAAATTAATCCTGTGGGCCCTACGAGCAGCAGAAGAGAGCTGCAACCTTTGATTTCCTTTGTTCACACCGAGTTTTTCAGTGTGTTTGGTGTTTTATGTGTGACCAGCTGCAGTGCTTTGCAGTTGTTACTGATCTCACTTTTTAATCCCAGCACTCGCCATGGGCACGAGCAGAGTGGAGCTGGGTTTCAGCTCAAGGTTCCAGGACCTTTTGTACCTAAAAGCTGCTCCTCTTACCCATTAGTTATTTGTTCTTGCAGATAAACTTCTTTCTTCCTTCCTCTTTCTCAGGAATTGCAGGAGTTTCGGGGCGAGGTGAAGAGCTCTGTGTCAGAAAGGCAGGAAATGCTTTGTAGTGCTGAGCTGGAGCTGCTTTCCAAGGAGTTTATTTTCCACAGAGATTCAGACTAAAGAGAGGGCACAGAAGCCATGCTGGCAACTGGGATAAATCCTCGGGAACTCTGAGGATTAGAACTGATTACAATCCTCAGGAACTCGGGTTGTAACTTCCTCAGAAGTTGTAATCCCACTGACAGAACAGGGAGGGCACAGGGAGGAGGAGCAGCAGCAAAATTCCCCTGGATTTTTCAGGCAGGAAAACAACCCCACGTTCACCAGGAAGTCGAGTGGATTTGCAGCTCATTTGGGAATTTAGGTTTTGTCTGCTTGGAGTTTGATCTTTGTGTTTGGGGAGTTGAAGCAGAGACATCCAAGTGTGGTCACTCCTTTCTAGTCCTTCGTGGTTCGGATTTCCTCTGCCTATCCATTTTAATCCCAGGTTTCTTGGTTTTAAATTCATTATTTGATACAGGGTTTAGAAGTATTAAACCTAAGGATGTTAGAAAAGGAAAAAGATGTTCTGGCCATATTTTGCATACAAATGGGCAAAGCCTTCAGCACATCCCTTCTTTTATTCACTGGATTATTTTTCAAGATTTTTTCCCTGTCAACAACTCAGGCTTTTGTTTTTTTTTTTCGAGTAAAAAGCAGGCTTGGACTGTCACTGTGCTTCTTATCCTCTAAAAATACTGCCTAAAAGCTGAACCAGTCTGGCTCTTAAGAGGAAGCAGAATTGAGCTCAACTTGTAAGGGAAATGGATGGAAAATATCTGCTCTGAAGTTTTGCACTGCCCAAGATGTGACTGCTGTAAATGTGCAGCTTGTGCTGAGAGCACTGAGCAATCTCAGCTCCTCATCACTGAGGAAAGCCAGCTCTTCCCTTCTCACATGGTTTGGGCAAATGGATAAGATTTGACACAAATATTTCCTTTCCTCCCACTGGTTTAGCTGCCTCCTGAATGTTTGGAGAAGTCCCGTGGAAGCAGGGAATGTTTTCATATTTCCAGAGGTTCTCCTTGTAAATGAGCAGGGATAATTGAGGATTGAGCCCTCCCCTGGGTCGCTGCACTTGCCTTGTTAATCATTTTGGGGTGAAGTTGGGATTTTCCCATCCCAAACCCCAAACTCAGCAGCTCTTTCGGATGGTTTCAGTGCTCTCAGGAACCAACCAACACATTCCTTTTTGTGGTTGTGCTGGTGGGATTAAGGGATGTGGGATGGGCACAAACCTTGGCTCCTTCCTCTGCCTCATCCCGCTCCAGATCCTCCGTGGGGCTCTTTCCCCTCCTGGCTTTTTGAGGGATACGAGGGAAAAAGACCAAATATTCCTGAAAACTTGGGAAATTCAGCCCCTTGCAGGAATTTTTCCATAGTTCTGCTGGGCCTTTCATTTCTCAAACCCAGCCAAGTGATTTTTTTTTTCCTTGATTTCCCCGGGAGTGGGGAAAGGTCAGGGAATGTAAACATTACTAAATGCCATGGAAATTACTCTGGGTTCTCTGAAATCCAAAGAGATTCAGACTATCAATAACTCTTAAGGGTTGCAGAAGATGAATTTTGAGCAATTAAACTGGGAGTAGTCGGAAATGTTTTTCCTCAGAGTCAAGAACTGTAGGTGAGTGTTTGCTGGGAAGTGGAGCAGAAGGCAGCCTGCAAAAAAATGGAATTTCTCTTGGAATTTAGTCCTGACAAAGGCTGGTGGGCAAGACAAGCTCTGGGGGTACAAATAAAACTCAAGTAACTTGCCTGAGACTTCAGAATTAGCTTTAAAAACATTAATTTATTTTTTTTTTAACAAAAAAAACGTGAAATGTTTGATTTCTGTAGTC
>VZTB01011852.1:99644-113869 GCA_013397245.1 Thryothorus ludovicianus | reverse complement strand
TATATTATTATATATATTATCTATATAAAATATACACATAAATATATTTATATGATTTTCCTTAGAAAATCTATTCCCAAGGCAACAAAAAATATAATTAGGGAGCCCCCATTCCTTTCAAACGGTTGTGCTGAGTATAACCAATATCTGTGAATATGATGGGGTTTTATTTACCCCATTATGTGACATTTGGCCACTCTTGGATGTTGATACCCTCAGTTCAATTGCTGCAGATCCTGGGGGAAGGAGCAATTTCCACACAAGATGAATTTTCAGAGGGGTGAGCAATGGTTTGATGGCCGGAATTTCTACTCGAGGATGTTCCTTGGTTATTGTTTTCCATAAAGGAGGCTCCGCATGGAGCACTGCATTAAAAAAGAGTAGCGTGGGAATGGAAAAAATTAATAGTCTTTTTTATTTATATTAGCAAAGCCTGGTCGTATGGATGTGGGGGCAGAATGCATTTCAACATTAAACTGCTCAGCTAAGTAACTACAATTTTAAGCATCGACACAAAACAATTCCTCTAAAATCTGATGGGAGTTTTTGGAAAGGGGCAGCAGAAAAACCCTGAGATTGAGATTTTTTACCTCAATTCCTTCAGAGAGGCTGGAGAGCAGGAAAAACAGGGAATTTCTGCAAAATTCCACATGGAGATAATGCAGGAGGGAGGAGGGGTTGGAAAACGTGGCACTTATGGACAGATATTGTATTTATTTCCTTGAAGGAAAATGTTCCCTGTGGTAGAAAAACCCAACAAATTTTGCTAAAAGCATGAGTAGAAATGAAATTAAACTGATGAAGAGACTGTTAAATATCACTGAGGAAACTCAGAGCACTCACTGCATATGTAAAAAAAAATAAATAGTGCTCTCTATTACCCACTAAAATACAAGAAAAGTTACTATTGATGAGAAAGCCTGGATTGTTATGGGATCATAAAATAAATCAGGAGTGTTAAGGCCCAAATTTCGTTGTGGGTTTGTCAGTGTTTGCTGTAACTGCCGAGTTATAACTCCATTGTGAGGGTCCACTTGCAGTGCTCACACCAGTTCCTCCATTTACTGTCCATTTTAATGCCCAGGATGATTTAAAACACACCTTGAGTTAATTAACTAGTTCAGCATTAAGATTATCTCTGAGAGCCAAAAAGTTCCGTTTCGGTGTTAATCATGGTGCAGCTACAGCTTTTTAATTTGATTTTTTTTTTTTTGATAGTGGAGGTTCAAGAGCAGTGGAGTGCCCAGCAGTGCAGAGCATTCCCAAATTCTTCATTTAATCCAAACTCATAATTACCTGCAATTCATACTGAAGGCTGAATACATAACAAACAACGTGGCTGGATGGGGCTTAAATTGAAAACCAATCCCTAGACAAACATTATTATTTGTACTTTAAAATAAAAGCCTGTGTTCAGTACCATTATTCTGCTGTTTTCCTGCACTGTAATTTCTCCTGAAAGATTTTTGTGCTGGATGATTTTGCAGTGTTCAATCCTCCTGGTTAAATTCTCCTCTAGATTAACATCACTGGGTTTGGTCATATTTATTTAAATTTTTTTTTTTTCAGGAAGTGAAAAGTTGTCTCTGAATCCTTTGGTTGGAGGAATAAATTTGAGAGCTGGATTTATTTCCCAGTTTTAAATCTGTCAGGTTGATAATTGTTGGTAATAATATTTCAATATGAAATAAAATCAGCCAGATGATGACTTTGGTGGTGCTGTACTGATCCCACTGCCCTGGATATCAGATTTCCTGGAATTCCAGAGGGATCTGTTAAAAATTGGAGGGTTAGGACGAGTTTTTGGAAGTAGAATGTTGATTTTGGAGCAGATGTTTGAGAATCAATGGTTTTGTGGCAGCTCCTGCTTCTTCTCCCTGCACTCGCCATTCCAGCAGGGATCTCTGGGGAATTTCTTTCTGTGCAGAGGAATTTCTTTCTGTGGGTTCTTTCTGGAATCCGTGCTTTGATTACCTCCCGTGATTTCACACAGTTTGGAGCCCAGTTTATTGTAATCTTGGCTTAACAGCCTCTTCCACACTGGTCAGGTTTCCAGCTAAGCAGCTCTTAGAAACCCCATTTAAAGCTTTTTGTCTCAGGGCGAAACAAAAGATTTTGCCAGCTTTGACTGTGAGATAAATGGCTCAGATATTTCTTTTTATGAGAGATTTCCCAGGGTTTTCACTCGGATCTTATCACCACATTCCCCACATTTCAAAGTGCTGCATTAGTTGAGGTGTTTTATTTTGCTCCACACAATCTCCCCATTTTCTCCTGCTTTTGTTTCATTGTGATTTCACCTCCTCATGCCTCCCAGTTCTCTGCTGGGATTTTTTTTATCTAATCACACAAAGATCTGATGGTTTGCAGGAGCAGCCAGGAAGAGAGCTTGCTTCTCTTTGAATGTGTATTTACCACTTCTGGGGGGATTATTTTACTCTGAATAATGATCCGGTCTCACCAAGACTTCGGGGCACGGCAAATTGCAAACTGCCTGCAGTTTGTGGGCTCCTGTTTAATTGTTTGCAATTTGTTGGGTTATAAAATGCCTAAATGCATGAAAACTTTAAGACAGAACTTGTTTTTTCTTCTGCATTTACTCTCTGAAGGTGCACTGGGGTGAAACTTGGCCTTAAATTCTTAGCCTAAAAACGAGAGTTTATTATAGACCAGAAAATTTGGTTTTTCCAAAGGATACATTTCTCACTGTGTGGTATCAGGGATTTGCACATTCCCAGCCTCATGGGAGCTTCACTTTCATGCCTTCAAGAAAATGCCTTTTTTTATTGGCTTATCCTCCACCTTTCAACACAGGGCTGGATGAAGTTGTGTAGATACCCCAGGAATCAACTCTGTCAATATTTTCAGCCTTCAGAAGTTCAGTTTCTGCTGCTGGGCTTCTTTTCCTCGCCAGTTTGCCCATCCCTGGGCCTGAGTGCATCATCAATGTGCAGGAACTCAACGTGGGGCTCTGATAAAGCTGAGCAAGATCAAAAGTTCCCTTCCCTGGACACCAAATCCTGCAAGCCCGGAATGTGAATCCTATTTTCTGTGAACAGGAAAACTCTTAAAGTTCTGTAATTATTTATGAACAACTTTCCAGGTGACAGTTCAGTTCAGAGAGATTCTGTGTGAGCTGCTTTTTGTTCTCCTTCAGGGAAGCCTCAGCATCCTTCACCCCACGGCTCTGGAAACTCCTTTTCTCCCACTTCCAACTACCAAGAACATTTTCAAGCTGCTGCCCTTCAAGCTAACCCAGCTAAATTTACCTTGGGAAGGAGATGGGTGTGGCTTTTGGTCTAAAGAAGATATAAAATATTCAGCAGCAGTGAGAATCATTGCAAGCATGAGGAGAAACACATTGAAACCAGGACAAGACCACATTCAGAGAGTGACTCCATTTTGGCAGCTACATTTTAGTTTTATTTTCTTTTCCATTTTTCCTGAAGTTGCTGGCATTTGGTGAGCGATAGACCACACTGATTTAAATTCTCCATCACTGCAGTAGGATGGGCTCTATAAAGAAGGCAGTGATTGTGTTTTGGCAGTTTATTTTGCCTTACCTCGTTCCTCTGGACTGAGTTAGACCTGGTGGATGATGGGGAGCTCCACTGAGCAGATGTAGCTGGATCCTGATTGTTAAAAATGGCAGAACTCAGTGAGTAGGTGAAACAAAGCTTGGGTGGTGTGATTTGAGGAAGCTGAACTGGATTTGTCATAGATTCCCCTAAAATAAAATGGGCTAATTTGATATCAATATCTGAATGTTCTTTAAGAGTGAGGGGTGGAACAGGTCCAGCAGCACTGACAGTGTGGGTGCTTCTGCATCTGCCAGCTCCAGACTCCAGTCTGGCTGCTTTAATGAATAAATAAATTAATCCATTCTCAGGACATTTGGGGCAATAACAGCCACAATTCTGGGGGTAAAAGGAGATTTCTGTGCATGTGTTCCCATTTCAGCCGTGCAAGGAGCACACGGATTGAGGAAAGCAGCAATTCCTGCTCTCTACCAATAATTTTGTGTGGCTCGTGCAAACAATCTGTGCTGTAGTAAGGAATATTTTTAGAGGGAAATTTTGACTCTCCACAGTCTCTTAATGAAGAGGAACAATTCCTGGTGGGGAATTCTCTGTTCGTGTGCCCACGTGAGCATTCACATTCAGCACAATCCACATGTTCAGGAAATAATGCTCCTCTTGGACAAACAATGGCAATGACAGAGGGGAGCTGTCCAGCACAAATCCAGCGTTTGTTCAAGAACTCTCAATTATCATTTCAGTTCTGTTTGCACGAATTCTGCCTGCCTGCAAATAGGATTTGCAATCCTGAGCCAGATTTTAATTCAACAGAGATGACAGTGGAGGTAGCCATGGTAGAATCACAGCTTTTTATTTGAGTAGAAAGTGTTGCAAGAGTTTCACAGCCAAGCCAAACCATTTGTTTGCTGTTTTGCAGTCAACATTTTATAGCCTCTTTTTAGTGCAGGCTGTTCATTTAAAAGAAGGGAAAAGCTGGTCATGGAGTGAATGCCAGAGGTTATCTACTCCCCTTGAATAGGAAAGTAATTTTATGTCCACTAAAAAAAAAGTTGGTGTGGAAACCTTCAGGTAGTCTGACAGAATCAGGAAAGAATTGAAATTTGAGGCGCAGGAGTGGAGCAATCTGTGCTGTTAGACTGAGAGGTTGGTGTGGACGTTGCTCTTCCTCCAGTTGGATCTTCCCAAAATAAAATGATTCCCGAAATGAGAACCCACTGAGCTGCACCGAGTTCAAATGCTGTGGGGATTCACAGGAACGGGCTCACTGATTTATAAATTCCTTTCCCAGCCCTGCTGAGGGAATTTCCCTCTGAGGAAATCTGGAGCTCAGCCGTGGGCTCACACTCGGGCTGTGATCAGCCCATCACCTCTGGGGCAAAGACAAGGCAGGGTTAAATGAAACAGGGGCAGGTGGAATCACATTTTTTTATATCTTTATAGATTTGCCCAAACAATTTTGTGAGGATTTGTGCCTCCCACAGGAGCGAGCTGGGCAGGGAGAGGCACAGAGCAAATCCTTGACCCTCGCAGGCTGTGAGAGGAGAGAAGGATCTGGAGGCTCTTTGGCAGCAGCCAGAGATTTTGGATAAAAAGATTGGATTAATTTTGGATAAATTTGGATTTTGGGTTGAGTTAGATGGTGGAGATTCTTGGGGATTAATGGATCTGAGGAACGGGGCCAGCCAGAGGCGAGGAGAGCTCTGCTCAGCAGAATGAGTTCTGCAATTACAGATCCCAAATGGAACTTGGCTGGGCTGCTGTTGCCTTTTTTCCCTTTTAATCCCTAAAATCACAGTCTGGGGGTTGGAATTCAATGATATTTTAGGTCTCTTCCAAGGAAAACCATTCTGTGTTTCTACAAAATTCAATGGCTCATTTTTATCTTATCAGGCTCTATTTTATGTTGTTTTATTTTATTTTCATTCCTTTTTAGTAGCACATCCCTCACTCTTTGCTCTTGGGATTTTGACACATTTTTTCCTGGGACAAAGTTGTGATTGAATGGATTGAGAAGAGAGGTTAAAGCACGGTTTACTCAGTCCTGGCTGCAAAATTAAGCATAATTATTTTATAAAATCTTCTGCCTTTCATATTCCTGGGATGATGCCCCTTTCAGTGCTTAAAAATCTCGTTAAGATGTCATATTTCTGCTGAACCTCTGTTTATTGTTAATTTAGCTCTGATTTGTCCTGAGAATCTCCAGCATTTTCTTTTCCAGCATTGCAGGGAGAAAGTCACCAAAAGTCTTGGAAATTCTGCCCTAAAGCCCTGAGCTGCACTGTGGGAAGAGACTCTCAGATAATCAGAACAAACATTTTGATGCTTTGTTGTTCCATCTGGAAATGTCTCTAATCTTAATATAATCAACTATCCTGCTTGCACACATGATTATTATTATTTTTTGTTAATAATTAAGGGTTTGGCACAGCAGAAGTGTTTCAGATTCATGGAAGTGTCCAAAGAAAATTTAATTTTAGCATTTTTTTCACTAACCAGTGAGTAAAGGTGACATGATTTTGGGTGTTGACTTTGAATTTTCATTTAGCAACTTGCTTTGCTGCTAAAATTCTCCTTTTGGGGCTAATTCCAGAGTTGTTCATCTGATTTTTTTTAAAACAAAATTACATCTGGAATGACTTCCACCTGCTTCTTCAGATCTGTCTTGAGGGCAGTGTGGGTGGAAATGAAACAGCAGCAGGGGGAGGGAGGGATTGATGGCCATGGAAAAAGGAAAAGGAAATCAAATCCCTCTCTGGTTCCCTCTGGCTCTGCTCTGTGGTGCTCCCTCACATTTTAACCACACTTGAAATTTGGGGCATTTTTTATTTGTAGCACCTTTGGTCTTCACTGACTAAATAATACAGGACTGATAAATAGAAAAGAGGGGTTTTGGGGGAGGAAATCAAAAATTATCACGTGGTTGCAGAAAAATATAAGTTGAGTTTTACCTGTTATTATTCACCTAAGCCCCAAAGTTTCAGGAAATTCTGTCTGCAACCATAATAAGCCTGAAAAAGGATAATAAAAAGGTATCAGGTGTTGGCAGTCTGTTGAGAAAGCAGGTGGCTGCTCCTAAATCTAATTCCTGGGGTTTTATGGCGTGGCAGTAAAAGGGGAAGGAACCAGCGTTGGCACCCACAGGGCTGGAATGAAATTCAGATTTGTTTCAGCAGGGCTTTGATGAAGTTCCTCAGAGAGACAATCTTTGAGTTTGGCACTGGGTGGGAAATCATCTGGACAGGGGTTTTGGAGCTCTGACAATATGTTACAACTCGAATTTTTGCTAATTCAATTTATTATGCCCAACAGCTCGTTTCCGTTTCAGATGTCCCATTAATTATCCTTTTTTTTTAGGCCCTTTTATAAGAATTAAGAATTTTGTTTTGTTTTTTTTCCTTTGCCTTAACTCATATCTTTATGGTTCACATCTAATTATTAAATTAATAAGTTCAGGTAGCTCTGCAGATTTTTACCTTCTGGAAAATCCATTCTGAAAAGATCAGTTCCACTTTCTCCCTTCCCTGTAAAGATCTTAAACGTGTTAATCCCAGAATTTTGAATCAAAAATACCAATTCACCATCAAAAAACAGCCCAGCATGAAGATGTGTCACAACATTCTGAGTATGTTGCCTCTTTAAAAAGTATTTCGAATTCTTTAGTTATGGATTTTCAGAGAGAAAACCCATTTAGGGGCGTTCATAATGTTTTCTACGAGTGTAAAAGATTTAAGTGGAATAATCAAAGCAGAAATATTCCCCAAAAGCTCAGGTACAAATTGTGTTTTTGGAGTTCCCTGATTGACCCAAGGGCATTATAATCAAAGCAGAAATATTCCCTGCTGGTCCTGCCCAGCCCCAAAAGCTCAGGCAAAAATTGTGTTTTTGGAGTTCCCAGACTGACCCGAGGGCATTTTTCTCACCCTCTGCGTATTTTTCTTTTGTTTAATTTCCTTATTTCAATATATTTTGTAATTTATCAGACAGATCCTTTAGCACTTTAGTCAACAAGCAAATAATAATGTTTTGCTCATGGAGCTGCATGAAATTCTTTGTGGATTTCTGATTTTGTGGCTTTTTTCTAATTTTTTTGGAGGAGAATTGAAGCCAGCATTGCCCTTCAGAGCTGGGCATTTGTATTTTTAACTTTGGCCTTCTTTAAGGTAAAATTATTGGAATTGCTTTGCCAATGCCCAGTTAATGACATGAGCCTCTCTAATAATTCCTGAATTTTCGTGCTTGCTCTTCCCAGTTTTTAAATCTCTGGAAGAGGCCCCAGGGGTCAGGAGGGAACAGGAGAATGGGGAATGTGCTGTAAAATAAATCAATGCTACAGGAGCAGGGCTGAGGTGAGTGTAACCCTGCTAAATATTAACACTGGTCATTTTTAGCTGACATCCCATTCCAGTCAAGCATTTGAATTTGGTACCTAAAATCCAAAGGCTTTGGATGGAAAAAGAAAAGAATGAAAGCTTAATCATAATATTATTTAAGGAAACGGAATTAGCTTGGATGCAGAGATGTGTGTCCCCACAAGGGCAGCTGGCCATGGTAAAATCATTTCTAAATTTAAAATACAGACCAAATGTACACAAACTTGTTACTTTATGCAGACTCTTGATTTTAAAAAATCCGAGTTTTCCTTCTTCATTTTACTGCTCAATGCCTAATTTGTGCCTAAATATGTTTAAAAAGGAACATTCATTTTTCTGTTTTGTTGCTCCAAACTCTTACAATGGAAGCAAACCCATTTCCTAATCCTAAACCAGGCAAGAAAAGGGAGTGGATTTATCCTCAAATCTTTTCTAAAAAGATTAATGAATCTTCTCAATATCTGCCAGCAAAGCAGATCCAGAAGATAAAATACTCTCCTACTTTGCCTTTTTTTTTCCCTCTATTACAGAAATACCTTAAGTGTGTAAAGAAGTTCATTTTAGCAGTAATGCATTATTTATCCTTTTTAAAAAGTGATTTTTAAGTGATTTTTACCTGATGAATAGATTTATGATCTCCTGACATTTCAATTCTGATAAGAACTGTCTCATTCTTAGAAACCAGGCATTTATTTTGGATAATTTGGCAGAAATGCTTGCCTGGTGTGGGTTCTTCTGCCCTGGACATCTGGCCAGATGTTCATTCCCATCACTTCTTTAATTCCTGTATGAATTCCCAACATTGAGGCAACTTCATCTGGTTTTTCATGCCAGTCATGTCAATCCCTGGCCTTGGGTTGTGGGATGGTTTGTGAGAGGTGAAAAAAAACAGGATTAATATGAATTTTAGAAGGATTGATTAGGAAAAAATAGGAGGAATGGGAATTTGGGTGCTTTTCAGGGATTGTTTTGCCATTAGAGGTTGTGATACAAGATCACTGTTCCTGCTGTTTGTCCCCATCATTTGTGAAGCCACTCTGGGCATGTCACTGAGTCAAAAAGTTAAAAGGCTTGAGAGTTAAAAATGTAGCTTAAATGAGTTAAAAATGAGCAATATATTTTTATTAAGAATTATAGCAAGGGCTAGAGAGATAAGAGCAATAAAATTCTGACTATAAAAACTCAAGGAAGAAATTATGAGAAGGAGCTCCTTAGCATATGGGTATAATAGGAACAAATAGAGCAAAGACAATCTATCATGTTTGATTCAGTTATTGTGAAAAATCAGAAACCCAAGACGTGCACATGGCTTTTTGATCACTGGAGCCAGGAAAAAAGCCTGGGCCATAACCAAGGGATCATGAAGGTCTGGCAACAGGACAGGGTGGTGAGGAAGAGATCTCACTTCATCCCACAAACCCACTGACCCAAATCAAGAGACCTCAATTAGGAAGAGAACTGCACAATCATGATGGACACCCAACTAATTTTAATTTTAGAGACAGGTATAGATGTGTCGGGTAATTATGGATATGCACGAGTTTTGGAAATAAATGGAGAATCAAGGCTTTGTGAATTTAGCACGTCTGAGTGAAAGAGTTAAAAGATTTAGGAATTAGAGATGTGGCCAGCAAGATGCAAGAAACACATCATATAGCAAGGCCTGGAGTAATATTGAGAGGATCAGAGAAGAAATTAAGGGTTAATCATTAATATATAGGGATAGAGCAAGACAATTTGTGACGTGTCTGACACTCAGCATGGTAAGAAATCAGAAACCCAAGGCTTTGGGTGCTCGAAGCCAAGGAAAGAGGCTGGACCATAACCCAGGGGTCAGGAAGAGCTGGCAACAGCACAAAGTGGGGAGGAAGAATTCTTGCTTCATCCCACACCATGATTGACTCAAATCAAAAAAACTCAATTAAAGAGAGAACTGACATCCAACTGATTTACATACAGCATGGGACAGGTGGTATGTATAGGTGCATTAGGTAACTTTATGAATATGCACAATTTTTGGAAATAAATAGAGAATCGAGGCCTTGCAAGCTCAGCACAGGTCTTTGGGAAGTTAGTCCTCTGTGCTCCAGCTCTGAACGAACACATCAACCTTTCAACCTCAGATTAGTTGAAAGTTTTGTGTCTGTCACACATTTTAGTGCTTCATGTCTTTAGGACATCAGTCCTCCATACTCCAGAGCTGCAATAAACCTGCAAATCTTTTAACTGCAATTAATTGAAGGATTGTTGTGCCCATTGCACCTTTTAGTGCATCATCACCTGTCACTGTGGACATGCAAGGACACACACAGACACTTCCTCTTGAGAAGGCTGAAAACTATTTATTAAAACATCTGACTCTAAATTTATAGTATTTTTACAAAGACCAGGGATTGGAGGAGAAGGCTGACACCTCTCCCCCCCCGTTGGTCAAGACAACTGCCCATCAGTTGTTCTTCACACCAAGAGAAAGTGTGGGAACAACCTCATCTTATCAAAACAGACTTCTGATAAAAACACCCGTGTGTGAGAGAAAGAACTGAGAACTGTGAAAACATCGAGTTAGAAAGTGCCTCAGAAAACTTGGAAAACGAGGTTGACAATCACCTGGGATAGCTGAGACTGCCCAGTGCCCCTGAAGAGTTTGGATTTTGGGATAAAGATTCCGTCCTGGCGGGGTCAGGGGTGATTCCCTTGCACACCCGGCCCCCCGTGCCTGAGCAGGCAGAGGAGTTTCTGGGTGAGATTTGGGTAAATGCTGAGCAGATGGCAGCTCCAACGTGCGATGAACTGAGCTGCAGTGATTAAGACAAGTGTAAAATTGGATTTTGAGCATCTTCAAAAGTGCACGGCTCACTTATTTGGAATTTCATGCAAAAAAAGTGTAAGTTCTGTGACAATTTGTAAATTTGGCTGAGGGGAAAGCCATTAATAATCCTGGTGTCTGTCTCACTTCGTGAAGGGATGCAAATGGTGCAGCCTCCTGTGGTGGCAAAGGCGAGGATTTACCGAAGGGCTTTGGGAACAGAACTCGTATCCAGCTGGCAACAGGAGCTAAAAATGAACTCACGCACATTTATTGTGTAAAACTTTACTTTTAGTGTTGTGCGAGAAAACAAAATTGTTTAAAATGTCAGTACTATATGAAAAATAATTCCCTGAATGGGCGTTCAGATTCCACATCTATAATTTAGAGTTTAAAAGTTAATTAGTTATATAAATCTGAAAGTTTTTACCTGTACCATTGCACAGGAAGGGCTGGGTGGATTTTCAGTAGTTAATCAAGTTTGCCTTTTGGTTTCAGCGTTGCCCTTCTGAAGGACTGGGTGGATTTGCAGCATTTAATCAAGTTTGCCTTTTGAGTTCAACACTTCTTTCTATCTGTGGACTTCTGAAATCGTTTTCACTGCTTTATTGAGAGCTCCAGCTGTTTGCACCCTTCTGAACTCACCTAAAAGTTTGAATTGTGTGGCACAAACACCCAAATATCAGCATTTGTGGGCCTTCCAGCCACTCCCATCAGGGACTTTTGGAAAATTCCTGGATGGAGCTGCAGCTCCTGCAGGGAGAACAAACCTGGAACAGCACTTAAAATTCTGCCTCATGGTGGCAGAGATTGTAAATTCACCTCAGAGCTGCTGCTGGGTGTTCCTGCTGGGTATTACTGCTGGGTGTTCCTGCTGGATATTCCTACTGGATATTCCTGCTGGATATTCCTGCTGGATATTCCTGCTGGGTATTTCTGCTGGATATTCCTGCTGGGTATTCCTGCTGGATATTCCTGCTGGATATTCCTACTGGATATTCCTGTTGGATATTCCTACTGGATATTCCTGCTGGATATTCCTTCTGGATATTCCTACTGGGTATTCCTGCTGGATATTCCTGCTGGGTGTTCCTGCTGGATATTCCTGCTGGATATTCCTGCTGGATATTCACACTGGATATTCCTGCTGGATATTCACACTGGATATTCCTGCTGGATATTCCTGCTGGATATTCCTGCTGGATATTCCTGCTGGATATTCCTGCTGGATATTCATACAGATTTTCATCCTGGTTATTCATATGGATATTCCTTCTGGATAGTCATACTGGATATTCATATTGGATATTCATGCTGGATATTCCTTCTGGATATTCTTAGGGATATTCATACTGGCTGTTCATGCTGGATATTCATCCTGAATATTCGTGCTGGCTCCTCTCTGAGCAAACAATTCCAGCAGATATTATCAAGGGGAATGCTGAAATAATACTGCAGTCAACACAGATCTTAACTTGACCTTTTTTTCTCTTTTTTTTCCCCAGGCTCTGAAATATAAATGTAGCCAGGCTGCAGTTTGGAAAGTAAATTAGGCAAAGCATTAAAAACGTGGGTTGGTGCAAATTTTTTTTCAGAATAATTTTTTAGTCTGAATAATTTCCTGTCAGCCAGGCCTGCCATTGCCATCTGCAGGGTCCAGTTTCCCAGTTTGGGAATGGGGTTGGGAATGGGACAGCCTGTGCCTGAGGCACTGAGGAAATCAGCAGAGACCCAGGAGCTGCTGGGGGATGTGAGCTTGGAAACAGAGTGCTGGTGATGAAATTTAACTTCAAAATCTCTCTCAGAATTCAGCCAGGAAGGACAGAATCTTCATTTGAATTGCTCAGCTAAACCCAACCATTCTCACCTTTACAATAAAGTCCAGAAATTCAGATTTTTTTTAGGTTTTAGTAGTAATCTTGTTACAGCAGTCTAAATTAAAACAGATTTAATGCTGAGTCCATGACTCCATCCTGCTCCCTGAACACTTCTTGGACCATCCCAAGCTCAGGTCCCTGCCCGGTTGAATCTTGGAAACCTCCAGGAATGGGGATGAGTTGCCAAGCAGCATTTCTACAAAAGCAGAAAAAAAAAACAAACAACAAAACAACCCCAGACCCCAAGAAAAAATGCCACACAAACATCTCAGTCAAATCATATTTTTATTTTCTGTTATAGTTCGTAGCTGTGGCCGTTGGAGGAATGGAGTGAAAAGGGAGCTGGCAGGGTTTGGCAGAAATAAATTCATTAATCTGGTTCTAAACTTCTGAAGAAACAAAGAGATGAGGAAATTGGTGTAGTCTGATTTGCCAGGAAATGGAATAATGGCAAAATACACATATTTGAGGAAAATACCAGATTTTATTGTGCTGCCATCCTAGAAAAGGCAGAATGGGAAGGAGCAGTGATCGTTTGGAACCTTTATTCTGCATTTTGCTCCTACAAAAGCTGGGGCTGCGTTCTACCCAACATTCACCTCATTCTCAAATGAGAATTTGCATAGAATGGGTTTATTTGGAGATGATATTTGCATATGCACCCGTAAATTTTTCTCGTGGAAAATAAATTATTCTCCTTAATATGCAGGAGAAATGAGCTGACTTCTCACCAGCAAAAGTTCAAAAAGTCCTTGTGATGGAGGAGGAGATTTGCATCTCCACAGAAAACAGGAGGCTGTGATTTTTTCCCTTTGTTTAAAGCAGTTCTCTTCTTGCTTTGATTTTCTTACCTGTAATTTTATTTATTGAATTTTCAACTAATTTGGTTTCAAAGCAGGCGTGGTAAACAAATGGGAAAAATATTGATAGCTTTTGCCACCACAAAGCATCTCTCGCATCCAGGAAATATTTTTATGTTCTTGAAGAAGATAACATTAAAAATTTCTCTTTGGGGAGCCAAGAAAATATTCTTAAAAACGAAAAAAAAAACAACCAAAAAACCTCTTTTGTAATGAGAAGAATCTGTACGTGGTGCATAGGATATTAGACAATAATTTATCCAGCCAGAAGAGTGTTCACCTATTTTCAGTTTATGAGCACAGATAGACTGGGAACAAAGCTCTGCCTTTGGAGAAGATAAGTGCTTTTTAGAGATCTCTGGGCTCTCTGGGGCTTTAATTAGGGATTTTTATAGCTTTTGTATACGAGCTTCTAAGACCTTTTTACTTCAAAATAAAATTCAGATTTTTTTTGTGTCTTCCCTTGATCAATTTTAAGGCCAACAGTGAAGGTGGAAAGGATTCTGTTTCTAAATACTAATGAGGGTTTTTCTAAAAGGAGAAGGAACCTCTGGCAGCGTGCGTGGGTAGGTGTTGAGACATCCATAAAGGGCAATTTTATAGAGACAAAAATAATTGCAGAAAGTTTAATTAACGGAATTATTTAATTGTGCTCCCAAATTTCGGCTCTGGCTGGTGAATGCTGCTCTGTGGGATTGGTGCTCCGTGCACTCCTCAGGATGGGAGTGACGGGTGTGCTTAAAAATAAAAAAGCAGCTGTGGGGACAATTTCT
>VZTB01011852.1:88317-99593 GCA_013397245.1 Thryothorus ludovicianus | reverse complement strand
GAGCCCCATGGGGGTGGCCCAGGGAGCCTCACCCACACAGGAATTGGAGGTCTGAGATTTTTGGGAGTGAAGGTGTGAGAAATAAGGCTCGTTATTTAAATTTTTTTAAAGTTTAATAAGGGATAAAAGGGACAGAATTTAGGGCATTTGGCAGAGTTAACATTATATAGTTTATTTTAATATTTTATGAAAACCTAAATTGTAATATATGTTTATTATACAAATAGCATATATTAGTATAACATATATTAGTGAATATATATTATATATATGCTAATATATACATAATATTATGTTATTACTATTATGATTGATATTATTATTATTATGTAATACTATATATATAAGCTACCCATGGCCAGAAAAAGCTGACAATTTATGCTGTATCAAAAACAGTAAAAAGTGATTACAAACTCTACTACATTAAAATTGTTCTGATTAAAAATAATTGGCAAAATCTAATTTATAATAGTGAAACCAAATAATTAATTATATTATTGTCATTTTCGACAAAGGGATGCTCAGGCAGCTCATGACCTCCCTGGTGGCACCTCCTGGGACGTGGGGACAGCTCTGCCCTGCTCCCTGTGACCCCTTGAATTTTAGCTTTGATATTTTTCAGATTCTGGGCTGTTTTGGTGGGTAGTTCTAGGTTTCACATTCAGAGCTCCTGAGCTCTCTGCACAGAGCAGGGACACAAAACAATTCCTGCTCCAGCTCAGCACCAAGGACAACTTTCAGGGCAGGAACAAAACCAAGGGTGAAGGGAGAAGGAAAAGCAAGGAGGATGGAGCTGCATGAGCTGGAGCTGGAATTGGCCAATGAACTGCAATGTGCTGCTGGAGCAGAACTGATCCAAGTGTGAGCCCTGGTGCCTTGGAGCCCATTCTGGGACCATTTTGGGTCACCCTGGGTGTGGCCCAGCCGGGCTCTGGCACTGCCCAGGTGTGTCCAGGGAGGCCTTGGAATAAATCCCTGCTTTATCCTCCTGCTCTGGCTGGAATCTGCTCCAGGGCAGCCTCCAGAGGGAATCACCTGCCCTGCTGAGGCAGATTAAAAAGATCTAAAGTTCATTTTTTCCCCAAATTATTCCTGCTCTCAGTTGCCATGGCCGTGGTGACGCGTCCTCCTCAGCTGGGCTCTGTCGGAAGCTCTCTGAGTCAGCGAAATGTGAATAAAAATATTGCATAACACACTTTTATAAATATGACTTATCCCTGGGAAGGAGCACAAGTCAAAGGCATTGTTGGCAGTCTTGATTCAGATTTCTTTTTTTTTTATATTATTATTTTTATCCAATTTTTGTGCATCATCTGCCAAAAGAAATTTTGACTCGGCGTGACGCAAGAGGAAACAGATGGCAAATTCCACCCAAATTCAGGGGTGAACCATGATGGGTAAAAACCTGTGGGAAAACTCATATTTTTAAATATTAGTGACCTCCTTTTTTAAACTGAGGGAAAAGGCTGTTTTTTTTAATGCATTTAATTCATTATTTGATGTAAGTACTTCAAAACAGGAAGTGTGCTCTTCTCTTTAGCTTCTGTACTCCGAATAAAAAGAAAAATTTAACTCAATAATTTTAATTTCAGCATTTCTAAAGTTCTTATGATGATTAAGATAATTAAGATTTTTATAATTATTTATTAAATATTATTAAATATTTACCGTAAGGAGTTTTTACAGCTTATGGTAAATATTTGTGTCTTCCCTGTTAAAGCCTTGTGTTTATATACAAATGAATATGAATATATAAAAATATGTCTTAAAGGTTGAGCTTAATGATGCTTTCATTTTGTGATTCTAGAATTTTATTATTGTCAAAAAGGGCTCTAATGTGGGAAAAAACTGGGATTTATAGGAGAAAATAATTATGATGAATAAGGGGAAAAAAGGAAATCAGGCCTAAATGAATGTTTTTCCTTCAAAAAGAGTTTTACACAAAAATATTTCCAGCTGAATTATCTGAACAGTTGTGAAATCAAGACAAGAGCTACGGGTGGTACTTCCAGCCACAAATACCTGCCAGAAGGACACAAAAAATCCCTATTATTATCATATAATCCAGCAGCCATGGCTTTCATTTCATGTTCAAAATTAATTTAGTCATTCAGAAAACACTGTCTGGATTTGAGTGTTTTCAGCTTTAAATAACCACTGAAACATTGTGATCAATTCTAGTCACTGTTTCCAAAAAAAATCTTCAGTTTTAAGTACATTTTTCTATCCAAGCGTCCAAAAAATGAATCTTGCCCCTTCCAGCTGCCCTGAATAACACATTTTCAGTCTTGTTCACCCTGTAGTTTCTGCGAGGCTTTTAAGTTTGTTTTGATTTGCACTGCAAGCAACTCTACAGCTAAAATACAGAATTTCTGAGGAATCAATCTCAGAGCTGCCCTTGTTTGATGTTTTCTCTGGCCCTCTGGAGAAAAACGAGAGGCTGCTGATGGAAGCGGTTGGAAAAATGGGATTTGTGGGGAAAAGAGAAGGGTGGCAATAGCAGAGAGAAGCTCTGGAGTGGAGTTTGATGAATAAAAAGCACACAAGAGTTTAACACCTGAGAGGAGGAATGCGTTGAAGGATGAACAATTTAAAAATAAACAAATGGAGAGACTTTATCAGGTCAACATGCTGGATAAACATGCGGGTGCATCCCTCAAACTGGGACAGGGTTGGAGGTAAACTGGGGGGATCTAAAAGAGGGGGAGATGGGGAATGGATTGATTTATTGGAGTTTAATAAATTTCCTTTCACCAGGTTAAGAATGGTCCATGGATTTCCTTCTTGCTGTGCTTGGTTGCACCGACTTGGTTCAAAGTGCCTTGTGTGAGGTGATGACCCACACAACCTTCTCAGACATGAACCTGGGACAATCCCAACCCAAAAAATTGTTTTTAGACTTTTTTTTGTTTTAATTTTGGGACATAGCCCAGCTTCATCTCATCCTTTGCCATTTTCACCTCTAACTTTTAAAAATCAACCACCCAGGACCCAAACTAAATGTTTTTTATGTTTTCACCTTTGTTAATCAACCCCTAATCTTACAAAGGGAAACCTCATTAGCTGGGCAACGATCTAATCTTTATAAACCTGGGTTTGATTGGCGTTAATTACACTTTTTTTAGTTCTGTGCTTAATGAGCTCTGCCTCGGTCGTTCCGTTCCTTGGCCTGGGATCATTGTCAGACTGATAATTATACAATTACTTTGTCTTGCTGTTTATCTCCTTTCTATGTTGACTAAACATTCCATTTCTCTACTAATCCAGAAAATTCCTGGCCCTTGAAGAGGCATAAAAAGTCGATCTTGAAAACCTTGCTGGGAGCCGACGGAAGGAGCTGATTTTGACCTTTCTCGTTTATGATGTCTCTATTTAATGGCTGTGCTTGGCATCTTCAGTTCCTTTCTGAAAAGCAAGTCAACTTATCATCTCACAAACAGACTGAAGCACTTGTTTTCTGGAAAAATAACAGGTAAGTGACTACACAGTGAATTTATTTGGGTTAATTTTTCTCATTGTAAAGATCCATCCTTTGACACAAAATACGAAGTGGAGACAACAGAGAAACGATTCAATACTGCAAAATTTGGATAAAGGAAGATTTTAGCATCTCTATTCCATGTTTGATTTGGAGATCCCAGAATGAAATGCTGTGCATCACTGAGCTTTCTGAACTTCAGGAAAGATGTTGTAGCTCTACCTCAAAGGTTTTTTTAAAGCAGATGGTGAAAAGCTTCATTCTCTGACCCTTCCCTTTCAGTTTTCCACCATTTCCAGCTTCTGCTTCAGCTTTATGGTTTCTTCTCACAGCCACGGATTCTGTCCAGCTGGTTTTGCTTCCCAAGATAATTTGCATGTCATTTTTGTTTGTTTAGTTGTATTTTTCTGCTGTGGTCGATTTTATTTATTGCTTGGGACATTTGTAACTTCAGAAAGTGAATCACAGGTGTAGCTTAGGTTGAGCTTTCATCCTTGAGGCAGAGGCAGAACCCTGAGTATGTCCCTGGGTTGCCTTGCTCAGTCCAGGTGTGTCCCTGACCCTTTTGCGAAGGGAAGGGAAGGGAAGTTTCAGGGAAGGGAAGTTTCAGGGAAGGGAAGTTTCAGGGAAGGGAAGTTTCAGGGAAGGGAAGTTTCAGGGAAGGGAAGGGAAGGGAAGGGAAGGGACCAGGACTCCTCCAGAGTCACCCAACTGCAGCAGAGCTGCCAAGGAAAAAGAGCCTCTTCCAGGCACTGCTCAGACTCCTTTGTTCATCAGGCACAGTTTTGACAAGCTGCTAACTCACTCTCTCTCTGAGATTCCTGCATCTCCAGGCAGGAAAGGAATGACAAATCAATGACAAATCACTCCAAGTTCAGGCAACCAGTTGATCAAAGCCTCAGCAGTGGGAACGCTGCGGTTCCTGGGGGTGGTGGGAACAATCCCAGCCTCCTCCCAAAACATCCTGTCAGCTCAGGCTTTCAACCCCCCCTGAAATCCAGGCAGTCCAAGGCACTGGCAGGGAAAAGAGAAGCCTCAGACGTGAGTTTGTTTGACATCAAAGGCTGAGCTCCCACGTGTGCCAGGGCACTTTGTGTTTGCCACCCCCTTGTGCTGCTCCTGCCGCTCTCTGTGTCCCCGTCCCTCTCTGCAGCGATGCTCTGACTCACTGCTGCTGCCTTTGAAGCTTCAAAAAACCCCAAACTTTACAGCTTTTCCAAGTGGTTGTAACTCGGTTTTTAACGCTTGTGCAGAGGCAGATTTGGGCTACGTAAATTCTGGTGTCCTGGAGTCACTTGAGTGACGATCCACATTTAGGAGAAAATGGCTTTTTGGCGTCCCTTGACTGTCTTATTTTATGGGGATACTTTGTTCTCTTTTTCCCCTCCTGCTTGTGCCCCGCAGTGGAGGAGACAGCAGCAACACCCTGGAAAATGGACAGAGTTTGGTGGTGCTGTGGAACAGGAAAGATTTCCTTGGAAAATTCACATACTGAGGGACACTCAGTGTTTTATTGCTGTAGAGCATGAACTGAAAAAAAAAAACCAAAACCACAAGGTGTGCCCCAGTGATCACCCTTTACATTGTGCAAACACAGCATCCCATAGGTGCAGAGCGTTGTTAGCAAATATTTGTGGAGGTTTTTTACAGCAGTGGAAGAAGACTTTAAAATCAGGGAGTGTCTGTTAGCTAATAAAGCATTTATCTCCTGGTTTTTATGGGTGCCTGTGGCAAGAGATGAGATGTGCATGTACTGGTGCTGCTGTCACTACCAGCTTGGGTTCTTACACCCAGTCATTAATTTTTTTGTAGGAAATAGCCCTCAAACCATCAGAGTGGAATCTGAATAGCTCTGATATTTCACTAAGTTAATTTTAGCCTGGAAAAGTCAAAATGTGTATTTGTGATTCCAAGGCAAAGAGGATATTCCTGGGGAAAAGCTGTTGGTGTGGCTGTGTTGAGCACCTTTGGGTGACCCAATGTCACATTTTAATGTCCCTTTTATTGGTGTGCAGGACATGGGCTCACACTGGAGACTCTCCCTCTCTTTTCAGCCCTTGCTGCTGCCTCGACTCGGAATCCTCCCACACCAGGAGCTTGGCTGACCAAGCAAACCAGAATAATTCCCTTATTTAAGTGAATATTCCCTTTCTGGGGTAATCCTAATTAAATCCTACCTATGTTTTCCACATGGAATAAAGGAATAGTTAGTGTCATAAAAATCTGAAGAAAATCAACGTCCAAAGCCACAAAACTCAAACTGTGAACTCCTGCCTGAGTTTCTCCCTTTGACCTCTCAGCAGCAGTGAATGTGCTGTGTCATGAACTTACCTATTAAAGCAATTTTAAACCACATTAGAACTTAATGAAATCTGCTCAGGCCACTTATTTTTTCATGTATTTGCTGTGTATCTAATGCCATCTTAATTAATTTTACCCTTAGACTGAATGGGTAATGCAGGGAAGGGACCGTGAGGTGTGACTTTGTGCCACAGCACAATTCATTTTTGTCTCACTGCTGTTAAAGTTTGATGTGTGGAGGCTTTAAATATAGTCCTGGAACTCTCACACTTTGAGGATGAATAGTAAATTCTATTTTCTTTATGTGAAAACAGATGATCATAACACATAATAGACATGCTGTGGAATTTGTTATTTTTATAACTTTCCAGAATGCCCAAAATTCAGTTCATAGTTTTGGAGTTTAGTTTGCAGTGCTCAGTTCTTGGCAAAGTATTTATCCAGGGAAGTAAAAAAAACAACATCCCACCATTTATTAGACTTTGGCCAGCAGTAGCTTGGAATTTACCTCTTTTTAAAGACATCCTGTGTGTCCATGTACTTAAAGATGAAAATTCATTAACTGTGCTGTAAAGCAAGCTTTGATATTTTGAAAATACAGTCAGGGGGATATTTTTTTCTGTGCCACGGATTCATTATTTCAGAACAAAGCAGTGCAACAGTAAATCAGCATTTCCACAGACAGTTCTTGATGCTGCTGCACTTGCTGTTTTATCACAGGAATCAAAGGTGTGGCAGCAAAACTCCAAGTGACAACTCAGACTCATTCAGCTAAAAACCAATCTATTGAAGAAAGAGGAGAAATCAAAGAGAAAATGGGGATGAATTGCACTGAAATAGCAGAACTCCATAATGATCAGCCTGGTTTCATATTTATTGAGCAGACAGGGATCCAACTCAGCAGCTCTGAATGTGGGAGCAACAAAACCAGAGCACACCAAACCCTCTTCATGGAGATGGCAATGAAATATTCCTGGGGTTTTTGCAGTGAGCATCTTGTGAAGGATAATTTAGTGTATTCCCAGCCAGCAGAACAAGCTGACACCTAAAACAGAGCTAAGATGGAAATGAAGTGTTCAAGTCAAAAATTGCTGGCCCCAAAATGCATCAGTCCCAATTTATGCTCCAAACACCTCATGGTTTGGGACCTGTGGGTGGGATCCAGTGGCTGTGGGGACTTTGGGATTTTGGGGAACAATCCTTCAAGGTTCCTGTGGTTGAGGAAGTCTTGGAACTGAGCCCTCTATTTCCTCAGTCCTGCTCCAACCGCTGGTTTGCAGTGTGAAATAGAAGATGAGACATGGGAGAAATTGCAGCTCTGGAATCACAGAGTGGTTTGGGTTGGAGGAGGTCTGAAAAATAATTTCTTTTCAACCCCCTGCCATGAGCAGGGACACCTCCCACCATCCCAGAACATTCCAAGCCCCATCCAGCCTGGCCTTGGACACTTCCAGGGATCCAGGGGCAGCCACAGCTGCTCTGGGCACTCTTCCACCTCTACTTCTCTGCTTCCCATCCAAACATTGTCACAGAGCTGAGTCTGTGGGACCTGTGCCAATGTCCATCTTCAGTGGAACCTTCCAGGTCCCACATTTCCCTTCTGGATATTCCCTCACCTGAGAAGGGGGCAGCAGTTCAGACTCTGTCACTTTCCTGGCTGAACACCCCACTCTGTGTTTCCACCTCTCATCCCTTCTGGTAAAAGTCCCACAGATTTCAGAAGTTCCACCTCAATTTTTGACTCCTCCACGTGCAGGATGGGGTTGGCATTGACTGACCAGCCCTTGCAGCATCTTTTTGTGGCTGCTGACCCTCTGCAAAGGTTGGAACTGCAACCAGCCAGACATTGCTGAGCACCCTCTGCATCGTTTTTATTTAAAATATTCCATCCAGTCTTATTCCTCTCTCTCTACGGTCTGCAAGGCCCAAATCTGTCTTTAATTTCTCTGTTTTTCAGGGATTTCTCTTTCCCTTCTCGCTGTATCCATGATTTGTTTTCTTCTTTTGGAAAGGTTCTGCGTCATCCTTTCCTGCTGGGATTTTGGAATGTTTTCCCCGTTTACATTTGTCTCTTTCAGGTCAGTCTCCTCTTATTTGAACAGCAGCCTCCCTCTCTCCAGGCAGGTAAAACAATTTATCATTCTAATAGACTTGCAAAATAGTTTTCTCATGGCATATTTAAATTTTATCAGTTTTAAAAAATATCTCAGGCACTGTGTGAACGTACAAGTTGCTAATGGATAATGTTTATGAATTATCCTCAATTTCCTGTTTACTAAGCCAAGTCCAATTTACTTAATTATTGGTTAAATCTTACTCTGACTGTGCTGCATTTAAAGAAACAGAGTCTTTGATTAAACTTTTGTAATAACTAATTGCCAGCCAAAGAGAAGGAAAATTTGGTGTTGGAAAAGTAACAAATTGGATTTTGCTGGCATAGTTTTCTTGTGTGGTGCGTGGTTAATCCTGTGAAATCACTATGAAATTGCCATTATTATTCTTCAATACAGTGCCCAGAAATTCTTTACTACAATCTTTGCAGGTAATTTACTCCAGAGAAAAAGGTGGTGTTAGAACACGATAAAGTGAAATTTCTGTAAAATCCAGTTTCTTCTTTCAGGCCCCTCCTGTATTCCCAGGGCTTGGCATGGCAGCCAAGTTTTAGGATTTCTTATTTTAAATAAAAGTGCACTTGACCACAATACCAAGGAGAAATATATAGGAGCAACAATGAGGATGAAATTATCTTAATTTTGCTGGAGCTACAGCAGATTTTAACTCTCACTGAAGCTGCTTTTTGAGGCAGGTAATCTCCATTTAAATAAAGACAAACTATTTTTTATAAAATAATAGATGTGAAATGACAGCGGGAAAGAAAAAGTGTCCAAAAAAATTAGGCAATTACAGTTGTGATCCTGTGAGGAAGGAATGAAAATGTTGTAAACAGGAATTTGTTTTATTTGGAATGGATCAGCTGTGGCTGCTCATCCCTGGAAATGTCCAAAGCCAGGTTGGACGGTGTTTGGAGCACCCTGGGGATGATGATCTCTAAGGCTCCTTCAACCCAAACCACTCCAGAATTTCCTGATTCTGTGAAAATCAGTTTTTTAAGTGTGTCTTCAGCACATGTGGGCTCCTGGCTGGAACTCCTCAAATTGCACCTCCATTGCATTCACTTGAAATGTTTGATTGGTGCAATGTGCAGGCCTGCACTAGGAGCATAAATATATTATTTTTTTTCTGGTTGGAGGTATAGTGTCTTCAAAAAAGATATAATGTCGTTATTTCTAGGTAAATAAAGCAGGATTTATCCTAATTTTGGCCTTGTGTTGCAAGAATCTTGCCAATATCAAAGGAATTGCACAGTGCAAAAACAAAACAGGGAAATAACCCCACAAAGAGGTAAAAATTGCTTAAATAAACTGGGAAACCAAAGATTTGTGATATAAGAGAGCCCAGTGTGATAAATATAAATCATAGAGCTGAAAATGAAATAAAATCAGATCCCTGTGGTTCCCTCAGAATTTCCTTTTCGCAGGCGAGTGGGGTTTGGGCTGCTGGAAGGGGATGATTGCCAGGGAAGGCATCTCAGATTGCAGAGGAGGAGGAGAAGGGAAAGCTCAGGTGAGGAAATTTTATTTTAATGTCAGGAGATGAAGCTGAGCCAAGCTCATTGATTCCAGTGTCCAGTGGGAGTGAGGCAGGATCCGAAATCCCCGGGTGTGCGGGGGCGTCACTGTGGGACACACAAGGACACACAAGGACAATTTCTCTTGAGAAGGTTGAAAATTATTTATTAAAATATTTGATTCTGTATTTACAGTATTTCCACACAGCCCAGGGATTGGAGGAGAAGGCTGACACCTCTCCCATCCCCTTGGTCAAGACAACTGCCCATCAGTTGTTTCCACACCAAGAGAAAGTGTGGAAACAACCTCATCTTATCAAAAACAGACTTCTGATAACAACACCTGTGTGTGAGAAAGAACTAAGAACTGTGAAAACAGCAAGTTAGAAAACTTAGAAGCCGCAGAAAACTTGGGAAAAACAGAACAGCATGGGGGGATGACCCTGTTGCCTTGTCCCAGGGATATTTTGGGGCCAATGAACCCTCTGGGAAGGGCTCGGCTTTGGGGCAGCATCTCCCACTGGCAGCCCCATCCATCCCCTGGACCTGTGGCTGTGCCCATGGATTATTTCCCACCTCTGATCCCTGAGTCTCTGCGATATTTGTGGCTCAGGATGTCCCAGGTGTCACCCTGTGTGCACAGACACGGATCAGTTCATGTTCCTGGCAGTTCAGATCCCTTTGGCTTCTCTTCCCCTTGTTCTCTCCATTCCCTCCTCCCCACCCACAGCCAGGTTTAACTGAAATGTTCAAGCTTTAGGGGTAGGGCTGAGGGCAGGAGGATTCCTCAGAGACCGAGGTACAGTGCCAAGAAAAGAGGGAAGAATACATTTCTATTTCTGTCTAAAAATTCACCACCGAAACAACCTCTGGAAGTGTTGAAGCACCTTTCTTTCCAGAGTGGTTTAAAAGGGAGGAGGAGAGAACAATAATCTCCATGTGAAAATGAAATAATGGAATTTCTGCAGCTTCAGCAATATTGGTAAATCCCTCTCTGGCCCGAGGAGAGCATGAAGCTTAGACAGCACTCAAATTTAAATTTACCAAGGGCTGCTTTCTGAGCGGAAATTCTCAGTGTTCCTGTTTCTCCTTTGGTTTGTGGTAACTGAGTAGTGCTTTTGTAATGTGAGGGTCACATTTCAGCACTCATGAATGTCTGCCCATGTACCTGCTCACTTTGATGCACCCCAGTTTTATCTCTGAGGTGATTTTCATCTGTTAATTTCAGCACTTCCAGATGCAACAGCAAAACCACACGATTTAGACGTGAGGCTGCTTTAAATAAACCCCAAAATCACCAAGTGTCTGCTACCTCGGAGCAGCCCTCTGAAGTGCTCTGTGTTTTCCATATTTGCTCAGAAAAGCTGCGAGGAACGTGGTAGAAGATTTTATTTCAGTCTTCCTAATGATTCATAATTAACTTTGAGGGAAAACGATATTTTTAACTTCAGATTTGCATCGCACGTCAAAACTGATCACTCGCTCGTGTTAGAGCTCTGTTACCAAAATTCCACAGAGGCAGTTTTCACTCTTGGCTTTTCCATACCTGGCCCCAGGGATGGGAGGAGGGGGTGGAAGCAGTGCCTGTCCTGCAGCAGGGACAGGTGTGGAGAGAGACAGGTCAGCCCTGAATTCTGCTTTTCTTGGCAATTTCATGAACACAAGATATTTCAATTCTCTGTTTATACGTGAACAACAAAATTGACAGGAAGATCATTAAAAGACAGCGCCAGCCAGAGTCTTGACTCCATTACAGCCTTCCAAGAGGGCAGGTTTGGGTGGATAATCAGGGAAAGGCTCTTCCCCAGAGGGTGCTGGCACTGCCCAGGGAATGCCAGAGCCCCAGGAGGGTTTGGACAGGGTGGGATT
>VZTB01011852.1:51203-80813 GCA_013397245.1 Thryothorus ludovicianus | reverse complement strand
GAGGTTTCTACTAAAAACTGGTATAAAAATTCCATGAAATAAGAAAAAAGCCAAACCTAAGAATATCCTCTTGGTAATGAGTCTGCCCCTCACTGTGATTACAGCAGTGGATTAAGTTCCAGTGATGTCCCAGTTAAGTAAAATATAAAGTGTCACAAAGACATCCTTGGTATTTGAGAATCTTCTAAAAAGAATTGTTCATTTAAGCCATGAGGTTTTGGAAATTCTATGTAGGGATTTCTAGATGGAGCAACACCAGCTTTGCAAAACTGCTGAAAGTAGGGCAGTATTTTAGTCACAAAATGTTGAAAAACTGACAAGAAAAATTATACTACTTTAAGTTTCTGTTTAATCCTACCCCTGATAGTCCTAAGGTGTTTGGGATAACGATTTTGCTCTTTTTGGGCTCAAATTAATCTGATTTTCCACTGTGGAAGGACTATGGAATAATAAAAAAGAGACAAATCCAAATTTTGACTTTTTAGCAATGTGAGCTTCCTCTTGGACTCTGGAGCGTTGATTCAAACCGAGATGTTCTGTTCCAAATTAGCTCAGGTTTTCCTGGGTGAACAGGATGTTTGCTTTTTTAATTACATATTTAGCCATAAAAACTTTGCCTGTTGACTTACTGTGGCAATTTTTGCAGCTCATAATGCCAAGGCTGGAGAAATCTCTGCTGTGCTTTTTATCTGGTTGTTATCATGGTGTTTAGGATGTAAGTAATGAAAATGTTAATGTTTATGGATTTATTTGTTTACTTTGAGTTATCTGCTTGCAGATATAATATTAGAATTTGGCCTTATTGCTCTGCTGCTGTTGCATAACTTTGCCTTGAAATGAAAAAAAAAAAAAATTGCTTTTATGGGTGTTGTAGGATTATTTCTTGAATTATGTATTAATAACTTTACCTGAAGGTGAGGTTCTACCATTTAAATTGCAAAAGGACAATAGTGGAAGCAAGGACTAGAATTAAGAAGGTGTCAAATGGTTCCTGGTGGATAATTAGTGGTGTTTGGGGGCAGCTGGAAGATACCAGAGAGCAAAAAGAAACTTCATTTTTTTGCCACATTCAAATTCACCATAGTCAAGATGGGTTTTTTTGGGTAGAGGTAAAATTTTCCAGTCCTGAAATAAACCTGAGCTGATGGGACCAGCTTCAAAGGAAAGGAGATACCAAACAATTCTTCCTTTTGGCTTTGAGTTTCCATTTTTTAGGGCAAAAAAGCCAGAATCAAACAACAACAAAACATGAATGAAGGTGTCTGGAAAATGCAGAATAAGCAGAGATTCCCATTGAGGGTGGCAAAACCTTCACCAACTCCTGCAGCTCAGCTTTCCCCTCTCTGGAGCCTCCTCCAGAAGGCAAAACTGCACTCAGGGAAAGGTTTTTGTGCTGGCTGCTCATTCCCAGCCTGGGAACAGATGGCACTGGGATACCAAGGGCCAATTTTGTCCTCCTGAACTTGGGAGTGCAACAGATTGAAGAATTCCCGAGAAAGGAGCTGAAGGATTCCTGGGGAAAAAGCTGAAAGATTCCTGGGTGAAGAGCTGAAAGATTTCTGGGAAGGAGCTGAAGAATTCCTGGGTGAAAGAGCTGAAGAATTCCTGGGTGAAGGATCTGAAGGATTCCTGGGTGAAGGATCTGAAGGATTCCTGGGGAAGGAGCTGAAGGATTCCTGGGGAAGGAGCTGAAGGATTCTTGGGTGAAGGATCTGAAGGATTTCTGGGAAGGAGCTGAAGGATTTCTGGGAAGGATCTGGAGGATTCCTGGGTGAAGGAGCTGAAGGAATCCTGGGTGAAGGAGCTGAAAGATTCCTGGGGAATTGAACATAGAACAGAGCAGACCTGCAGGCCCCAGAGTAAATGATGTGCATGAGCTCTCTTATTTTTCTCTTTTTTTGATGTAAATCCATGAGTCTGGCTTGACTCTTTCCTTGATTTTCCCTGAAATCCCTCCATGATCACAGAGAATTCCAGGTTTGCCCAGTCTGCAGCACTCAGGGTTGTTCCCTACAGATAAAACCCACCACCCTCAATTACATCCATCACCTCCCATTCCCATAAATCAGGGAACACAACTTTAATTTGCCTTTTTAATTTGGGGCCAGCAGTGATGCAGCACCTGCTCTGTGGATCATGTGGGGCTGCACGTGTGGCTGTTGCAGGGAGAAAAGGAGTTTTTGGGGTGAAATTGGGAGTTTCTGGGGTGAATTTGGGAGTTTCTGGGGTGAATCTGGTTTTAATGACTCTGCAGAAGCACAGGGAGCATTGTTTGGGTGTGGGTGATGTCAGGGTAGGGCAGGAACCGAAATCTTCCTGCCTGGAGCTTCTGCTTTGCTCCTTCAGGTCCACAAAAGTCCCAGCTGCAAAGAAACTGAAATTAAAGTCCCCAAAATGAAGGTCACCTTCAAGCTGCCATATTCCCTGTATCTTCAGCCAGCAGTAAATCAATGCTTTACAAAAATGTATCTAAATTAAAAATCCCAGATAGATTAAATCTTCAGCAATTTGTCCAAAACCTTGGCCAGGGAGTGTCCTGAAAAGTCAGGCTGAGAAAGGAGAATCCAAACCCTTACCTGAAACTGGCCAAACTTTGTCTTTTGTGCTCTTGTTTGTCATCAAATTTGGTGTAAAATCCATGGAGTTGTAATTCCCACTGTAAAATGTCAATGCAATCTTTTTTGCCTTCTTCTTCTGTCCTCACTTCCTGTTTCTTTAGATTTTCTTTTAATTATCCTAGAAAACAGATTTCTGTGGGGGAGCAGTTGAAGTTTCTTTTGCAGGGATGGATAGGGGGAAATGGAGAGTTGTTTTGTTTTATTTTATTTTATTATTTTATTTTCTTAAATCAGCACAATCAAACTTTAAGCAGCAAATGGAGACCCCGTGAGGATATAAATACCATTTTTCTGGGAAGAGTTGTTCCAACAGGGAGCACTAAGAACCTTTCCTGCTTGAACTGCAAGGAAAATTGGCTGGAAAAGGGAAAAGTGAAGAAACCCAACAAAGGAGGAGACACCCATTTGTCGAGTTCTTGGATCAGGCAATCTGCTGCCTTCAGCAGCTGCTCCTGGAGCTTTTCCTGCTCAGGATTAGCAGGATCCAAACTCCTCCCACCCCTGGAAATCTGGAAATTTAACCCTTTGCCTCCCAGGGTGGCAGCGATCCTCTGCTGATGGGAGATGTTTGGTGGCGCTGAGATCCCCCTGAGCTCAGCTCCACTGCAAAATCACCTCCTTCGTTAAATCCCTTCCCTTAATTAGCCCTTAATCTCAGATTAAAAACCTCCCAGGAAAAGCTCTGGAACGATCCAGTCCTGAGTTTTAATTCATTAACTGGTTCTGTGGAGAGGGGAGAGAGTTGTCTGTAATAAGCTGAAATTGCTGACACAGGGCTCGTAATAGGTTCTTTCCCAGAGGTTTTTATTGCACTTATGTAAGAAATCATCGACTTAGGAAGTTCAAAGAAACTTCCAAAATAGGTCTTTTTTTTGGGTTATATTTTCGAGCCGTGTAGCAGGAGGCCATGAAGATATTGCTCATAATAATTAGAGCTGTGAAACCTTAGGAAAACATGCCTAGGGAAAAGGGGAAGTGCTTTATTTACAGAAAGTTTGGGGAATATTTTTAAAGGGGAGGAATGTTTAAAATCCAAAATACGGTTCCCACTGGCTGGGAATGCTGGAAGTTGGATTTGGGGATCTTCCCCAAGTTGCACAAATTCCCCCCCACAATTCAGAGTTGTAAAAGCAGGATGGCCACGAGGGGATGCTCAGGATCTTGAAGAACCCAAACCTGGCTGATTCCATCTAAATTAGGGCATTAAACAGCAGAATAATTGCAATTCTTCCCCCAAACCCTTCCTGAGGTATATAAAAAGAACAAACCATTAATTCTGCAAAAGGATTTGAGGTTTGGGAGGCCTGGAGGGTGTTGCACACCTCCAGGGATGTGGTGTGAGGTGTCCTCAGGAGCAGAATTCCAAAGGTTTGCACCATCCCTCCTAACAAAGATGATCTGGAGTGATGCCTCCTTGAAAAATCAACCCAAAAATCCCTGCAGCACACGTTCATGTGCTCTTCTAGCTGCCTGTTTTTCACAAGAGATATTTTAGGAATCCTGAAACTATTAAAATCTACTTCAGGTACTTGTGCTAAATACGTTTAACGAGCTCTGCTCGTTAAAATTCATTTATGACAGAGATGGGGAGGAAGAAAGGAAAAGGATCTGTTAATTCTGTGACACTGTTAAAAAAAAATGAGCTTTTTTCATAGAGATTTTCTTAATTGCTGATAAAAATGTTGTCAGTATCAGTGTTTTAAAAAAGGTTCGGCAGAATACACAAGAATTATTGAAAAGTAGATTTTCTGTATAAATTGAGATGGTTTAGGTGGAAGGACTGTTGAGTGTCAAATATTTTAATGGGTCACAGATATTAATATAGGAACTTGCTAAAGTCAGAATATTTTGTTTTTCACTGAATTTTCTTATCTTGAAGTGTGGCTGTGTCTGTGAACTGAACAACCCCTGGATTTTGGGGATCCTCGTGGGCAGCAGGGGCTGGATCCGGGTGAGGGTGGAGAAATTGCTGGGTGAACTCTGCCAGCACCAACCACCCTGAAATCTCTCCCTGTAGCAGAGGTCAGGACACCCTGACAAAATTGCTTCATCGTAACTTCTCTTGCCCACTTTCCAGTCTTGACAGAAAAGAGAATTAGATGGCTGCGTCTGAGGGTTATAAAATAGAGATGTCACAGTGTGAGGGCCACCTCATGTGGTCTGATGTTTGCAGTGACTGTATTAATGTCAATTATAGTCCAGGACCAGGCCAGCAGTTAAATTTCATTTAAACACCGTCCATTTATGCAAAATAAAAGTGAATTCCACTAGGAATGTGTGCAGAGATGGGGAGAGCAGCAGCTACCCCTGAGCTTGGGGTTCTGAGAGTGGGGTGCAGTGACAGCAAATGTCCCTGAGGCCTCTCCTGGCCAGGAGGAGCTTTGTGGATCATCCCCCAGGTGGATTTGGGCTCCTGGGATCTTGCCCAGGATCCTCTTTAGCACCCCAAGGACAGGAATTGAGGGGAGGCCTGAAGCAGCACGGTGAAATTGTAGCATCACTCTCAAGAATGCCTCTGGAAAAATGAAAATAATGCCACAGCACTCAGTACTCTGTTTTCCCACTTCACCTGCATCAGGTGTGTGGATTAAAGGAGTTATTTCAGCAAACCCAGCTCTAACTCAGGCTCAGATGTTGAGCTCACAGCTGATCTGAAAGTCAGAGAGTTCTGGTTCTGTGCCCTGGCAGCAGCAATAAATGTCCTGCAGCCCCTGGCTCGCACCTTGCATGGCCTCCCTGCCTTCCGTGGGGTGATCAGGTGTAATTAATTCACTCTGGTCTTGCCTAATGATGCAGGAGCAGGAAGAGACTCAAGCTCTGCTTTGCCTCTGAAATCTTTACAGGATTAAAGCACCATTAAAAAAATCCAGGGAGTTCAGTGAGCAGCGGAGCTGCTGAAGCCAGGATTCCTCTGGATTTGTGTCTTGTGCTTGATTGACTATTTAACTGATTTATGAGGAGATTATTTTATCTCTTCATATACCTATAATCCCTTCCTGCTGCATATTTTGGCAGCTGCGTGCTGCTTGCTGCAGAAATTCCCCAGTAAGATCAATAGTTATTAGGACAGAATTGTTCAAAACCTGCTTTCTCTTTTACCTCACCCCCCTGGCTTTGGAAAATTGAAGCAGTTTAGGTTTTTCTTTGCATCTTTTACTGCTGCCTTTCAATGGGGAAAAGCACAGGGATGTGGTTATGAGCTTGATAAACCCTGATACTGTAAAATAAGTTCCAAAAACAAAAAGCAAAATAAAGAGTAGGCTCTTCAGTATAATTCACAGGCCTGTGAGAATAAAAAGAAACAATCACAGAGCGATCTGGCAAACTGCTGAAAGGATAACAGTACTGGGAGGAAAATGTTTATGACTAAACTAAAATTGGTGGGAGTCAGATCAAGATAAAATTGGTGGGAGTGAGATCATGGATTTGGGTGAGAGAACCAAACTTTTATTTTTACACAGCCTATTATTTTATAAACCTCTGGGGAAAAGTTGTGCTTAAGAGGCAGGGTGGGGTTTGAGGTCACCTGGCTGATGAATTGGGGATGATTTTAGGATCCCTTTCTTTTCTCTGAGTTCCCCAGCATTCTCAGGGAAACAGTTCCTGGATTTTTTGGAGCTCTCCCACCCCAAAGCACTCCATGACTTTGTGCCTGCAGGTCACTGCCTCGGTGTTGGAGATGTTTTATTTTGAGTAATTACATTCATTTCTTCAGCAGGAGGATTTTTGTAAGCTCCAATTTTGATTGATTTCTCATACGTGCATAATCAGTCAGTTAATCATGTTTAAAGTGTGCAGAATTCTGTACGTGTCACAAAAGAATTTCACCAAAATTTACTTTCTTTCCTAGAAAAGGCATTGATGACTTGGCTAAATCTAACCCAGGAGGGCAAAAACTTCCTTCAATCTTTGTGAAAGTAATGCACGTGTCATTCAGGAATATAATAAATCATAGTTTACATGTCATGCCCACTCATTAAGCTTTAGAAAAATCAAATTATTCAAATTGCTAAAAGAAAAATTAAAAGAAAAAGCTGAGAAATGGGGAATTCAGGGATAGTCCAGTTCCTGGGAATGAAATAAATATGTCTAATTTCACACAGACAGGAAAAGCAACAGTTTGTGTGTGTTTGCTCGTAAGTTCTTTGCAGCCTTTCATAGAATTCTATATTATGAATCCTATACTATGAATTCTATATTATAAATTCTGTATTATGAATTCTATCTTATAATGTTTTCCTGTGTTAATAACGTGTGGGTGTTCTGATTTTTTTTCAATTCTTGAACAAATCTTAAGCACCACTTTTCAAATCTAAGAATCCCAGGCCCTGCCTATTTCACTAAAATCACTCTCCAGGTGTAACCATAACTGCAAGGTTCATAATTTAAAATAATATTCTAATTTACTTTATTGTGCATGGCGTGGATTTTGCTGTAACAGCAATACCTACATTCAAACTAGGGAAAAATAATTTAGGAAAAACATCATTTTTGCAGCTGTGGCTGAGATTAGAACAGAGCTTGTTAAATTCGAAGTTATTTGTGCATTTTGCTGTTTCTGATCCTGCACAATGGGAGGAGTTCAGGTTGTACAAATGTGCTTTTTGTTCAGCTGCAGGAAAATTCATTACAGACAGAGTCAATAAAAATGGGTCATTTTAATCAAGTTGATGTATTTCTCCTCAGTTACACTCTTACAAATCAATGGGAGCAAATCCATAGTCAGGAGTGTAACTTGCACAAGGTTTCAGTGACTTCTCCAGTGGCTGCAGAAAAATGCAGAGAAGGAATAATCAAAGTTTAATGTCAGAATCCTTCCAATGAGAAGATAATTTCTGTTTCTTGTCAAAACTTGTGATTAATCCAGAAATTATCTATAGAATTTTTTTACTTCAAACCCTCAATGTAATGAATTTATTTGTTCCTCCCTGATGGAATTCTCTGCTCCTGTTTTGAGCAGCTTTTCCACAGATTATTTCCTTCTGTAGTGGTAGAATTTGGGGAATTGGGGTAGAGGATGAAGTGGTTGGGGATGGGGGTTGATACCCTTTAATTCTTCTATTTTGGGAATCTTTTCCTTCAGGAAACTCAGGGAAACAATGGGTGTCCCAGCCAGCCAGAGAAGGATTTGAAGGCATCTCTCAAGATAAATGTAAGTACGCAAAATGGAATAATTTGTTTTATCTCCACGAGATGATTTCTGAGAGAACAGCTTGAGAGCATTTGTTTGGCTGATGGAAAGGATGAAACCTGAGGTGAAGCTGAGAGAACAGAACTTGACTAAAATACATCTCTTACCGAGAATTTCCCTAATTAAATTGGAAAGTTGGCACCTTTGTCAGTCTTGAGCATTGAAAAGAGAATAATTTATGACTTGTGGAAATCCCTGTTTAATGGTACAAGGCTCAGCTGAAGCATTCCCTGCACATTTTGAGAGCAGATCTTCAGAACTAAGACCTGGAATTCATAAAAACCAGGAACACAAAGTTATTTTAAGGCTGGCAGCTTTCAGTGAGGAAGATCAGGACAATTCCATTTCTTTGGTGGTGTTGTCCAGGGGGCACTCAATGAGTTTGATTTGTTGTTTATTGCTCAACTCTTCCTGTGTGAATTTATAAAATAATAACCACATTCCTAATTATCCAGAAAATACAGGAGAATGAGTTTTTATATGTTTTAGATATGAATCTTTAAAGTTAATTGTGTAAAATTGAACATCCTCTGCTTCAATTCATGGTCTGACTTTATTTAGGATGCAGAATGCTCGTGGATTTGGGAGATAAGAGTTTCTTCAGGATTTTTTCCCTGAATTTCTCCATACTGAATGCCATGAGAATCCATTTCCATTTTGAATTTGGAGTAAAGTCCAAATAATTCCTGTCCATTGGTAGGAATTTGCTGTTTTCCTAATGAATGAGCTCACTCAAGAGAGTCAGAAAATACTGCAGATAATTAAAAAAACAGACAAAGAATCATTGTGGGGGGAAAAAAATGTACCAAAAACTTGAAATGGAATCAGTTAGAAAATTGCAGACACCATGAATTTAGTGGTATTGGTTTATTTATCTCAGCTGTGAGAGGAGACACCAAAGATCCTCTCTAATATTGAGATGAGACTCTTGTTTTTCATTAGCTGCCCAATGTTTGTCATTGATATTAAGATTTTTCTTCTTGTAAGTGGGAAAATCTTAAGATCAAGATTTTTCAACTTGTAAAGAGGAAATCTCTGAAGAGTCAAAGATCTCTCTGCCTTTAAAGCTATAAAAAAATCAAAAATTTAACCTCTCTTCTTCAACATCTTTGAAAAATTTAACCTGGACATGACTAAATTAACTTAAAAAGTTTTGTCTGACTCAGTACGAGAAGTCAGGTTTAAAATTTGAAATATTTCTTGGAATTTAACAAAGGAAGGAGCAGGTTTGGTCATTATTTGTTTGCCTGAACATTGTCAAAACCTCATTTGCAGAATTAAACACGACCCAGAGCAGGACCTGTCACTCCACAGCTGAAGAGTCACCAGTGCTGGGTGAGTGCCAGGTCCCTGTGGGTTATTCCTGAAATCATTCCCATTCCTGAGGGCTCAGGTGACATTCCCAGTGTTCCTGATGCCCTTCAGTCCAGGAGGGGCTAAGACAGGGAATATTTTCATCCAGGTAAATCGTGGGAGCGGGAAAAGTGGAGCTCCCAGTTCACCAGCAGGGTTAAATGGGGGTGGAAATGGGGAGTTCATCCAACCCCAGGTGGTTGGAAGGAGCAGGGCTTTGCTGGGTTGGTGACAATATTTCCCTGAGGCTTTGGGACAGCCCTGCAGCTCGAGTGACAGTGATTGTGACAAGGTTTTAATGAGGGGACATCGGTGGCTGCATCCTCAGCAGAGTTCATGTCCTTTATGGCATCAATAATTCATGATTATTTAATGGGCACCTGCAAATATAATCCAGTCCTGGTGGAAGATGACTTCACTGAAAGCATCTTCTGGGGCTGAAGAGGCTTTGAAGTGTCTGGTTTGAGTGGAACTCTAAATAACAGATCCATTATACTTTTATTGTTACACAAAAGAAAACCTTGTTCGGCAGCCTTTTGGCAGAGGGAGTTGTTACATTTCACTTGCTTTTGTGTGAAGAGAACAATTTCTAATCTCTGGTCTGCTCCTGAAAAATTCCCAGCGTGAATTGAACAGAAAAGCATTTAATAATTTACATAATATCTATTTTAAAACATGTGCCTAAAGAGGAACCGATGCGTTGCTCAGATAAGGTTCAGTAAAAACGCACAGCCCCAGTTTGAATTTCACTCACATCCTCCACCCTCCTAAAACCAGAAAAATTCTGATTTTAATAAGATGGACTGGGCAGGACCAAATTTGTCCCATCACCCTTGATTCCTGAAGGATCAATACCCATCTCTGTGGCTTTTGTCTCCACCCCAGTGTGAGCTCCCTGCCTTCACCAGTTTGGAATTTCTTTATCCAGGTGGTTTCAAACAGAGATGGAGGGATCAGATCATTGCTGCTGAAAATGAAAACCCAGGGAGAGGAGTGAAATCTTCAAACCCCAGAAAGGTTTGTGTTGGAAAGGGCCTTAAAATCCTCAAGTGCCACCTCAGGGACACCTCCCACTGTCCCAGGCTGCTTCCAGCCCCATCCAGCCTGGCCTTGGACACTCCCAGGGATCCAGGGGCAGCCACAGCTGCTCTGGAGAATGGAGAATTCTAAAATTCCCACTGTGCTGTGCTCACCCTCTGCTGTTCATCAGCAAATCCAGGTGAGAATCATCCTCAGGCAAACATTTAGAAATCAGTTTGTGTTGTTTCTGCTGTTCATATATCACCTGGTTTTAGGCTCCTCCTAACAATTTGTTGGTTTTTTTTTAAAAAGTAATGTGGAAAAACAAATAATGAGCAGAAAATCTATACTCATATTATCCTTTATCCTTACTATTTGACACATATTCTGGTCTATTTTGGATCTTTTTCCTCAGCTCTGGCAAGAATTCAGTTTTCTGTAGATCCTGCAGACTTCCAGGAGGCTTTTTTTGGTGTTAATTCCCTCTGAGTTTGGCTAGGGAATTCTGAAGGTTACAAACCCATTTCCAGTCTCCTGGAAATCTTTCCCTTTCCACTCTTGTTGCAAAGCTTTTTTTACATCCCCATTACATAAGTTAAATTAAGAACATAGGTCTAGTCGTAGTCATAATCAATTTTCTGATTATGTAGAGAAGGAAAAAGTGCTGGAGCATTAACAATTTTTAAAAGTACATTTAAATCATTATTCATTTATAGGGTTGCATTAATTTCTGAATAATGCAGCACTGGAGATGGATGATTCACAGCAGTGTAAAGTCTTTTGTAGTCGTTTAGAGCCTCATTATTTGAATCTATCACTCACTGCTCCCACCCACAGCCGCTCCTTGAAGCGATGAGGCAAAACCATTTTGGGCGCAGATGAAAGGGAGAGCCTGGCAAAACAAACACAACAACGATTTTAATTAGGCTGATGTTCCTGAAGCCCCACAAGGTTAGCACAGAACTCTCGGGGTGAGCTTGAGCAGTGAGCAGGGCTCAGCCCTTCCCTGCTGGAATGAGGGATTGGATCCCAGAACCAGGCAGGGATCACAGCTCTTCCCAAAAAAAAGAAAAAAAGAAAAAATATGGGGCCGTGCTTCTCCAGCTGCAGGAAAAGTGGAGCTGGATGGAAGAATTTGGTGTCTGACCACATCTTTCACCAAAATGAAGCCAAAGCAAAGCAGTGAAGGCAGGAAGAACAAAAACCAAGGGGCACCTGTGGAGCCAGAAAGGGAGGAGAGAGCTTGGCTCCAAACTGCTGACTCAGGCATTGCCTCTCTTTATTGCTTCTTGATTTTTTTTTCTATTTATTTCCTCAGATAATGAGACCTCTGCATTGATTTTTTTTTCCTTCTTTATTTTCTCTTTTGAAAATGTGATCTTTTGTTAGAGGTAGGGCTGAGTTATTAATGGAAACGTGAGCCTGGTGAGGGAGGCTGAGGTGCTTCATCAACCCCAAACAATGGGTTGGGTTTAATTTCACTCCCCACGGAGAAGATGAGAGAGATGAGAAAGTTCAGGTGAAGTACAACCAAGGGCTTTGATGAAAAGAAAGGAAAAAAAAACTGTTAAATTTAATATGTAATTTTTTTAGAACTTTAAGAGTTATTTTAGGAGACGTCTTTAACTCATTAACTTGTATGAGGCTATCACTTTTCATGTAGAAATGATAGGAAGTAGGAATTCCTATGTAAATAGCTGTGAGCAGTCCTTGCTTGAAGAAAATGTTATTTTTCAGACAGAGATTTGTTTTTCTACCTGTATTCAGTACCTTAAAAGGTGAAGAATTTTATTCTTTAATTTCTGAAGTAACAATTCACCTGCCACGGTGACACCTCCCACTGTCCCAGCTGCTCCCAGCCCTGCCCAGCCTGGCCTTGGACACTGCCAGGGATCCAGGGGCAGCCACAGCTGCTCTGGGAATTCTATTCCAGGGCCTCCTCACCCTCCCTGCAGAGAATTTTTCAGTGAGAGGATTTTGCCAGTGGTGTTTAGAGAGACAAAACTCCTGGAGCTTCTTCTCTTGGAGCTGCTTCTTGCTGAGCTTTGGAAAAGGGAGGAGAGGGAGGCACCTGTGTGACTGAAGGATGTGCAAAAGCACAGATCAGACTCCAGGAAACAGGGATTGAGACATTTGTTCTTACCCAAAGGCTTCAGGTTGTTAATTTATTTACTTGCTTTCTGTATTTGGGCAGAAATATGAAGAAACTGCAGAGTACAGCTCAGTTTTAATGCCTGACACTCTGGAGCGTGTGCTGAGATCAGCACCCTGTGTATTAATCCAGAGTTTCTCACAAATAAATTTCCTCCCTGTTCATCATCTTCCCAGGAAGTTGAATTCTTTTAGAAAGACAGATTTTTGCCAGCTGGGCTGAAATGAATCCAGCCTGGCTTGTGCTTTCAGGAGGGGCAGTGAAGACTTTGTGGGGTGCTGGGCAGAGCCTCTTCTTCCCTCCCACAGCAAGAACTCCAAGGGGACATTTGAGATCACAAAAAAAAAAGGGACAAAATAGGAAAAAAAAATAGGATTTGGAGCCTAAAGCTGGCAGCCTGTCCAGCTGCCCAGAGCATGTGGGATGTTTGCTACAGCAGCAGGAATTTCCCTACTCCAGGGAGCAGCAGGTGCTTTGCTGAGTGATGAAGATGAAGGAAACCCTCTCTACTGATAATTCCTGGTCATAATTATCCATATCTGCCACGTTTCGACCCCTGAGCAGGAGGGGACAAGTCAGGTGAACTCTTGCAGGCCAGTTCTTTGTGTTTTAGCCCAAAATGGTCACTGAGTGCTTCCGCTCATCTGGAACAGGGAATTTGGAGCAATTTGCCATTAAACGTTCCCCCCTCCCAGCTGCCACGAGCTTTTCAAGAGGATTCCTGAGTCATTTCTGAACTGGGTTTGCACCAGCCACCTCCCGTTATTCCTGGAATAATGGAAATGAGGAGGTTCCTGCTCCTCCAGAATAAAGAGTGCACAAGAAGCGAGCCATGAATATGTAAATGATGCAGAAACCCTTAATATCAGATAAACTCTGCAGCTCAGTGCTTTCTGTGCCTGCCCAAGCAGAGCCAGCAGATTGGTTCCCCCAAGGAAAGGCAGGGGATGGAGCAGTGATATTTCTATTACCCAGCATTTGCATAGAAATGATTGCATCCTGTGGGGCTGGAGGCAGAGAGAGAGGGGGAGAAAAGAGGGAATGCAATGGTAAAACACCATGATATGCTGATTATTTTTTGAAGATGGAAAGGAGAACTTGTTATATCTGCTTGTGGTGGTGATGATGGGGTCATTAAAGGTGTAATCACCTTGGAGCAAGGCACGTTGTTTATCTGCCACTTACCCAAAACTGGTAATGGTTTGTGAGAGATTTAAAAAAAAAAAAAAAGAAAAACACTAAACAAACCAGGCAAAAAAAATATCCAAAAAACACAAGCAAAAGTACAAAAAAAATCTATATTTTTAGTTTTGAATAAAGCGGAGTTATTCTGAAATCCTTTATGAAAGGCACAGGAGCAGAGTCAGACACTTTCACTCCTGAGCATGTTCTGGGGACATCGGCAGGGGACACTGGGAAGGTCAAAATGCTGCCTGTCCCATGGGATGAAAATCCCTGTGCACGTTCCTAACGAGGGCTGTCCCACCCAGAAATGCCAGCTGGGACTCCGGAGGTCCTCACTGGAGCTCAGGGAGCTGCAGGGGTCCCTGGGGTGCTTTGGGTGGGCAGTGGGCAGTGAGCGGCCGTTCTGTGACTGCTGGGACAGCACAGAGACACCAGCAGAGCCACCAGAGCCACCAAAAGAGTCACCACCAGTGTCACCAGAGCCACCAGAGCCACCAACAGAGTCACCACCAGTGTCACCAGAGCCACCAGAGCCACCAACAGAGTCACCACCAGTGTCACCAGAGCCACCAGAGGCACCAGAGCCACCAACAGAGCCATCAGCAGAGTCACCAACAGAGCCATCAGCAGAGTCACCAACAGAACCACCAGAGCCACCAGAGCCACCAGCAGACCCACCAGAGCAAACAACAGAGCCACCACCAGTGTCACCAGAGCCACCAGAACCACTAGGGCCACAAGCAGAGCCATCACCAGAGCCACTAGAAGAGCCATCAGCAGAGCCACCAGCAGTGTCACCAGAGCCACCAGCAGAGCTACAAGAGCCACCAGCAGAGCCACCAGCAGTGCATGGTCCCTGCACAGCCCATCTGTGCTACCTGGGAAGAGATGGGGCTGAGTTCTGGGAGCTCCATCCAAGGGCTTTTGGAGCGTTCCAGAGGGAAAACAACACCGTGTCCTTCTTCTGGCCTCGCTACCAGGCGGGATTTAACGGGCGGTTAAAATCTCATCGTGGAACCAGGCTTGTTTGCCTCATATTTGTAATTATTGCTGTTTTTCCTGATTGCTCCTTGCCCACTGGAGAGCTGGGATGTTCTACAAACCCAGCGGGAGTCAGGAGTTGTGGCTGAGGGTGGATGGAAGCCAGGCCAGAGCTCTCAGCACTTTTTTTTGGAGTGGGGAAAGGACGACTCAATGGACCACGTGAGTTCCCTGAACTGTGTAATGTGCAAACAGGAGCCGAGTCCTTCACGGTCCTGGCACAGAAACATCTTTCCCCTCACTGGAGAGACTTAGAGGACAAACACCCTCATTACAATTTTTGTCGTGAGGACAGATTGCTGTCTCTTTTTGCATTCTCATTAAAGCCTCTGTCAAAAAGCAGCCATTTGGAATTTTAATGCTTTAAATTTCTTGTAATTCGCGATGTTTGGGCTGTGAGGATCTGACCTCTCCGCTGCTCTGCGGTTTGACTGACTGATTACCTCTCCCTCAAGTTGCCACCCATTTTTTGCCCATTTTTTTTTGCAAAGAGAGGTAATTAGGGAGGATTTGCATGTCTGCTCATCGTTGCTTTCAGAGGTGCAGGTCAGGCGTGTCCCATTGTCGCGGTGGAGTTGAGGTTTTCATCACCTCGGCTGAACTTACAAAAGCAGCCCTTCCTTTTTTTTTCGTGCTCATTGTTCTCAGGTGTGCCAAATGAGGGGAAAATATGCAAGACTACTATTCAGGCATGAAAATTAATGCTCAAGACAGAAATTTTCTGTAGCAGGGGCTTTGCACGGAGCCTGAGTGTTGGCTGGGATTTCGAAATAGCTGTTTGCAGCAACTCCACTCCAGCAGCAGATTCCCTCACTCCGCTGAGTAACTCACAGGGAAATTCAATGCATTTTATGGACACCTCCTAACAGAGTCCTCCGTTTGTCAAAGCTGCCTTTGGTGATTCTCAGCTGTGGGTGGTTCCACAGGCATTGTGGTGGCATTACGGAAATATCTCCACTGACATATTGTCCTAACCTTTGAATATTGCTCAGGTGAAATCCTCTCCCTCGCTGACATTTAAATTAAACCATTTGCAGCATGCACTCCTGGAATGGAAAAGTCCTGGGTAAAATCCATCCCTGTTTGGCTGCACAGCTTTGGAAACCACAGCTTGCTAATAAAAACAGAACTCCAGAGAGGAGATTAAAGTTTACAGGCGCCTCTTTGTGAGCTTACCACGTTTGTTAGACCTGAGTGCTCTGAGTTAATGTGAAACACTGCAAACATTCTGTGTGCACAGAGATTTTATCCATGCAGGGGAAAATCTGTTGTGAAGTTTAGCTCATCCTGCATTTGTCTGATGCATCCTCTGCTCAGTGCTGTTTGTTTGGGAGGAAAACACTCTCACACAAAAGGAGTTCTGCCTTGTTTGAACAACCTGATTTCCTCTTTCGCTGGCCAAAAGGCATTTTAGATGTTTCTTTAGGAAGTAATGATTCTGCTAATATTTTGTGCTAACCCATCTGTATGAGAATAATAAAAATTATTTCTATCAGAACAGCAGCACCTCTGGCTTTGGAGGGGGGAGAGCCCCAAGGCTGAGTGTGAGACCAGCCTTTCCTGGCTGGTTGGGAGGAAATTTTGGGGTGTTGGGCTGGTGAAATTAAATGTTTGAAGGCAGCTCTGGATGGCTTCACAGGCTCACCCATCTGAAGCAGCAGCAAATTCTGCTTCACTGGAGATTTTGGTGGAAATTGCTCCTGGGAGCTTCAGCCTCTTCCAGCCTCACCTGCCCCACACGTGCCAGGATCCCATCACAGAGCTGCTTTTGCTCTTACCAGTTTTAAGGCTTGGTAGAGAGGGAGATGAAGGGGATTTTTTAGGCTAATTAGATCCTGTCTTGCTCTGCCTGCAGTGTTTAAAAAACTGAATTTATTCCCATTTAGAGAATCAATGTTCTGCAGCGTTCCTGCTCCATCTTTTCCCGGATTTCTCCGAGGGATTCCTTGAGGTGCTGCTGTCCAGGGTCCTGACTGTAAATGAACAAACCTTTATTTAATTTTATTTACAGAGCAATATTTATTGCTCTGTGTCTCCACCCGATGCAGAGATCACCTGTGGATGGAAATCACTGCTGGTCCCAACATTTTATCATCCATAAAACTCCAGCAAAACAAGTTTTTATATGCAGAGAGAGGAAAAACTGGGGTGTTCTCATGCTGGAGATTTGAAAAACTCCATCAGTGAAGAGGCTCCATTCCAGAGCAAAGCTGCAGTGGTGACGGGACAAAGATTTACTGGAGCTGATTCCAGGCATGCACTTAACCAGAAAAATTAACTGGATAATGATTAAAGTTTATGGAATAAATTCCTCAATGAGACCATTGTCACCGTCCCTCTCCAGAGAGGTGAGGACTCGCCCTCACCAACACAGAACCACATTTCCAGTCACCTGTTTGCCCTCTTAGGCCAAAAAAAAAATCTCAATTTAACTCTTCTTGGAGATGACAGGAAGGAGCAGAGTCACTCAGGCATTTAAGGTGGGTGTGAAACACTTTGGAAATTCAAATAAGTTCTTTTCAATATCACTTGGGCCTTGCTGTGCCCTACAAAATACAAGTCCTGGCACTTCAGCTCCTATTTAATGGTTTAAAGTTACAGAAAGTGTTTTGTAACTTGGTCTTGAATCTGAACATTTCTAATTTAAATCACTTCATCTTTTGCATTTATTTGCCCAATAACTTCTCTTCAAAATTCAGTGATGAAGCTCTGAGACAGATAACAAAAATAATCAATCAGCTTGTCAAGCTGGGAATGAAAATGCTGATGAGGGAGTGAAATGTTGAGGAGAACAAATAGGAAATTATTCAACAAACTCGTGGACTTTTGTTACTGAAATTAAACAGTTCTGAGGGACCTTCCTTGGACACATTCAGTTGTGAAAGTTTCTTGGAATTTCTCTCTGGCCTGAAAAGACAGAAAAAAACAGGATTAGAAGACCCTTTTTGGATAATACATTCATCAGGTCAGAGATTTGTGTTGCCACCTCCTAAAAGAGAAAATCTGGAAATAAAACCCCAGAAAGTGCTTCCAATCCAAGTTTTGTTCGTTTAATTCATCCTCTTCTCTCTGCTTGTTGCAGTGGTGATGGAAACTCCTCTTTGTGTCATCCCAGCAAGGATGAAATCCTTCCAGGAAAAGCTGAGATCACCGTGTGCCTGAAAATTCCCAAAGAATTCAGGCAAGTGAGATCTCTCCTGCTTTTGCTCAGGAAATTCCCACTGAAATCTGGCTGGGGCAGCTTTGAGACCTGCACTGAACCTTCCTGGTGCTTTGAGGAGCAGCAGGAGGGATTTGGCTCCAGGGCAGGATTTATCACTTCCATTCAACTCTCCTGGGCACCTGAGGAGCCTGGGATTGAACAGCAGAGGGAAAACTGCTGCAGGCAAGGGGAGAGCACGAAATAACACCTGGGAAAGGTGAATCTCTGGGCACATGGAGTTCCAGACACTTAGGAAATGGCACTGAGATAAAAATTTGTTTGTAAAATCAAGCCCAACGTGTGTTATTTAATCCCTGCTGGGGTGCAGCAGCAGCAGCTTCCTGAAAAACCGGGTGAAATTTAGTGTTTCATTGGTTCACTTACAAATCTAAAGCAATTTATTGTTTAAATGGCTGTAGCAAACATCTCTTGTCCCCTGGCTGATATAATTTCCTCAAATTGCCGGCTGTTTATGGGAGCCTCTGTCTTTACATTTTGCTTTCCAGTTGATAATTCAAACAGCAGATAACCCATTTTTTTTCCCCTGCAACTTGCAAATTTGCTGTGTCTGGATCCCTGCGAGCCCGGCAGAGGCTGTTTCTCGTTTTAAATGAATGAGAAAAGTCATCGTGGGAGATTTATTTCTGCTGCCCCATTTTGCTTATTTATTCCTAACGTTCTGCCCATTTGCCACGAGCTTCTTCACATTTCAGGAGCAGAGTCTCCCGGGAGAACAAATTGTGCCATTTCCTCCTGTCCTCAGAGGAGAGGGATGGTTTAGTGGGGGAAATGTCCAGGACAAGGAGAACTCTGCTGAGTATTCCCAGTTGGAGAAATCCATCTCAGGGAAATTGCTCTCTGCTGAAATCAGGGGATGTCGTGGAAGTAGGGACTGATTTTTATTCTGTTCTTTGTGTTTCTGTAACGTCAGAGCCTGTGGGGAGGAGAAACTCAGCCCGGGCATTGCTGTTCAAATGTTTTGCTGCTTTTGGGGGGGAAAAGTGGCAAATGGGTTTTTGTTTCATTTTTCACATGTGATATTTATGCATATTTTCCCCCTTCCTTTAAGAGATGTCTCTAATCGGGACCAAGAGGGAAACAACAAATTTAAAAGGGAAAAAAAACCACAATAGGGTTGTTTGAATTTGCAAATCCGTGCTGTCAAAAGCTTCTCTCCCTGTTTTGGTCCCAAGCCCCAGTCCCCACACTTCTCTGATAATATCTGTCATGTTGCAAGGCTCGGTTTGTTTCAAAGCAAATGAAATCCAGGATTTTTTTTCCTGTCTATCATTTTATTGACTGACATTCCATGAGGATGCCCAGCCTGTGGAATGTAGGGGTGGTTCTCTCACAATCCCAAATGTGTCACTGAGGTTATTTTTATTTAATTTAATAACTTAAATGGGAAAGGACCATGGAGTTGTTAAGGTTGGAAAAGACCTTTAAGATTATCCATCCCAGATTTTAACTGAACCCCACCCTGCCCACTAAACCCAAAAATTCCACCTGGGCTCTTTTTGGGCACCCCCAGGGTGGTGACTCCACCCCTGCCCTGGGCAGCTTTTCCCAGGGCTGTCTCTCTTTTAGGGGAGAAATCTTCCCTGATATCCAACCCCAGCCTCTCCTGGCACAGCTGGAGGCAATTTCCCACTGGATAATGGAGGGATGAAGTGAAGGAATGCTGAAGGTTCCCCAGCCCAGGGAAAGTGGGCACAGGTGGAATCCTACAAATTCCAGTTCTTTAAAAATCTCCTCAGGGACCTCCAGGCCTTTGAAATTTAGTTTTTAGTGTATTTACTATGACTAGTAATGCCCTCCAAATATTCTTTCCCTTCATTTTTTTGCCTGTAGCATAATTCCATGGGACACTGGTGACAATCCCTGGCATGGGATGGATCCTGATGAGAAATTTCCCAATTAATTATTTTTTTTTTAAATTGTAGGAATATGTACGGGTGACTGTGGCTATAAAAACATTTCCTTCTCTCTCTTTTTGCTTTGCAAGAGGAATAACCTGTGTGGTAAATAAAATTTTGTGCTTTCTCCTTGAGACTGATAGGGATGGCCTGGATTTGAGGACAGCCCAAGAAAATTCATTTCCTAAATCCAAATAGACATTCTGGATGAGTTGTGGTATCACCCTGCATCTCTCTGAGAACTTTAAAAGTTGAGGGACTGAGTTCTTGAAGTAAAAAAAAATTCAACTGGCTTTCCTGGTGGGTATTGAAAAAGGAAAAAAAATTCCTTAATTTCTGCAGGAGTGAGATTTAGTGCCAGGCCAGCAGAGCAGGATCCTTCAGGAAATGGTTTCTGTGCAATCCACAGTCCAGATTTTCATTACCAGCCTTGAAGAAAGCTACAGAAAACATAAAAAAACACAAAATCAGATTAATTCTTAAGATTTCCAGAACTGCCCGAGCCAGAAGTGTTCCCTGCATCAGATGCTCCACTTTCCCCTCAACATTTAAAAAAGAAAAGGGTTGAAAAGCAGCAAACCCGGAGTCTTTTAATTAAAGTTGTGAAGTGTAATTATTTTGGTTCTCCCAGCATTTGGGAGAGACTGGAGTGTGAGATTTCTGTGCACACTCGTGTGTGTGCATGCCTGCTGCTCTCTGAACAGCCCAGCCTCCTGAATTCTCTATTTTTTGACTTTCAGCTCTGTCACCTGCAGAAAATGGTCCCACAGCAATTTAGAAAATGAACTTGGTGAGATCCTCAGAGGAATCTGTTGAGATATTGAATCAGAACAGCCTCTGGTGAGATTCAGGGGCTCTGGGGTGGGGACTCTGAGCCCCTGCAGGGTTTGTGCTGCTGCCTGGGGAACTTGGTGGCTCTCTGGAAACTCATCCTGAAGGAGAAGTTTCCTGCTGGCCTCTTTTTCCTCCTCAGCGTAAACACAATTGAGAAATTCAGTTTTATTGCCTCTCTGTCAGGTTTGGAGTGCTGCTCCTCCCAGTGAGCTTTAAGGAACTCTCCAGACCTGAAATTTTGTTTAAATCTTTGTCCTGCTGTAAAAACCCAGTTCCTTATTTAGGGTCTAATTCTCATATTAAACTGACTCTCACACACTTTGAGTCTGTTCCTTCATTTTTCTCCTGGAGTGCAGTCTCTAAACTTGATTTTTGTTTCATTTTAGGTTTTCAAAGCAATCCTACCACCCTGGAATTTGCTCCAGCCCTCTGATCTTGGTGCCTCCTCTGGATTTGCTCCTTCCCTTCCTGGGCCCCGTGGGACCGAATTCCCGAATATTTTTTGGTGTGTGGTTAAGGGCAGGGATTGCTGGGGATTGTCCCTCCAAGGAAGGTGTTGGTAATGATGTTTTTTTGTGAGATTTCTGGCTGGGAACAGCAGCTGTGATCAAGCTGCCTTTGTTCCAGCCAGACAGGCAGGCAGCTCCTTCCCAACAAACAGCAAATCCCTGAGCAAATGGGTCAGGGAACCTTAAAAGGAAAAAAAAAAAGATCTCAAAAGGAAAGGGAAAAGAAAGAAAAAAAAACATTTCAGCTCCCAAATTGTGCCATGTCCAGCTCTGTGGCCAAGGCAGAGAGGGGAGTGGGAACTGCAAAAATGCAGATTTATTATTCACATTTCAGTGGTGTTCTCTAAAGATGTGGTGTGAAGTGTCTGTAGTTATATACAAATAAATTTGCATAATAAATATTTATTACAGTGTTTAACTTGAGTATATAAAATAAAAAAGACATAATAAACACTTAAATATATATATAATTTTAATTCTCATGCCTAATACCAGAACCTGAAGTGTCAGCATAGACCAGCAGGTGTTTGCATGGATTCCTGTTAATTGATATTAACTCCATAAAAACTAAGAAAATTAAACCAAACCTTTATTAAAATATAATCTGAGGACAGGGGTCACACACGTTATAATGATTTATGACCATTGGGGTGCATTTTACTTATTTTACATTACTATCAAGTGATGTGCTCTATTTTCTCTTATTTTATAATTTCATTTGACTCAGGAAGTTCTGAAATAAATCTCTAAATATTCCTTGCTTTGCCAGGTGAGCCCAAAATGCCTGAGACAGCTCCTGCCTTGTTTTCTGTCAGTCTAAACTATTTTCATTAGCTCCTGTAACAAAACAAAAATCTTCCAAATGTCTTCATGTTTTACTCTTTAAGAAAGGAGTACTTTGAAATGAAACATGGAAAGTAAAAAATAGCAACAATTTTGCTTTGAAATGTTGAAAAAAAAAAACCAAACAAACGCCCTTTGATGTCTGCTCAAAACTTTTTTTCCCCTCAGATGAGACAATCTTGTGAATTAGATATAAATAGTTCTGGTGACCTGGATCTGCATTTTTCCACAAATATATTTTACATCTGCTTTTTTTGTCCGTGTTCAGAAGGGTTAAAAATCCCACCCTGCCCTGAGGGAATGGAGCAGAAATTCATGAGATTACAAATATTGCTGTTAATGGATCAGATCTTTAAATATCTGTTTGAATTATCTAAATATATGGAGAGCACTGAATCTTCATCTTCACTGCTCATGGATTGGGTTTCCTACTGGGTTTACATTTGTTTAAGCTTTAAATCTGAAGGTTTTTTTGGGTGAGATCTCTGAAAATTTTTGAAAGTCCAAAAAATACTTTTCATTCCCATCATCAGTGTGGGAAGAAATTGTGTTTTCACAGCAATTTTCAATAGTGAAAATGAAACCTGCTGGATTTCCAAACATTTCTAATAATTCTCTGGGATATTTTACACCTAAATTTTTCCTTTGCTGGGGATTTCCTTCCTGAAAGGTTCCAAAATCAATTCCTGTGGCAACTCCTCTGTCTGTCTGTCTGTCCTTTTTTCTCCCTTTCCTTTCTGCCATTCCCATGGAAATCAATCAATTTTTTGCCTGAGTTTTCCCAGGACAAAAAGATTCAACCACCTCCATGGATAATGAGGATAGGAGAGTACCAGGGGGTATAAATCTACTAGGAGAAATAAAGTTATTCCACTTTGATGCTGCACTAAGTCAAACAAAATTATTTTTAGTAGAAGAAATAAGTTTATAGGGGTGAAAAAAAAATAACTATATAGAGAAAATACTTATTTAAATGATCTCTCCATTAAATACTCTGCGCAGGATTGATTGATTTTTTGATTCTTTAATTTATTTTTTAAGAACAACAAGTGTAAATAAGGCAGAAATATTTGTTCTGCAGCAGGAATTGCTGCACCCAGGGGTTTTGTGCACCCACTCAGATGTACTTTGTGATCTGTATTGACACCTCCTCTGTAGTGTCTGGAAATTCCTGTACAGCCAGCTCTAATTAAGGCTACACATGCCAGGATAAAAGACTCATTTGTATTTATGTATATGAAAGCAAATCTCTCCTTTCAAAGCAAGAGATTTGCTGGCTTTCTCTTTTTTTTTTTTTTTAGTTTATTTATTTTTCTTCTATTTTTAAGACCCTTTTTTGGCTTTATGTAATGTATGTATCTGACAAGAATCCCTGGCTGAGGCTAATTTAGTGGGAAAGGCAGACATCTTTATTTTTAGAGGCTTGATCTGAGTAAATATTGAAAAATGTCTGGTAAGCCAGTTTTCTTTTCTCTCGCAGCATTTCTATTCTTGTGCTCCTCCAGAAGGTTTTGCCTTTTTCCCTTTTGTGGAGCCAACACACCTTGACACTCTGACAACTGAGGGGGGTTTTATTGTTTATTTATTGACAAAAAGGCACACTTGGGTGTGACCCCCAGTCACCCCTGAGGATCCTCACAAAGAATATTTTTAATGTGCCCCTGACTGCATGGCGAGATTTTGATCTGCTGGAATCAAAATTCCGCGGATTCTCTCTTTTTCGTGCAAAATTCTGCAAAATTCTGTCGGGAGCGGATCCATCAGAGCAGCCCCAGCCATGCAGAGCCACGGTGAAAATGTTGATTTGAAGTGACAAAAAGCGAGGGAGGCCGGCTCAGGCAGCTCCAGATTTTGCACATTTTGTGGCACATCTGTTTCTGCAGCATCGCACATTTCTGGCCCTATTGGTGTTTAATCCAATATTCCCAGGAGTTGTTCCTGAGCTGTCCCTCGCTGTTTGCCTGGCTGGCAGCTCTGTGGTGTTTTCACCCCAGGGGTCCCTCNGGGCAGAGGGGAGGGAAGGAACACAGGGGACACCAACCAGGTCCGGGGGGAAGTCCTAAGGGCCAGAGGACACTTGGATGGCCCAATGTCTTTGCAGGGCTGGGAAGCATCTTTTGAATTGTGCCAAGCACTCTGTGCCCTTCTGGAATGGCAGGGTTGGCAGGCAGCACTCATCAGGGGTCAGGATGTGGGAAGGAGGAATGATTGACAAAGCTGGCAGGGAATCACCTGGGAGGGGTCTGGGGTGTCTGAGATACACCACAACATGGCCCCACAACACCTGTCCTAAATAAGGTGGGGTCACAGTGCTGAGATGTCACCAAGGAGAAGAATTCTAGAATTTGAGACGACCTTGCAACAATTTTGAGGAGTCACCCTTTCTGGAATTGAGCTGTATCCAAATGGTAGTTATTTTAAAATATTACTTAAAAATATTTTAAAATAGATTTTAAAAAAAAATATATTTCCATTAAAATGTTTTCCTTTGCACCTTTCTTTGTGCTTTCAGGGTCCTCAGCAAAGCCCATCCCATTTTTTCTGTATGTACAACTGGACAGGGAGCACATTGTTCGTATTATTTATTCTTTGCTGTGTGCAAAAATTCTGTTTCAAAAAGAATTGTAAAGAGTGGACAAACATTTTGCTGCTTTATCCACTTTGTCTGGTGATTTTGGCAGTCATAACCACTGTTTTCTATTATTTCATTCTTTTTCACAACTAATAGCAGAGAAGGAATTTTAAATCTGTTTGGACAATGTCAGTGTGAGCTACTCACAACTTAGTGCAAAGGGGAAGAAAATAAGCAGGATTCTTTATCTTATTCCTTTCCCATGCGAGTTTTTAATATAATTTTTTTCAGAATATTATGAAAAGTTTAGGGAATTGCACTTGGGTTGGATCCACTCCATACGAGAGCTGCTGGAATGGGATGGATCTGAGGGATGGGGAGAAGCCACCAGCAAGGAGAGGGGGGCTCTGTGTTGGGTAGAGCCACTGATTAGTTCTAGATTTTAAAATTCCCATCCTACACGCACACCCACACATCTGTAAGATAATCCTCTTCCCTCTTATTTATTTTTATTTGTACAGTTTCAGGTTACATGAATTAAATAACATTTTCATGTATTTAAATGACCTGTCAGATTCAGTACTTCAAACCTGCTGCCTTACGTTTTCAGTTTCCTTGAAATGCCCTTTTTCCCCCCCTTTCCTTCCTTCTTTCCCTCCTAACAGCAAGAATGTGCTAAAATGTTTATCAAGCCTTGCTCTTTTCCCTGAGAAACTCCAAGGATAATTACATTTCATAATTATCCGCCGCTGCCTGGAAGAGCCGTGTTCACCCTCTGGACCTGTTGTTCTGTTGCTGTTCTATCTCACGCAGCAAAATTCTCCTCAGCTCCCTTAAACAACATTAATCCCATCAAAAGTGGCTCAGATAATGTCTTCAGCTCTGACACAGCGTTCTCAGAACTCCCTGCCTCTGCTGAGGTGTAATGTCCTCTTAGGTGTAATTAAATTATGTCAAGAGGATTTTCTTGGTGGGAATAGAAAGGGAACATTTAGGTACAAGGTTGTTTAATTTCAGCCTGAGCCCCTCAGCTGCTTTTGGGTGATTGTTTATCTGCAGCTCGTTGTTGTGAGAGCTCATCCCTCTCCAAACTGAATCCCAAAATGGAAGGAATCTCAAGGATCCTCCAGTCCCGTGGGCAGGGACACCTTCCACGAGCCCAGATTGCTCCAAGCCCCATCCAACCTGGCCTGGGACATGTGGAATAACAAATCTGCAACTTCTGGGCAACCCTTCTGCTTCCCTTCTCCTCCTGAGACACTTTCCTCAATCAGGAGAAATGGTTTTTGCTGTAATAATGCTCTAAATTCTCTAATTCCAGCAGATTTCTTGCAGCTGGAGAAGCAGAGGAGCTTTGTTCAGCTTGGAGCTGTGTGAGCAGCTAAAAGGAGGTGAGGGGAACCCCAGAATGGGTTCCTGCAACAGGAACACAGAATGGAATCACTGAATCCTTGAGGCTGCTGAGATCAGGACAGGGAGAAGCGTCTGGAGCCTTCTCCTGTGGGTTGGAGCTGTGCAGGGAGAAGGATCTCTCCCAAGGGACCTGCTCTGGGATTCACAATTCCTAAAGATGACCTCTCCCTATCCACAAAACAGAATTTTAACCCATATTTGACTCCACTACTCCAAACTTTGCTTCCTGGGAGCTGCTCCCCTCAGCTTCACGGGCAGAACATCGCCAGTGGGGTGAGGAAAATCTCGGAATTGGGCTGTCTGTTAACTTTATTAGCACAGTAAATCCTACTGCTCTGAGCTGTTATTTATGGAGCCCTGGGCGCAGTAACTGCTGGATCTATTGCCTCTGCTTGCTTCATTATCTATTTAAGATGCAAAGCAAACCGTTATGTTTGTTGCATTATCTTCGTCAGACTTTATTGCTCTCGTCGCTGGCGAGAGCTGTAACTCTGTTCTGCCACGTCTGTGTGAGCAATAATTCTCCACAGGTTTTTTTTTTCCAGCCATCTACTTCTTTTTTGGAAGTGCCGTGGGAGCCCGATAGCAGCAATACTTGTACTCACTAAATCATTAATTTGATCTAAAATGTTATGGAAGGAATGGCTTCGTTTTTAACGGAGCCATTGTATTATTTTATTTTTTTTTTCTTACAGCCAGCTCTTGTTTAAAAGCCTTTCAGGAAGGAAATGAACATTTCTGAGGAATTCAAGCTGTTTGAACTTTGTTCTGGTTGCCTTCAGATGCATCCAGAAAAGGAAGGAGCTGATGGGATCTAGAGGTGACACAGAATTGTCCCCAGAATTCCAGGTGGATCTGGAGGCTGAGTTCCTTCCTACCCATACCATGCATTAGAAATGAGCTGTACCTGATGTGTTCACCCTCTCAAAGTCAATAATTCCTGCTAAAAGAGCAAAATTCTGAATTTGTAGCGAAGTCAAACCAGTTCCTGGTGAATGATAGGCTCTGCCCATCTCCTTTTTGTAAGCCAGAATTTTATTCAGCTCCTTTATTCGAGATCTACGTGAACTTCTGTGGGTGGTGTTTCAAAACAATGTGTCAAACCTCAGGGTGGTTTTCATTCCTGTTAATTGCCTCCCACAGAACTTCTGAAATGGGTGAAAGGGTAAGAAATGTCTGAAGTGCTCTGGCACTGAGGAAAATACAAAGATTGACAAGGTGCATTTGTACCTGGAGAGCCCCAACATTCCTCCAGCAGTCCTCTGGATTTGCTCTCTGTTGTGATTTTCAGAATTGGGACTCATTTTTCACCTGCCAGTGCAATGTTTTCACCACCTCAGACATTCCATAATTCTTTCTTTTCAGAACAGTTCATTAGAATGATGGAAAACACTCAAACTCTTCCCATCTTCTGACTCTGCATAGGGAAAAAACTATTAATATTTGATGCTAATCTTTCTGCAGGAGACCAAACACAATTCTCTGAAAAGTGGAATAAAATATGGCACGGCTGAGCCTGCAGAGGAAGTGCTCAGAATTTGCTGTGCACTTGTCATTATTTTTAATAATCTGCTAAATTGCATGATCACTATTCCAAATAACAAACCTGAATGCTCCATACATCATTTTTTCATGCAGAATATAACATCTGCTGGCCTTTTTCCTTAAAAATTTTTCATCATTCTCATGGGGCAAAAATCATCCAAACTCAGCCCAGCCTTCGGAGATTCAGAGATAAAAAGAAAGTGTCATCTTTCCCCTAAACAAGGCAGATTTTATTGCCCCTCTAACCAAGCCGTGAGGGTGGCTTGTAGCATAAAACTCAGCACTAAAATCTCCATCAGTGCATTTTGTTTTCTATTATTGGCCTCACTGGTGGTAAGTTCATGGAGGATTGGTTTTTATGTGAGACAGAAATAAAAAATGTGTGGGGGGGGAAAGCCACCAGAGCAGTGTTCTTGCATGTAAAGGTAGAATTTTAAGAGCCCTCTTGGTACAGATAGACACAAGATTATTGCTAAATTAAAGGGGAGAAAATCAGCAGAGCATCTAATCTGGATGCTATAGGGTCTCTGGTTATAATAAAAATATCTGACGAGAGACTGTTAAATCCTAAATTTCTTTGCACGTGGTTGGCAATCGTTTCAGCTGAAATTTCCAGTATAAAACCTAAGGCTGGTTCATGATTGCATAGAGAGTAAGTTTAAAAAGGGTTAATAAAATGCTCAATATTTTTCAGATTCTTTTAGACAAGACAGAAACTCTTGGTATAATAAAATACATATATATTGGCATAATAATGTATCTATAATAGAGGGATTTATATATGTAAAAATCTATATAATAGATGGAGAGCTCCATAGCAAGCATATCAAATAATTACTGATCTCAGAGTACTGAGAAAAAGGGAAATCGCCATTTTTAGGGGAAAATTTAGCATTTATTACTAATAACAATTGAGGATTAATTTAAAACCACCGAGTCAGCAGGATCCCAGACTCATGGAATGGTTTGGGCTGGGAAGGGACCTCGAAGCTCCTCTGATGGAATCCCTGCCATGGACAGGGACACTTGAGCCCAGGTTGCTCAGAGCTCCATTCCACCTGGCCTTGAACACTTTTTTAGCCAAAATCTCTGGATTTTTCTGCCAACAGAACTCCTGGACGTGGTTCCCTGTCCCAAATCCAGTGGCTGAGGGATGTCTCCATCATCCCACCCTCCCAACTCCCCACCTTGGATCGATTCCCCACTTGGCCGTGACAGACGCAACCGCGCTGTTAAATAAGAACCCACAGACCACAGCAAATATTAAAATTAATGAATTACTGCCTTTTTCAGCCTCCCTGGCTGCTCCTTCTGGGCCTTCAGGCCCACCTCGGTTGCCTCTCCCAGCTCCCAGTGCCTCCAGCCCTGGCGGGCTGATCCCTTCTGCTCCCGCTCTCTTCTCCGCGCTGCGGGAGATCAAACCGCGCCTCGTTCCAGCTCCTGACAGGCTCCAGGCACCAGAGGAGCAGCAGAACGTGTCTCTTTTCGTGGCTTTGTTTCCCCAAGTTGTCAATTAGCAGCAGGGAAAGTGTCACTCTCTCCAGCAGCTTTAGTTCCGTGCCTGCATTTATTAATTTTTTTTTTTTTTTTGGGAGCGTCGTTTGTCAAAGTGTCGCTCGTGGAAGCTTGCTGGGGGTTTTTATGTCTCTGGAAATATTCTTAAAAGATGTTCTTTCATTATCTGGTGTTCGTTTAGACCAAGTGCTTTTGAAGTGATGTTGTTAGGCTTTGGAAATTTCTGAAGTTGACAACAATAAAGAAGGCTGGGAAGTTGAAATTCTTTGGTTTCAACAATAATGTTCTTTTTTTTCCCCCCCTTCTCCCTTGTTGTTAAAATCTGTGACTTAGCATTTAAAAAAGGAAAAAAAAAACAAGATGGGAGAACTTTTCCCAGTTTTTTATGTTTTTCACATACTACAAGAAAACTTTTTTCCCCTTCATTTGCAGCTCTTGGTGCTGCTCCCCTGCTCGTGTCCTTAAGGATCCACTCCCAGCCTCATCCCTCCCTCCTGCTGAGGAGCTGCAGGGATTGAGGGATGCAGGGGGACCTTGGGATTCAGGGATGTGGAGTTTGGGATTTGGGGATTCTTCTCCTCATCTCTCTTCTCATGCTGGAGCACGTCCAGGGATGAGAATGGGGTTGGGAAAGGGGCTGGAGAATCCCTGAGGGAGCTGGGAAGGGGCTGGAGAATTCCTGAGGGAGCTGGGAAGGGGCT
>VZTB01011852.1:0-41915 GCA_013397245.1 Thryothorus ludovicianus | reverse complement strand
CCTAATACCTGTGCATCCTCACTCCAGGTTTTCTTCCACTTTTTTTCCTGTGTGTCCTCACTCCAGGTTTCTTTCCAATTTTTTTTACCTAATCCCCGTGTATTAGTTATAACAACCTGTGTCTTGTGATTTATTTTTCAAATGCTGAAAGCTTTTCTCCACTTTCTGTCCCCACTCCAGCTTCTTTTTCATTTGCTGTCCTCACTCCAGGTTTTTATTCCTAATACCTGCGTCTTGTTATTTATTTTTCAAATGCTGAAAGTTTTTCTCTGTTTTGTTAACCTGGCCAATTCCTGAGCTCTGCTTTTTTCTTTTCAGCTGATTGATGTGAGGAGTGAGCAGGAAATTCCCAAGCCCTGGATGGGCAGCAGGAGCAGCAGCACAAATCCCCTTTTCCCTTTTCCCTTTCTCACCTTCCAGGTGCTGTGAGAGCTGCTCCAGCCTCTTCTCCTCCTGCTTTTTGCCCTCCCAGATCAGCTCCTGCCTCCCCATCCCCTCCCTCGGCACCCCCAGCCCCCTCTCAGTCAGTTAATCTGATTTTAAGCAGATTATGGATTTCCTTAGGATGTACCCAAACCCCCACGAATGTGCTGTGACATAATTCCAGGTCTTTAGTGCTCAGAGGGTTTCTCATTGTTGGTTGATCCAAGAGCTCTTTAATTAGGCCTTTCCTTGCTCAGATTTTGTAAGAGCAGGGAAAGGTGCTTTTATTTCATAATCTCCTTACAACTGCAAATATTGAGTGTTAGCAAAACAAACTCCCTTCCTTGGCAATTAACACCTTTTTATTTGACAAAGGCAGAATTAAATGAGAAGGAAGAACGGTGTGGATAAAATTAGAAGACATTGTGGCACACTGGAAAATAATGAAAGAAGAAAGTGTGTTTTCTCCTACAACAGAAAGAGCTTTTCTTTTAAGCCAAAAGTCCCTGTAATTAGAGCCTAATGTATTTCCAGATATTTCACTGGTTATGGTGAGAAGTGAAATCTGACAACTTTACTTAACAATACTCCTCAAATTCACCCCTAAATTCATTCTTAAACAGTTTAATCACATTTCTTGTAGTTTGATAACCTGTGAGCACAATTAAATGTATGGTTGGGATATGTAGGCAATAGGAAGACCCAAATTAAAATACCCATAGTTAAAAAATATTAAAAAAAATCACCAAAATGAATATTAAATAAATGTGAGTTAGTGTGATTACCTGGTTAGCAATAAATGATGTCAGCAGGTAAACACCATCTTCATAAGCATCTGTTAAAAAGGAATAAAGAAATTGAATAAAATGCCTTTGCTATCCACCTTGTTTAACACATTATCAAAACTTCTGCTCAGGGATTGTGCCCATAGACAACTTACAAGTATAAGGGATGTATTTATATGTAAATAAAGGGAAATTGTGCATTTCCACAAGATGAATGCTATTAGCCATAAAATTCAATGTACATAAAGTTGAAATGAGGATAAAAGGAGAACATTTTAGGGGTAACATATAAAAGCAGGCAAAGAAACAGCACTAGGAAGATCAGGAGTTTAGATGAGGAGAAAAATATTTCTGTTATTTATTGCAGAATCATTTCCTATGTCCCCTCCATTCCCTGTGCAATTACAGAGGACACCTGGCCCTGGCAGCAGCCTCTGCCATCACTGCTGGTGTTTCCCACCCCTGAAATTCCTGGAGCTGCCCTCAGGGCAGGGCTGATCTCTGGGCACGGAGGTTCCTGTGAGTGTCACCTTGTGAGAGGAGCTGGGCAAATTCCATCATCAGCTTCCCCTAAACGTGGCCAAATTTCTGGGTTCCAGCACTGGCAGAATGAGAGGACACAGCCTTGAGCTGCACCAAGGGAAATATGGGCTGGATATTAAGAAGAAGTTTTACACAGAGTGATAAAGTGCTGGAATGTTCTGCTCAGGGAGGTGGTGGAGTCTCCATCCCTGGATGTGTTTAACTCTGGATGTGGTGCTCAGTGCCAGGGTTTTGTTGAGGTGTTGGGGCTGGGCTGGACTGGGCTCGATCTTGGAGGTCTCCTCCAGCCTGGTGATTCTGTGAAGCACCTCCAGATCCAGATCCAGCTCCAGCTTCCTCCAAACCTCCCCAGGCCACCACACAAAGCACATTTCCTGGAGGGAATCTCAGGCCAGAGTCATGGTTATTACCAGGGCAGTGCCCTCTGGGTGGGGAGGAGAAATGGAATTGGAGCTCAGTGGCTCTAACCTGCAGACAATTCAAATTTAGCCATGTTGTGGAAATTAGTGAGAGCTCTCACATGATCTATGGGTATGGTTCCCACAGGTTTGAGGAGGGATCTTTGTTATCTGCCTTGCCTCAGGCCCAGGCCATGATTTCATTTATACCACATTAATTGTATAAACCACAGCATCGAGTGCCTTCCATCAGGAAGAATCCTGGGTCTGTAATGTTGGTCTGCAGGTTTAATTTCAGTTTTGCCTCTGCAGGTGAGGGCAGATCTGTCCCCCAGAAATGGGGTGGCTTTGGCACAGTCCATCCCTTTGGACACCCCAGAGTTTGTTCCATCTCTCCCCAGTTCACATCCCCGGGTTTGGTTTTTTCTGCTCGAGTTTGGGCTTTGAATATCCCCAGGGATGGAGCCTTGCTTGGCAGTACCCAACCATTCTCACAGCAAAAAAAACAAAGATTTTGGGAAGGGAAGGAGCCCTGGACGTACCAATGCGGACCCCATCATCCCAATAAAGGTGTCCTTCTGCAAACAGATCATCATCCAGGGCCACCGTCAGTCCCATCGGGTTTTTCCGGCTGTGCAAAACATAATTTTCTCTCAATTTCCTCACCTCATCACAGTCCATATTCCCCAAATGATAATTCCTATACAGAAAAGTTGTGTGCCACCCAAATGACCTCCCATACTACTAAAGAGTGTTAGTGAAAATTAAAAAAGAAACAAAAAAAACAACCAAAAAGCCAAATTAAATTTAAAATTTTCACTTTTTCCTACCTGTAAGCAGTTGTATTAGCAGGTTTTTGCCAAGGCAGGATGTATCCACCTCGGATGTGCAGGTTGATGTGCTCCAATGGAGCGGATAAATTTTGGAATTGTCTTCTAAAGCCAGTATCTGTCTCCTATGTACAAAGAAAAAAAATAAAAGAGTTTTTGCAGGGTTTTCCTTCGGAATGAAATGATAACATTTCTCTAGTCAGGTTAATTAGGAGTTGTTAATGCAGGAATAACTATTAATTAAGAGAAGTCCTGAAATTTTGGCTCTCTAAAAGCCTGGCCTGACCATAGGTGATGGCAGCTGAACCAAAGGGGCCAAGTGAGTGAAACACAGACCTTGATTAATGGGAGGAGTTTTGATCCTGCCCTTCCTATTTCCAAATCTTTTATTATTTTCTGGGAAAAATTATACAGCTAAACCTGGTTTTCCTTTCTTTATTAGAACATTCCATTACAAAAGCCTTTTTTTGAAGGTTACAGAAAGTGAAAAGAATGTTAAATTAAAGGTGTTACTTCACTTTTTCATTTATCATAACTTTTTCATTTATCATATCTCTCATCATGTTATTATACATTATTATAAAGGAATCGAGGATTTTTCGTATTTCTTTAATCAACTGAGTAGATTTTATGTTTCTAAGAACTTATATTAAATGCAAATTAGGCAGGAGAGTGTTCCCACCCCCCTGCCACGCTCAGCACTGTGAAAAGGCAGCAAATTCAAGTTTTAAAACACAATTTTTTTAGGATGACTTACTGTGTGGTAATCGTACCAGCGGGCATCGGGGAAATAAGCACTCACACTCCGATCGTTCTGCAATGAAACACCCAAATTTTAGGCACCTCCAAATCCAGAAGTGACGCTTAATTAAGCTGATTTTAGTAATAAATGCTCAGAAGCTCACCGGTTTCAGCACGGGGCTGATGAGCAGGGCAGGCCCCCAGAGGAACTGCTCGTCGATATCCCACGTGTTCCTGTCGTCCACAAACCTGGCAGGGTGAGACAGCCAGAGCTCAGCTTTCCCACAGAGCTCCTCCTTGAAGACCCTTCTCTCAGCAATTTCACCTCCTCCATCTCCTCGTTATTGCTGTTGATAACTCAGGGATCAATTAATGGCTGCACAAAGATCCTGAGGCTCATTAGAGAAGTGCAAGTTGGTGCTTAGCTTTAAGGAATTTTGTCCATTTCTTTGCTTTTGCTTTTCAGTACATTGGGACAGCAAGACCCTGAAGGTCTTTATGCTTATTATTTACAATAATAAAATCTTGGGCAGACTGGGACACTTTTAGTTTAAACCACTCTTTTCTGAGTTTCTTTGGAAAAAAGTTAATCAACGTGCAAAAACCTCAGGTTTTTCCCAACCAAGACTTGTTTTTTTTGCTTGTTTTTTTAATTGAATGGGGAAATGCTGCAACAAAGAGTTCAGAGGTCACAAGTAGAGGGGTTTTGGTGGGAATTTTTGGTGAGGGCAGCAGGGGAATTGCACTCACTCGTGGAGGAGGGGCCGGACCACGGTGCTGCCGTGGGCGTGGGCATCGAACAGCAGGGTGTAGAGGTAAGGTAACAGGGTGTATCTAATGTTCAACACATCCCTGGAAATATCCTGGAATTTGGCATCCCAGGCAGCAGGATCTTGCCTCTGAAAGAGAAGAGGATGTTAGAGAAGCTGAGTGAGGCTGCCTGGGAAAGGTAAAGCACCCAAATCAAGACAGCAAAACAAACGAAGGAAATTTCTCCCCTGAAGCAGAGAGTCTTTGTTTAGTTATTCTTCAACTCGGGAGCAAGTGAAGACCATGGCTATCACTGTCAGCCCCAGGAGGGAAACTAGAAAGGGAAAAGCTGATAAAAACCCAGGGGAAACCCAGGAAAAATGTTTAATGCAAGGCGTGGCACGTCCCAGGGTCCATCATCCATCAGGCACCAAGGACTGGTGTCAGGGGAGCCTCAAATCTTTATTAAATACATGGAACAACACCTTGGCAAATTGGGTAAGACTGGGAGCACCACGATAACCCAGAATCTGCATTTTGAAGGCTTTCACAGGCCTGTGGAAGGCGTGTGCTGCGAGATAAAGCAGCCAGCTTTGAAAAGGAGACTTTAATCCATTAGATATTTGCCATCTAAACAGCTCCACTCTGCTAGACCTGAAGCTTTCCCTGGAACAGAAGTGCTGTTTGCCTGGTTTTTTATTTTCCCAGTTATCTTGTTTTACAGCTTTCTCCACTCCAGTCCTTAGCCTACATTTAGGCAATTATTTCCCTTTCCTTTCAGCAGAAATTCAATATCTGATGGTGGCAAACGTGCAGAGCACAGAAATTCCTGAGTCTCACTCCAGCATCTTATTACACTGCCCCATTTTCTCATTTGTTGTGTAATTATGGGCAATTAGGGCTGAGAGCACCGAGGTCAGTTCTGTTTCTTGAAGTGTGTTTGCCATAAAATCTCCATTTTAGCCCTGCTGTAGCTCAATGAAATCCAAATGGCACAGAGGGGAAAATATGTAGGGTTTGATTCAGTGAAAGCAAAGTTAGAATGAGTTTCCTTCAAGTGCCCAAATCCCAGAGCAGCTCCTCTGTGGGAATAAAATCTCTCAGGTGATGGGGAGGCTCACAGCAGAGCCAGCATAGAAATAATGACAATTTTCATTTGATAAAGGGCCAAAAGTTTTCTTTTCTTCTCCATTTGACTTAGAAAACATTCTATTTTTTTTTTTTTGAGCCAGGTCAACTGTTCATTGTTCTGCCTGGTTTTGCCTGTGTGTTGCAAAGGTCCAGAAGCTACTAAGAACTATTAAATAAAAAATAGTTGTGCCTCACCCGTGCTCCTTTCCCGTTGTGATTCCTTGAATATGGGTAAAATGCACCCAGCTGCATCCAGCGGGCACACATCTCATACTCTGCGTCGCTGAAGAAGCCACAGATATCAGCTCCTGTCTGAAATTTTCAGAATAACCCAAATGGAAAACTGTATTATCGTGTACAGCATCACAGTAATTAAATATAAGTTAATAACTCATTAGCTTACATAAGATATTCCAAAGAGACTGAACTCCATCATGCCTGAAAAGAGAAATAAATTGGAGTTACTGGCTGGGATTTTTTTTACATTATGGTTAGATAGACAATGTTTATTACAGTACTGAATCAGAAGAAAAAAAACTAAATACAAGCCCCACAATTTCTCTAAGGTGTGGTGTTTTCCTGCTACAGAAGGAGATGGGATGTGGGTGGACAGAAGCAAAGAAAAAAAAAAAAATAGTGGCAGGACACAGGGACCATGGAGAGGTCTGGTACCAAGGGAATTAAAGGAGTTCCCAGCACCTGGTACAGAGAGAAGCAAGAAGAACAAGTTAAAAAATGAATTGATCACAAATTCTGGTTACTGAACCAGCTTTTTCAGCTAAAAAAAAATAATCACAGGAACACAGAAAGCAGGGAGGTGAAGGAGAATCAAAGCCAGGCTGGACAATGCTTGGAGGAACCCCATCTGTGGAGGGCGACCCTGCCATGGCAGATTGGACCTGGATGAGCTTTAAGGTCCCTCCCAACCCAACCCATTCCATGACTGGGTGATCCCAGGAATGCAAAGCCTTTCCCTGGCACGTACCAATGATGGATTTGTGCATCTGGTCCCAGGCTGCCGTGTTGTCCCCGAGCCAGTGGCCGGCCCATTTCCCGCTGCTGGGGTACGTGGAGCGGGTGATGAGGATGCCGCGCTCCTTGGTGGCATCCTGCAAAGCCCTGTGTCAAAAACAGGCACAGAATCAAGTTACAGGAGAAATTCTGCACCAGAATTTACTGCAGAGGAACCCCTGCAAGGGAATGTGTGGTTTGTATTATCGTAGTGAAGGGCTGCATCGTATGCATCCAATCCATTAGTGCTTTTTAAGGATATTCAATATTAAGGATATTCAATATGGCCCAGACAATTCCAGCAAAGGTGACCCAACAGCTGCAAAGAAATATGGAAAATGAGGGATTAAAAAGGAGTTTTCCAGCTCAGGCTAACCCCTCTGTGGGAAAATAGGAATGTAGCAGAACTTTTCTAAGCCTATTTTCTAAGGGCTCCACAATGTGTGTGAGGGCGCGTCGCTCCTTTCCTAAAACACCCAAAAACTTGAAGAAACAGTTGGAAGTAATATAACAAAAATCAACCCAAAAGATTGAAAGAGTGAAAATAGAGGCAGCTGGAAGATTGGACTTCACAGGATAAGTTTAATTGACTAAAAGGTCCTGAAATAAAAACCAAAAAGAGTCAGGGATTTGTTTGTTCCGAAAGACCAAGGTGACAGGATATCAATATGAATATTAGTCAGAAAAATCACCCTGATGAAATCCCACTGCTCTCCAATGGGAGCACCACCATAATTGCCTAAACTGCTGCTTCAATAAGGCACTATTTGCTTATTTTTCTATAGGATTTGCAGCTTTAGTGACACCATAATTACAGCAAAGATACACAAGTCACTTAAATTACCACAGCAATTAAACCAGTCTAATGCGCCACAATTATTTCCTTCAAGACAAACAGTAACTTTTCCAGGACCTTTATTCCTTTTTAACATATTGTCCTACACTTTAATTCTCTACTTGCTCTCCCTGTGTCAATGACACTTTGGAAGTGGCAGCTAAAATTTCAAAAATGAAGACAGCGAATGTCACGTGTAGAACTGCCCAGGGATGAGCAGGACCTGAGTGTTCTGTGGCTGGAGGCTCCAAAGCTCCATCCATGAAAAACAATTATTCAGGTCACAAAGGCTGAATTTACCTCCAAACAGTTCCTCTGCTCATTAATAAAGGCTCTGGCTGTGCAAAAACCTCATTACAAAAAAAAAAAAAACCAGCATCAAGGCAATATCCTCAAGTTTCTGTGGCTAATGGATGGAGAACTGAAATGACACCAGGTTACATAAAATACTGATGTTCACTTTTCAGTTACAGTCTTTTGTGGGTTTTGTGTGCAAATAATCTTTCTGTTTGGATGGTTTAGTATCAAAATAAGTTATTGCATTTCTTCAGTTTCACGAGGAGCCCTTCAGTTACTGCCAAAAAATAAATTTGGGACTGAAATATATGTATATATATTTTTTGTAGATAACATTTGCCATAANTAATGCGCCACAATTATTTCCTTCAAGACAAACAGTAACTTTTCCAGGACCTTTATTCCTTTTTAACATATTGTCCTACACTTTAATTCTCTACTTGCTCTCCCTGTGTCAATGACACTTTGGAAGTGGCAGCTAAAATTTCCAAAATGAAGACAGCGAATGTCACGTGTAGAACTGCCCAGGGATGAGCAGGACCTGAGTGTTCTGTGGCTGGAGGCTCCAAAGCTCCATCCATGAAAAACAATTATTCAGGTCACAAAGGCTGAATTTACCTCCAAACAGTTCCTCTGCTCATTAATAAAGGCTCGGGCTGTGCAAAAACCTCATTACAAAAAAAAAAAAAAACCAGCATCAAGGCAATATCCTCAAGTTTCTGTGGCTAATGGATGGAGAACTGAAATGACACCAGGTTACATAAAATACTGATGTTCACTTTTCAGTTACAGTCTTTTGTGGGTTTTGTGTGCAAATAATCTTTCTGTTTGGATGGTTTAGTATCAAAATAAGTTATTGCATTTCTTCAGTTTCACGAGGAGCCCTTCAGTTACTGCCAAAAAATAAATTTGGGACTGAAATATATGTATATATATTTTTTGTAGATAACATTTGCCATAAATTTCCAGGGTGAGAATATCTGTGTGAGCTGTGAGATTTATTCTAGTGATTTCTGTTGCTGTGCCTCACAAAAGAGAGGAGAATATTTCAGCTCATGTTTAAAACACAGAAACAATGGATATATTCCTTTTCCTATCAGAGTCTGGTCTACTCCACAGCAAGGTTTTGGCAGGGGTGGCTCCAGTGAGAAACTTTTGTGGTTTCTTCATTTCTGATAGAGCCAAGAGGGACCTGCCCCTGGCTGAGTCCATCAGCAGCACTGAACGACTTTGGGATGACAGGAACAGGAAAGGGAAAATGTTTCTCCCAAGAGCAAAAGGAGCTGTTGAGAGGGCTGAGGATGTGAGGGAGCAGCAGCCCTGCAGCTCCAGGCCAGTGCAGAAGGGTCAGGAGATGCTCCAGGCTCTGGAGCTGGGGTTTCCCTGCAGCAGAGGGAGCAGAGATCCACCTGAGGGAGCCCACACCTGAGCAGGGGCATGCCCAAAGGAAACTGGGATCCCTCCCTTGGAGCTGGATCCTGGCAGGAAGCTGGGGAGCCCTGGAGAGAGGAGGAGGAGGGGAGGGAGGAGGAAAGAGCAGCAGAGACAGAGTGTGATGGATGAACAGCAAGCCCTGCTCCATGTGCCCTCTGTCTCTGCTGGGGAGCAGGTAGAAAATAGGGAATGAATGAGGAAAATGTGAAGATTTCAGGGAATTAAGATTTGATTTTAATCATTAGTTTCCTCTCTTATTTGACTGTAAATTGATTCCCACAACTGAGCTGTTTTGGCGAGTAGTCTCCTCCTGTCCTTATCTCAATCCATCAATCTTTCTTTATACTTTCTTTCCTCTTCCCAGCTGAGGAGGGGAGAATTGGAGGGGCTTTGGTGGGGACCTGGAGCTCAGTCAGAGCCCAACCCACCACGTTTTGGGATGTCCAAATCCCACCAGATTGGGCTGACAGCACAAGGATCAGACATTCCCTCCTGTCCAGCAATTTCACCCCTGCCTTTACAGGCACGCTGCCAATGGAGCCTCCTCTCACAAATCCAAACACCCTGATATTTCCTTTATGGCAATATCAAAGTCACCAAGGGCTCTGAGTCGTGGAGACCTGTACAGAAAATCTGTGCCTTGGTCTCTGTCTGGATTGTGAATGAGAGAGCCCAGCCCCGTTATCATCAGATCTGGTGTCATCTAAAGCAGGCTGGGGACAATTCAGAGGGACAGAGAATGGCTCTGGCCTGGGAGCTGGGAAAAGAAAAGCTTAAAGAAAAAGCTTGGTGCTCACACTTTGCATTTTAAAAGTCACCATTGCCCTTTTTCACTTCATTTTAAATTGAGAACAATTGAGCCCGTCTGAAATTCATATGATTGAAAAATTGTCTTCATTTTCCTTCACTGGATATGAAGTGTGAGGNTTTAAATTGAGAACAATTGAGCCCTTCTGAAATTCATATGATTGTAAAATGGTCTTCAAAACCAGAGTAAACCAAGGCAAGCCCAGCAACACCCAGACACAATAACTGTGATGTTTTAATGGCAGTAATCATGTGCAGAAGGGATTTGCTGCAGTGGAACCATGGAAGCAGAGCCTCAGCTCAGCCCTGCACTGACCCCCCCTCACCTCCTCCTGCAGCTCTGCCCCCACCACAGGGGACATCCCTGACTGGAACAGCTCCAGCCCCTGGAGCATCCAACACCCCTTGGAGTGGGATTGAGAAACCAGATTGGCCAGAGTGAAGAGAAACATCACTCAGTCATCTCCAATTAACCGAGGGAAGTTCTGGATGTTGGAAAGGAGTGGAATTTCCACTTGGAAAAGCATTTTGGAGGCAGCATGGACTATGCAAAGCACTTACTGCAGGCTGGAATGGGTTTGGGACCATCCATAAAGGTTGTGGACGTCGTAGTGTCTGACTGGGGTCCCATCTGCCAGGTACTGTTGGCCTTCCATGCACAGAGTTTTGTGGGTTAATCCTAATGACCTAGATCCCAAATCTTGTAGAGAGAGAAGGAATAGATTTATTAATAATAATACACATGTATTAATCATTTGAGTTACTTTTTCTTAATTTTCATAATCTGTTATTAGGCATTCAGTCTATACTGTCACTTGTTTATTTATAATTATAAAAATAGCATTTCCAAAATGGAATATTTCCAATATTCCTATGTAGGTATCTGGGTCTGTGAATGTTTTAATAGTTCAGTTACAGATGCTCTTACGATAGAGGCTCAAAGAATAAACAGAGTATATCAGAAAATGTTTCAAATCTTTTTAAACACTGTCACATAAACCACATAAACAGAAAAATGGGTGTGGTGGGGCTATGATCTGTGTCTGAATATTAATTTCCTGGAAATTCCTGAGAAACCACTCATGAAACTTGAATACAACAGTAAGCAGTGAGAGTATGCTAATAAACCATTAATAAATAATCCCTAATTAGTACTACTTTACAGCAGTACTTCAGGAAAGCCAAGCTCAGAAAGCAAAGCATTTCAAGCATTTGACTGCTCACATAAATGGTAATGAGAGAAGACACATGGATATTTTCTAAATATTTAATTAATTGCATTATTCATCTGAGAAAACTGCAAAACAGAGAGCTCAATTCTCTGCCATGCCTCAAGCAAAGCACTTAGACACAAAATAGGGATCAGAATCCATATGCAGCAAGGAGCTGGAAAGAACTTTATTTTTCCAAAGTGCTGCACAGCTCCTGCTGAAATATCTGGGCTTGCAGTGTGCCCATAATCTCAGGAATAAAGGGCCACATTCAGTGAGGAGCTGGGGGTTTATAAACCCATCTTTATTTTGGCTTTTACACCCTCTATACCAGACAAGAATTTATGTAGGAAGCAGAAAAACCTAAAGGTGTTTTAAGGAGGGCTCAGACTTACGAGGCACGTAGGGGGGATTGTTTAGGAGGTCGTCCTTGCAGCCACCCATGGCACCATTAACAAAAGCTGCTGGTTCATTCATGTCCTAAAAACACAGAGCAAAGCCCCTTAGAGTTTGCTACAGAGCACCATAAATTCTGAATTCCACACAAGCATCCTTGCAGGGTTCCTCAGGAACCGCAGTCTCAGTTGGACATCCCATGTTCCATAAAAGGGGTCAAAAACAGCAGGAAAAGGATTTTCTGTGAGGTCATGGAGGGACAGAAAAAGGGGGATGGCCTTGAGCTGAAGGAGGGCAAGATTAGATGGGATATTGGGAAAGAATTGTCCCTGTGAGGGTGGGCAGGCCCTGGCACAGAGTGCCCAGAGCAGCTGTGGCTGTCCCTGGATCCCGGGAGTTGCCCAAGGCCAGGCTGGACAGGGATTTAATCCACCTGGGATAGTGGGAGATGTCCCTGCCCATGGCAAGGTGTGGGAATAGAACTTTTTTAAGGTCTCTTCCAACCCAGACTATTCTGTGATTCAGCAATTCATTATTTCAATGGAACAGCCTCCAAGATGCTCAAATTCAACGTTTCCTTAAAGGGAATTTTTCATGGGATACTTCTGCCAGAGCAGTGCAGATAGTGGGAATTAGGAATTGGGATCAGTGTCAGGCAGAGAAAAACAATCCAGAAATGAGATTAATTTCTATACTTACAATCCACAGGCCATCAAACTTGAGGCTTTTTGAGGCGTTGGGGTTGTTGTAGACCTCCAGGATTTCCCTCTTCCACCACTCACTTGTGGAATTGCGGAAGAAGTCTGGGAAAGCACAATATGCTGAATATTTCTGTGAAAACAGAAGGAAAACAAGACTGATAAGGAGACTGAAGGTATTCCATAGCTAAAATTCTGGAATTAAAAAAAAAAAAAAATTAAAAGAAGACAAAAAAACTTGCTTGTTCACTAATTTTTTTGGTTTTTAGGAAGACTTAATCAGTTTCTGCAATTTATTCCTGCCATGAGATTTATCAATGGCTTTGCTGTTATTTTAATTAATTAATGTTTATCCAAACCAAATTAACATGATCCAGAAACAAACCATGTCGATATTTTACCTCCACTACTTCTTCATGAGGCAGTGACTCATTGACTTGGACATTGGGAAGAAACGACCAAACCTAATAGGACAGAGAATATTTAAAATAATCAAACCACACAGAATACAAACTGAACATCAACAACACACAGGTTTAAATACTCATCCCTGGATGGTACCTTGGAATATAAAATTTCTTCGGTATCAGGCCGTTTTATGAAGACATCATTTTCCTCACCTCTGGTGAAGGCAGGGTAATTGGTTTCATTCCCAGAAATGGCTGGATCCTACAATTAGAAACATTTTTACTCTTATGCTCAAAACTCACGTTGAACATATTCTCCATTTTGTGATTCTATGTTGGAATTTAAAATCAATATTCCTAACTGACCAGGATAATGATAAATCTCATTCCTTCTGCTTTGATTTTGTTGATCAGAGCCGGCAATCCAGCAAAATTTGGGGAAAGGGTGAAGTCCAGGTTCCTTTCCATGTAGTCAATATCTGTATATTGGACATCCTACAGCCAAAAAAAACAAAAACAAAACAATTAATTTTAAATTATTTTCTCCCCTTTTTTCTGCCAAATATTGAAAATTGGCCAAAAAAAAGTAGAAACCAGAACATTTGATGTGTAAAATTGAAAGCAGTGGTAACCAGGCTGAAGTTGTTAAATGAATATTACACAATCTATGAGCAGGTCCAAACCAAAATAAACCTTTCACTGCTGCATCTAAACTGAGGGGAGAAATTGATACAAAATGGGGGAAAAAATGGATTTGTCCATATGTGTGTACACAGAAGCTGCACCTATGTCTCCATTGCTATAAGGAAAAAATGGAAATAGTTGTTCTCTGTTGGAACATTGATATTATTATATTTAAAATAAAGCCACATTCAATTTTTATCATGATTTTGTTAAATCTAGGTGCTTTTCCTACAATCCCAACAGCAACCTGGGCCAAATCACAGCTGACTCGACACAGAGCATTATGGCAATGAAATTATGCTGCTTCATTATTTTCCCCTGCTGCTTTTTCCTACTCACTGCTCCATCCTCTCATTCTTTGGTGTGAATAATAAAGAAAATTAAGCAGCTTTTAACGCAGCCCGGAGCCCGTGGCACGAAATCTGCTGTTTATCATGGCGGGGTTTATTTTTGTTGGTTACTCCTTTAACGTTTGAATGGGTTTAGTCAATGCCAAGAAGCCAGAAGCTCCAAAGCCATTTTCTCCCAACGTACGTAGGGAATCCGAGCCGCCTTCATTTCCTCCACGAGCTGGGCGACCTCGGAGTCGTTGGCGTATCCGTAGCGGCACAGCTGGAACCCCAAGGACCAGTAGGCTGGCATGACTGGGCGCCCAACCAGCTGCAGACAGGAGAAGATGTTTGTGGTCAGGAGGGGAAGGGAAATCAAACCGACCCAGCAAAGCCCCAAAATTGGTCAGGTTCCTACTTCGGTGTATTGCTGCACCACGAGCTCGGGGGTCGGGCCCAGGACCATGTAGAAGTCGAGGATGCCGCCGGTGGTGCGGTAGGTCAGGGCAGGGGTGGGCTGGAAAGTCACATCTGGAAGGGGAGGGAAGGAAGTGAGAAAAGGATGCCTGGATTTGCCACCGGTGCAGAATGGTGGCTGGAAAATGGGACACGTGGAGGAGGGTGGAGAGAGACAATCTGCAAAAGTCTAGAGGGACTNGCAGCCTGGGACTGTGAAAGGTGTCCCTGCAGTGGGGTGGAATGGGGTGAGCTTTAATGACTCTGTCAACACAGATCACTTCATGATTTTGTGAAATAAAGTGAAGGTTTTCTTACCCATTGCATTGCTGTTAAGCAAGAAAACTCCGTGGGCATTCCCATCTTCTTCGAGAGCCATATAAAATGGATGAAAACCGTAGGAATTCTGCTTGTACTTCAAATAAAATAAAATAAATTTTACTGAGGAAACACTGCAAACNGGGGTGGAATGGGGTGAGCTTTAATGACTCTGTCAACACAGATCACTTCATGATTTTGTGAAATAAAGTGAAGGTTTTCTTACCCATTGCATTGCTGTTAAGCAAGAAAACTCCGTGGGCATTCCCATCTTCTTCAAGAGCCATGTAAAATGGATGAAAACCATAGGAATTCAGCTTGTACTGCAAATAAAATAAATTTTGCTGGGGAAACACTGCATATATTTGCTTATTAACATTTAGCAATAAATTTAATAAAAGATGAGAATTGCCAAACATAGCAAACAAACTTTAAATTTATACACCTAAACCCTACCTAACCACAAAACAGACCTGCAGAAGGTCACTTGGAACTTCACAATTTGTCAGGCTCAGCCTGACTGCTATGGCAGGAGGAAAAGCAAAGGTATTGCTGCCCTTATATTTCACTAATGAGAAGGTCCTTCCTCAGGACAAAACCTTCCCTTCCTTGCAAACAGATCCAGATGTCTGAGCTCAGGAGGTGCTGGTGAGATCGTATTTGATTTTCTCAAAAATGTGTTCCAGCCTGGACTGGAGGTTAGAGCTGTAATTAGCTGCTGCTATTCTGTCGTCCATTCCCTGATAATTGGAAATTTGCTGTCTTGTAGGAAATTAGACAAATAAACAGAGATAAGATTTCTGCTTTACCTGTGTAAGTACTAAATTAATCCCCAAGCAACAGGAATTGTACTGACTCATGTCTAATTTTCAAAACAATGAGCTGAGAAGAATAAAAAATGGAGGAATGTGCTGTTACTCCTAAGCCATCTGTCACCTTCCAACATCTTACTGAGGGCCTGAGCTCCTCACATTATTCTTGCAGGTCACAAATAATGAGTTTACAGAAGACCTATGCCCTGGGGACACCATCTAAATTGCAAACCATGATAAATATGGTCAGAGCCAATGCCTAGTACCAGCAGCCATCCCTTGGATTTTAATGCTGTGCCGAACATTTCTGCACTTATTGGTTCAAAAAAAATCAGATTTTCCTCTTCTCTTTTCTTACACCTGGAGGCTGGTCCTTGTTGAACATTCCCCAGGTGTGCCAGTTCATGTCGTGCCGGAACGTGGGGTGCTCGTTCTCCCCGAACCCGTAGATGTACTGGGAGGCCAAGCGGGTGGAAATCTGAAGGAACATGTCACTGAAGGTGAAGGTGGGCAGGCCCGAGTTCCAGCTGAAGTGGGAAGAGGAAAAGGGAAATAAGGATAAAGTGTCCTCAGGGCTGTGTTTCTAGCAGACGCTTTCCTTTGAGCCAACTCTTCATCGCTGGAAAATTCACTCTTCAGTAAAAGCAGACAAAAACTGTTGTGGTTGTCAAGGGAGCTTAAAGCACGAGAAATGGGGGTGTCTGAGAATTGCTGAAGAGTTTAGGGACACAAAGTCCTCTGTGTCCCTTAGAGAGAAATCCCACACAGGCATTGTGCTCTACTGGTTTTGTTGTGTTTTAGCAATTTTGTGAGAAAATGCGTTTCAGGACACTACAATCCTATTTTCCTCCCAGACCAAGCACTGGAGTCACATGGAATATAATAAATAAAGGGTTTTTTACAGTTCACTGAACTTTCTGTGCAGATTACACTGAAATTGCATTCACAGGTCACATTTGTTATAAATCAGCATCTTTCCAGTTAGAAATCAGACTGGAAATGCAGCCTGATGGGCTCTGCCAGAGAATTTCGTTGTTCCAGGAGCTTCAGCTGCAGGTTGAATTATTATTCTGGTTGGCAAAAGGGAACTCAACTCGCAATTAAGTTTTGAGTACTTAAAACAATTAAATAAACTTGGATTTTTGAATAAAAATCATAACACACTCAATTGTTCTCTGTTTTCTAACTCTGACTTAATCAAGTAAAAATGAAACTCCTGCCAGACTCATCTGTCGTGTTACCAAACCCATCTCAAGTTAGAACATTACTTCCTTTTTTTTCCCCCCTAAACATTCCCCAAAAACTGACCCAAATTGCCAATCCTAAATGAGCAGTGCCCTGGTCACCTAAGGAACATTTTAGGAACAGTAGCAAAATCACTTTGCCTCCCAGAAACTGAAACTTGGGAAACGCACAAGGAAGAGCTGCCAGCGTTCTTCACCCCAACCCGTGCCCAGGGAGAAGGTTTGGCGTGGAAAAAAGCTGCCAAAGAGGTGTGAAATGAAAGCACAGGGAGTGGAAGTGGCTCACATGAGTGTGCCCGTGCTCCTGCGGCGGATCTGGATCCCAAAGGGTTTGATCTGGATCGCGACGTCGTAGAGCCGCTCCTGGCTCGAGCTCGTGGGGGAGCTGGGCAGGTTCAGGGGCACTGGGACCTCGTACCGTGGGTTCTGAGGGTCATAGATCTGTGAAGAAAGAGTCAGTTTATTTCAACAAGTCAGTTGTTTGAAATCTGAACCTCATATAAATCTTAAAACACTCGCCGTGTTTTCAAGTTTTCTTTTGAAGGCGTTTTCTTGAACCACTTCTTCCACAGGATTTGGTTGGGGGGAAAAGAATCCCAACAAACAAACATTAAAGATTTATTTTGGATCAGGAATGGCTCATCTGATTATCTACATGAATTCAAAGTGCATACTTATATTTAAAATATAGATGCATATATTTGAGTACATCACACAAGTGTATATATATACAAGTATAAATATACTCGTGTGATAAATAATTTTCTAGTTCATGTTCAACTCAACTTTTAGGATTCTTTTTCAGGTTTTCTGCATTTTGAAAGCTGATAGAAGTTAGGTTTTGATGTCTGACCACTTAGCTCAATATTATTAAACACAATGTAGGTAATGTGTTAATAAGTTAAATAAGTGTGCATGGACAATTTTAGAATAGAAGTGCATTGAGAGATGCAAAAATAAACTGCAGAGCCATGAGAGCACCTACAGATAAATTTACCTGCATATTAACAAAATACTTTCAAAGTTCCTGGTTGATATCACACACTTACACTGACATTATACTTTTGATTAATGTAATTTCTTTGTAAAATTGAGTGCTAGGATTCTAGGACAAAAAAAAAAAGATGCAAGCTACGAGCAATAATAACTGATTAGAAGGAGAAGCATATTTACACCAGGCTGCTGCAGTCTGTGAAATATAAATTTGGCTATAAAAAGCCCTTTGATTTTCCATCAATAAAGCATTTGAGGGATCCTGGGATGGCATTACCTTAAACTGCAGCATGTTGTTGAGGTGATAGTTCACCTCCAGGCGCAGGGTGCTGATGGGGGCAGTGGAAGCCTCGTTAGCTCTGACCTTGGAGCTGTCCAGGCTGAGGGTGGCCACGATTCCTTTGGAGGAATAAGTGAGGTGGGGCACAGAGTAAGGGTTGTTGGAGCTGTAGTAGCAGGAGGGAGCACCTGGAATTGTTGTCACCTGGTGCAAACAGAAAAGAGTTTCAGGTGAGCGAGTCAGCTTTTGATCAAAATGTGAAGTTTTGATCAAATTATCAGGTATTAGCATGGAATCCTGTTATTATCAGATCTGTCAAATGTAGAATTTATTTTTTTTTTTTGGGGGGGAAGAATTAATGGAATCCTGAATAAAGAAATAACACAGAATGATCTCTACATTGACTCAGGTGTAATAAAGGCATCCAATGTTCATTCAATGCAAGGCTGTACAAATGGCTCAGTCAGGAAACTGAATCCTCGTGCAATGGAGGTGGATTTAATTTCCCCATCTCTGTGATCTTCAGATCAGTCCCTCAATGGTTTAATCTTGGCTTGTGGGAATTCCTAAAGCTTCGTCCCTTTTTGTCCCATTGCTCGTCTCCTTCAAGGAGATGTGCCCAAAACCCATTTCATACTCAACATCAGAGCAGATCTTTCCACTGGCTTTATTCACACAAATTATCCTTGATATATCCAGTGAAAATTACATCCTACTCATCTGAGATCTCCTGACATTTCCAAATGCCTGAAATTACTAAAAACTCTTTTAGTAGTGCAACAAAACCAGAGCAGTACAAGAAATGCTGGTGCAGGAGCAGCCAGAACAGAAGTTTGGATTTCATTCCTATTGAAAAGGCACAAAATGGGAATTTTGGATTTAGAAGAAGAGGGAATAATTTAGTTGGAGGCACCCTCTGAAGTTCAACCCTGCCAGGCCATGTTGCTCCCACATATTTATTAATAATTAATAATATTAAAACATAAAACCATGTGTTAAAGCACTTCATGTCAGAGATTAAGGTCTGGAAATAGCTCCTTGATGTAGATATAAACAAGTTTACAAATTAATCAAGATTTTTGTGGAATTCAACGATTTTCTCTCAAACTGAGATCCAGAGGAGTTAATTTGTCTCAAATTGTCCCTGAGTGAAGGGGCTGAGCCTCGCAGGCCACGGTGCCACTGAGGCAGAAGGGGCAGCTGAAGATGTTCTTCTGCTTTTTCATAACTCTAAAATTATTTCTGTTCATATTTCAAAAAATATCTCATTTTTCCTCAACTCCTGATAAAGTTTAGTAGAATTTAAATGGCTGCCAGCTACTGAGGGAAATAAAATCCATCAGTACAGGCCAGCTGAGGCCTGTGCACTCATTTTATTCTGACAAATCTCCCAGACCACTTTTATTCTGTAACAAGCACAAAGGAAAAACTTTTAATCTGGATTTTTTTTTTAATTTAATTAGTTTAGGGAAATAATAACTTACTTCCCAGGTACAGCCAAGTTGTTCACATTTTTCTTTTGTTGCATCAGGGCTAGGATGACAATCAAATCTTTCATTGACACTCAAATTTTGAGTCCATTTGATTGTGTAAGATTTTCCCAGTTCAAGCTGAAGTCCTCCTATAAGAGCAACCTTATAAACACAAAACAATAAACAGTTATTAAATGTCAAATCCCATCCAGCTCTCCTCCAGTCAGAAGAGGTGCTGGTCCTTAAAAATAATACACTTAAAAAATTGAAAATTCTCAAAATCCCATCTTGTAAGATTTGATACAGTCTCATTTTTACAAACACACACAACTGCTCTTTTTAAAGATAAAATCTGAAGAATTAAGACTCTAAAATTATGGAGTTAGTGCCACAGCTTCCTTGGAAGCAAACAGGAATAAATACATGAAATAAGCTGTCAGCTGCACTGTGAGCATAACTCAGATGCACTTTTATGCAGCAGAGTTGAATGCAATTGTACTTTTATTCTGTAATAAAACTCACATTATATTTCATTGAAACAACATTGGCACTGGGTACTGTCCTTTGCAATACACAAAATAAAGTTGATGCAATTTTAAATATGTTTACTTTCCATTTTCCTGTTATTGCTTTACCTTTCTCACAGGATCATAGGTGGTGTTCAGGGTATAATCTTGCACAACACCATTCTGAGACACAGAAATTGATGTAATTTCCTGGGACAATCCCAATATCTTGATCTCCTCAAATTTCAGGTTGTTTGGATCAGTGTAATTGCTGTGTGTAGCAGTCATTTGTAGAACGTTCTGAAAAATAATAGAGTGGTCACATTCTTATTTTTAAAATCTGCCAAAAATCCTCCTGATTCAACAATTTTTTTTTTCTATTAAGATTTTCACCTTGTAGCATAAATAAACCACTGTCTTTTCTCCCACACATATTAATTCTTGCTCTGCTTGTTGTTGTCACAAAAAAGCTTTTCTGCCACGCATAAAATAATTTTCAGATTTGTGTTTCAGCTTTTTCTCCTTGACAGGGCAGACAAATTCCACCAGTTTGGGACCTCGCTGGGTTCCAAAAACCAAAGGTTCTCACTTCTCCTGACATAAAAATCCCATTTCCATTATTATTGCATGCCATGAATTCTTTTTTAGATTAGGAGTCCAAGCAGAGGAACTGCCCCGTGGCTGCCACACGTGTGTGGAGCTTCCTCATTGCCCTCCATGGGAACATTGGGGTTAATTGTTAATTTAAATGTCATCACACCAAGGCGTGATTTGGCCACTGAGGTTTCAAATTCCAGCAGCAGCTGGGGTGTCTTATCTACAAATGATTCTTTGATTAATCATGATTTAAAAAAATAACTGATTCATGTGGCTCCACTCGTGTTCCTCTGTGTTCTCTCACTTGCTTTGTGCTCTTTCATCGTGGCAAAGGAATGAAAACCTTTACCCAATATTAATATTATTATCATTATTGTTGTACAAATAATATGTTATCATGCTATTTGCCATCTTGGTTATGTGATAGTTACTGTCAATATTGGATAGAAACATATCAGGACTCCACCTTGATGTCAATTAACCCTGCAAAGGCACTTCCAGTTTAAAATAACACAAAATTTAACCCTGAGGGAGTTTGAGGGCTCAGGCAAGGTCTCCCTCACTCTTTGGAGACATTCAGCTGTGTTTTCACAGTATAAAAATATGTATTTTTTTACAGTGCCACTATTTGGAGAATCACAAACACTCCATGCTTCTCCTTTTTGACTCAGTTTTAAATGCCTCTGATGCTTTAGAGTTCTCTTGTTCAGTAAATCCTGCTGCTGAGTTTATTAGGTGAAAGTTAATAAGAGTTATTCAGATATTTGTATTAACTAGGAGGAAAAAAACCAACAGATTTCATCCCATTTAAATAAGAGTATTTTGGACATGATTCCTCTTGGCTTTGGCAAATGTTTTGTTTTCCAGCAAACCTTACAGGAGAATAAAGAGGGAAAAGAACACTCTTGAAAAATATTGGATAAAAATCAAGAATGAAAATAATTTACAATCAAATACTTACGTTGGAAACTTTAAATTCATAGTAAATGTAGGCTTTATTCTCAATTGTACCTAAAAGGTAAAGAAAGAAATTACATTTGGAGGGCAGAAAATAATAAAATTAAAATAGGGCTGTTTCACTGCTAGAGAAAAACTGTTAATTATCAAGACTGCATTCAAAGCTCCACTAAGCAACTCAAATATTTATTAATGTTTCTTTGAGGAACTGAAGTGTCCCTTTTTCCTTTGGCCAGTCTCCCAGGAGATCTGATTTTTTCCACAAAATTTCATTGAAATCAGCTCTTCTAAAATGTAGTGATTTTTTTAATTCTACTGTTATTTCTTCTTAGTTTGTCTTAAATGTAAAAGTTTTGATCAAAGGTAGTCCTTTAACATAACCTAAATAAGAGTTCTTCATACAAAAATAATGGTGATTGTGATAATAACAATGATAAATGCCACGGAACCATAAGAGAGGAAATAACACATGGAAATGCCCAGGAAAAAAAAAATACAGTGTATGGTCAATCTGGCTTCTTTTATTTTTTATTTTTTTTTCACATAGGAAAAAACAAATCCTGTCATCACAAGCAAATTGCAAATGGTTCCCCTGTAAAACTGCCACCTGTAAGTTTTGGGCAGGTCATAAAAAGGTGAAATGTTTGATTGCTCTGTTTGGCAGCAGCAGTGAGGGCAGTAATGGCTTTGTTATTTTAGGCCAGAGGAGCACACGGAGCTGTCACCCCCCTGCCCAGCAGCCACCCCAGGCCTGCCGGATTTATGGCAGCAATAATCAGCTGGATCACTGCTCTATTTCTTAAAACCATCCCCAGCTTTCACTAAATTCCAAAAAGCAGAGGCTTGGGAGCTTTCCTGGGAGGTACGATTGGTATGGCCCACAGATAAAGGGAGTTGTGCAGGTGGAATGTGCACAACTCATAAAAATAAATAAATATTCCAAAATTGATGTTCAGGTACCTGCCTGGATGGGCAGTGGTCTGCCTAAATCCCAAGGGAAAACCCCCATGGGAAACTTCCTGAAAATCTAAAGATTTCTGCTATATTATTATCATTAGACCTTAAGGAAGAGGTTTGATCTTAAAGTAGAGCCTTGTGTCTTTTTTATTTGTGCCGAATTAAGTTGCGACTTCAATCTCACATTAATAATAGTCACAGTTTTCTACTTAAAAGCGATGAAACCCACTTTATGGATGAGCAGGTAGCAGCAGTGTGTTCCCATGTCTTCCTTTCAGCAGGAACATTGAAATTTGAGCACATTAAATCTCTGTTAACTGCATTTATTTCGCTGTTGATGCTCACCTGTAGATTCTCCATCGTCCCAGAACAAATCCCCAGAAGCTTCATTGTTGATATCCAGGGCAATTATGAGTCCCATTGGATTCTTACGGCTGTGGAAAGAGAGATTTATGTGTAGAACAAATATTTAAACATCCCTGATGCACCCTCCATGTTCCTGTAAGAGTGAAACACCCAACAGGGTCGCAATCCTTGGAGAACTGCCTTAATTAAGTTTAATCCTTGGTTTCCTTTCATTTTCATGCAAATTGATTAAAATACTCGGTGAGTTTACAAAGTTCTATGCAAATAATTCATCACTAAAGCTGTGGAAGTGAGGTTTGGCTCAGGGCTATTCCCACATTTAAGGTGAAAATCCTAAATACGAGCTGCTATTATTTGTAACCTAGAGTCCTCAGCCCTGTTATGGGGAAAAAAATAAATGTTAAAAGCGTTCCCTTTGGGATCCTACCTTGCCACTGTGGTGGTGGCTGGTTTCTGAGCAGGGAAAATGTATCCTCCTCTCAGGTGCAGTCCCATTTTGTCTGCTGGGGTGGGTAAATCGTGCCACAATTTTCTTAAATTGATTGGCTCACCCTTAGGGACAAGGATTGAAAAGAGAACAGGAGTTTTGTGTTACTCATTGCTTGAGTGTTTCCCTAAATCCTGAGTTTCACCAAATTGTCCCTTATAAAAAAAGCTTAAGTCATGTAAATGTCTATGGGTTAATGGGCACATAAAATAAAATAATTGCATATCACTGTGATTTAATAGTCTGAATCCTTTATTGAGGCACCAGTTCTTGTGCTTATCCCACCACCCTTCATCCCTTGTCTCCCAAATAACCCCAAAGTCTTTCCTTCAGGTCTCTGTCTCCAAAGCAGGGCTGACAATCTTATTTCATCACATTCCCATTTAGAAAATGATGTAATGTCCCATAAAATCCCCTGCATTTCCTTACCGTGTCATAATCATACCACTCTGCATCAGGAAAGTAGACACGGGTAGACTTCACACCCTAAAAGTGAATAAAGAACCAACTTTCATATTTTAACTTAATCAGATAAATTCAATTTTCCAATAAAGCTAAAGTTCACTGTGAGAAAATCTTTGATATTTCTATGCTTTGCTGTTTTTGGTGTTCAAGATGGTGTCCAGGCAGAGGAAAGGGCAATCCAGGCATGATTTCTGCAAAGCTGCTGGGGTGTAACTGAATTGCAGCTCTGCAAAGTGGCAGCTCACTGAAAGCCACAATGCTTCAAACCCAGTGAACCAGATCCTGACCACGACTATCTCTCTATCTTCTTTATTTCCATGTATTTTGGGGCTGGCACCTTTCAGATTCTCTCTTTCCCTTTCTGTATTTAATAAGTGTTTTATGTTTCTCCATGGAGAATGTGTTGCTGGCAGGAGAAATCATTATTTACAAGATTCTGCCACAGAATAAGCCACAATCTTTTTGTTTTCTTGTTGTACCACACAGAAACTGAAATGCAGCAAGAGAAGCTGACTCCAAAGGAAATTTGGAGATGATGTGAAGGTGGGGTTAAGCAGAATGTCAGCCCAGATATCCCCGACTCCACAGAAGACTGGAAAACAGGAGTGGGATTTAACTGCAAGGTTTTCCCTTCCAGCAGGGGTGAAAAATGTGCTGTGGGCTTTCTCACTGGAAGCAATAAATGAGGGAGAGGGAACTGGTGACTCCACATGGCCCATGGTTACCAGGTAGATCCCAAACCAGCCAGACCTACCGGCTCAAGAGCAGGGGAAATCAGCAGCCCAGGGCCCCACAGGAACTGCCTGTCGATGTTCCACGTTGTTTCATCAGAGTAGAACCTGAATAAATGTGAGGGGCAGAGCAGAAATTGGGGGTTTTTTTGTGATTTATATCAGCAGCACCCTCAAGGTTTCAGGGTACTGATTGTCCACAATCATGGCTGAATAAAAATCGCCAAAATGGGATTTCACAGATTGGGAAATCACCTATAGACACCGCAACGTGCATTTTCACAGGGTAAAGGTTTAGAAAGTTCCCTAACTGTATGAAATGTGTCAGATTTTTTAATTGGCTATAAAACTCCCAAACTCACTCGTGCAGCAGTGGCCTCACCACCGTGTCCCCCCGGATCTGAGCTTTGTAGAGCAGCGTGTACAGGTAGGGCAGCAAGGTGTAGCGAATGTTCAGGTAGTGCTTGGAGCTGTTCACCAGCAAGGAGTTGGCTCCAAACGCAGCTGGATCTTGATGCTGCAAGGAAACATCCACTGTTATTATTCCCAGGTTTTCAGAAATGCTGTGCCAAACGTGTGGAAAGCTGTTTCAGAGGGGCTGGGGCTCCGTGGGGCAGCTCTGCACTGGGTTCTCCTTTCTGCTGTGACCTGGTGTCCTGCTCATCTGTCCTGGGTTGATGCTAAAATTGGATCCCCATTCATCTGTTTAGCTCAGATATAAGTGTTATACCTTTGAAAACTGGATCTGAGAGTGAAGGAGAAGTGGTGGAATGTCTGAGGTGGTTGTTTTCTAAACATAAAGATCAGAGTTTTCAGCTTTCCCTCACACACGGCCTGTGCTGGCTGCAGTGGGGATGGTGGCACAGAGCTCTCCTTTGCTTTTTGTCAGGTTTTTTTTGGCTAGCTGAGGCACAGAAGTTCTCCAGGTTGTGTTTTTTTTCATTTTTCTTGGCACTGTTTGACCCTGCTCTGGTTAAACACCCAAAGGGCCCCAGGAGCTCCCACCTGTGTCCCACCGGGCCTGGCCTGGGCCCGGCCTTTCCCAGCCCTGAGGGACCGACAGCAACTGAGCCGAGCTCCAGCCCCGGGAGAGACTTTCTGAATTTGGCATCTCTGGGGGCACACTGAGGGTTTGTTGTTCAGTGTCGTTTATTTGTTGGTTGAGCTGAGGAGTGCTTTTGACTGTTAAATAACCAACTTTTTTCCACTTTCCTCCAAAGAAATTTTTTCTGTCCCAAACCAACTGGGGGGAAGAGCGGTTTGGATTCGTTTTCTAGAGGGACTCCACCCAGAAGATTTTTTTTAAAATTTTCTCCAAAGCAGGACACCATCCCTGCTTGCCCATCAGGGTTATTCCAGAATTCATCCTGCCAAGGAGATCCTGGGGGTTGGCCTGGTGGCTCACACAGACCTCGGTGCCCCTTGGTGGTAGGAGCAACCTACCTAAAATTCCAAGATTCATAAAACTCATGAAATTCATAAAATAAATTTCACAAGTTTCATAAAATTCAAAACCCCAAAATTTGTAAAATAAATTTCATAAATTCAAACTCAAAATTCATAAATCTGTTGCCAAGTAACTGTACTCCCAACTAAACCTTACGAAATCCAACTTCTCCCATCCATAATTTCAAAAAGACAGCTTAAAGTTCTGTTTTCAAACTGCCCAGTGATAGTGAGGATTAGAAGTGATAATGAAGGAAATGTGGTTGGGTAACAAAAAGGAGTTTTGAACAGAAAGCAAAACTTACTGCGAAACCTTCGCAGTTGTGGTTCCTGGAAAATGGATAAAATGCTCCCACTTGCATCCACCTTCTGCAAAGTTCTTCTGTGGTGTTTTCACTGAAACCACAAATATCTGCCCCAATCTTAAAAAAAAAATAAAATTAAAACATCAGAATATATTGGGTGTACAGTGTTCTGCACCTCAAAAGGCACAACAAGTTTGTAACTTTCCTCATCCAAATCCAGCTATGCTGTCCAAAAAAATTAAACTGACCCCTCACTAACACTGCCCATCATTCTGCTGCTTCTGAATTTTGTATTCCTGTTTGGTGATCATATGCACAGAATGGGAAAACAAGTTTCAAAGCCATTTAAATTTAAATCACAAAAAGGATTTTGGCTATTTCCCTTCTAAGTGGATGTCTCTAATTCGAAATTATACGAAAACCAGGAATTGTTTCACATCCCTCACTAGTGTTTAAAAATTAGTGAAACAAGAGGTAGAGTGGGATATATAAGATAATAAATTTGTTACCCACGTTTATGTCATCACAGCCAAAAAAAAATCAAAATAAACAGCCTAAATCAAAAATCAATACTTGAAAAGTTCAAAGGAGATTCCTAAAAAGGGTTGATTCTCAGGTTATTTGGAGAGTGCATTGTTCTCTCTTTTGAAAGGATGGCATGAAGTGATGTCCTACATAAGGAATTCCAAAGAGGTTGAACTCCAGCATTCCAGGGATTGCCCATCTCAGGTGTTCCCAGGTGGCTGCGTTGTCCCCCAGCCAGTGCCCCGTGTGCTTTCCTGACCCCATGAAGGTAGACCTCGAGATGAGGAAGCTTCTCTTTCCTGGAAACACCTTCTCGATGGCTCTGGAAAGGAAAAAGACTGGAATTACACAGAGCAAAAGGCAACTCAGGCCCTGAGAGCTCTGAACAAAGCAGATTTTTACTGATTTGCAGTGATTATCCATCCCGAGGATGGGGACCCCTCTTTATTTTAGCAAAGTTCAAGGTGTTCATTTGAAATAATCTCTTTACAGAACACTGAGCCCCAATCTGGGGCTTTCCCTACCAACCCCAGGCTGTGGGGTTTGCCTTGGCTAAGTTGGCTCGAACACAACCCAACATTTTCCAGGAATCTCCTTCTTTTAGCAGCCAAGCCTCGAGGTGCTTTGGAAGACACAGGTCCTGTCCTGTTCTGAAACCTCTCTGCAGGATTTTGGGGTGCATTCCTTACTTCCTGCTGGAGATGGCCATGGAATATCCATAAAGATTGTGGATATCATATTGCTTCCCCCAGGTCTGCACTGCATCCAGGCAAACTGTCTTGGAGTACATGAGCCTGTCGAGAATCCCTTGAAGAAAGGAATGCAAATAGCACTGGTAAGGTTATATTTTTATTCTTAATATTTCCAATCTTTATTGTACATTTATGATATCCAAACCCCCTTTGTTTTTTTTATTTCCTCTTCATTCTTTCACTCAGTTTAATTGCTCCAAAATCAAAATGTTGCTCTCGGCTCTTGGTTTGGTTCATCTTTGCTCTGTGATATTTCCTGAGCTTTGCACCCATCCAAGGAACTGGGAACTGTGCTCTCAATCCCTGAATCACCATCAGACAACACGCTGGCAAAGGTTACTCAAACCCACTATTAATACAAACTATGAACTCCATTACAGTCAGGAAAATATCTAAAAAACTACTGACAGTGCAAGAGGATCGTTACATTATCAGATATAATTAAGGCAGTGACAATATCCATTAATTATTTGACAAGTTCTATAAACCACACCTGAAGTATAAAAATACAAGCACATAAATAATATTTTCTGTCAACAGGAATGTCCAAACCCCACCCATAAGAACTACACTGAAATCACTTTGTATCCTCGAAGGTAATTAATGTTTCATATTTGATTATTAATAATATTATCTTTTAATATTGATATTTTAGTATTATGAATAAAGAAGTTTGGCTTACTGGGAGTGTAAGGAGGGTAGTTCAAGTCATTCTGTGCACAGCCTCTTTTTGAGCCTTTCACAAAGTTGCTCACTTCATTCATGTCCTGGAAAGGAAAGATGCAGGATGTAATAAAGTTGCCTTAAGCGCATTTCTCTAAAAAAAATCTTCCACTCTATTCTGTCATCCTTTAAGGAATCATTAATAACAATTCTTCAACATCTCCTCCCTGCAAAAATACCTTTCAATCCAATAAAAACTCAATGTAATAAGCATCTGCTGTCACTTATATTTTAGAAGTAAGAATAAACAGGAAGAGAAAGAAAGAATAAGAGAAAGAGAAAATAAATAAGAATAAGAGAAAGAGAGAGTAAGAGAAAGAGAAAGAGAGAGTAAGAGAAAGAGAAAGAGAGAGTAAGAGAAAGAGAAAGAGAGAGTAAGAGAAAGAGAAAGAGAGAGTAAGAGAAAGAGAGAGTAAGAGAAAGAGAGAGTAAGAGAAAGAGAAAGAAAGAGTAAGAGAAAGAAAGAGAAAGAGAAAGAAAGAGAAAGAGAAAGAAAGAGAAAGAGAAAGAAAGAGAAAGAGAAAATAAGAGAAAGAGAAAATAAGAGAAAGAAAATAAGAGAAAGAAAAAAGAAGAGAAAAAATAAAAAAGCTGAATTACTCACAATCCATAGCCCATCATAGGGCACCATGTCATGGAACAATTTGCACTCTTCTCCCCACCAGCTCGTGCACTTGGGGTTGGTGAAGTCTGGGAACACAGTTTCCCCTGGCCACACCTGGAATATCCAAAGGAAAATAATTAATGAAACTTTGAATGAGACTAAAAAGGGATCACAGGATCACAGACCTGCTCAGGTTGGGAGCTTGAAGAACACAAAGAGTATGAATTTCTTAAATTGGAATTTTTCACTTGCTTTTCTTGTGAGCCCCACCAGGAACAATACACAGCTGAGAAAATTCTCAACAGAAGTGAAGATTGTAAATTAAAAGGACAATGTGGGATCTGGCACTTCAGTTGCTACTGGAAATAAATAGGAGCTGGCTGATGAAATGTCCCTTGAGCCTTCAAATTGCCCTTTAGTGTAAAAATTTTTTAGTGTTGTCAAAAAAAAATAGGGTTAATGTGAACAAGCATAATTTTAATTGCTATTTTAGTTCTATTTTTCTTTAAAAAAATAAAAAATACTCATTTTGATGTTGAATTAATGAAAAAATACCTTTTTAATGCAAAGAATTGAAAAAATAAAAGTTAAGAAAGGTTGAGAATTATCATAGTCTACAAGAGATCTTACAAACTTTGCTCTTACTGGTAGATAAATTAAATCATACAGTGACAGCAGATCAAATTCAAATGTGGAAAACCACAATTACCTCCCCAATCAATGCTGTTGTTCCATCTGACTCATTAAGCCAAACTTTTCCCTGCGTTCCCCTGATGTAGCTTTCATAGGGACTTCCATCACTCAGATTTTGGGTGCTAATAGCAGGATCCTAAAAATTTAGAAAACAACAAGGAAAAGAAGAAATCAGGATATTCCATCCTTTATTAGAGGCTGTATATGCAATAATTACAAAAAATAAAGAAGAATAATAACTGCAATGAAAGTGTTTACAAGGGAAAAAAAGAGTAATGAAATGCTCACCAATATGATGACATATTTTTGTCCATATTCATGCAAATAAGATGCAAAACCAGGGAGATCTTTAAAGTTCACTTTGTCATAAGTAAAATCTTTCCTTTTGTCCATATATTCAATATCAATGACTTGAACATCCTGAAAGAGAAGGGAGTTCAGCTTTTCCATGAGAAGTGATGGGTTAAGGTTTTTATTAATCAATTTTCTTCCCAAATATTAGTTTAATGTTAGGGTATTTTTATTCTGTTGAAGACGTCAGGTTTATGTCGCCTAAAACTTAATTTTAAACTAATTCTACTTTGCCTTTGACTGTCAATTAATAATATATAGTTCCATAAATGTCCATAGGACAATTAAAAAAAAAGTTTGACGAGAAGAAAAATGGAGAGAGGCGGAAAGAATAAAAGAAAAATTATTACAATAAAGTGCTTGAATAAATCTACCCGCAGTTAACCCAGCCCCCATCCCGACGTTCAGCTAACGAGTCTAACACCAAAGTGCACAGAACCCTTGGGCACCACATGTTTGCTGCTCCGAATTCGGGGGGCAGGGGCAGCTGTGGTGTCCCCAGGTGTCACTCACGTAGGGCAGTCCCGTGGCTCTGTTCCTCTGCACGATCTCCTTCACCTCCGCCAGCGAGGCGTAGCCATAGCGGCTCAGCTGGAACCCCAGGCTCCAGTAGGAGGGCAGAGCTGGCAGCCCCACCAGCTGTGAGGGGAAAAACAAAATCCCCATGAGCTGCTGGACACCCTGGGCCACCTCATCCCCTTCCCTGCTTCTGCTGATGCCTCAGGATTTTATAATTTTATATTTTCCATATGTTTGTAGAGGCTCTGAAATTTCAGGGCTGGGGAAGCTCCTGGGGACTCCTCGGTCCCAGCTCACCAAGGCCTTGCTGATACTGATGCCTCAGGATTTCAGCTTTTATATTTCCATATATTTGTAATCCTGCAGCTCTTTAGTGTCTGACTCCAAACTCCATTTTCAGTGTGAGCTGCTGCTTCCCCATTTGGGGCAGACACAACAATTCCTCTCCAGGCCTGGCAGTCAGGGACACCTCACTGCCTCAGGGCCAGAGATGGAAACCAAAGGGAGCTGGGGGAAACTTGGGGTAAATGACTTCATTAGCTGGAGCTGTAATTGGAGGATTAACCCCCAATATGGAAATGGGCCAAACTTATCAAAGTGTGAAACCCCTGAGCCAGGGCCCATTTTGGGTGCAGCCCTGGGGGCTTTGTCTGCCCTAAATGACCCTGAGGGCCCTTCAATAAATAAAACTGCTTTTTATTCCCTGAACTCTGTCTGGCTTCTGATTTTAGGTATTCCCATTAAGGCATCACCACGTTTCTCAAATCTAACAACAGCACACACTGAAAGGCAACCCACTCCTAAATAGGTTTTTTTCCTGTTATTTATTTATTTTAATAAATGTTGGTATTTTGGGACAATGCCCATTCTTTAAGGTGTCCCTGGAACCGAGGCAGATCTCAAGGATTGCAAAAGGCACTCAGTGATATCTTGTGATCATCAAATCCAGACATCCTGCAAACACACTCTCTGTCCCATGACATGAACAGGAATTTGTTCTCATGACAGGAGCAAGGAAACAAATTCTTCTAGAGACCATCTCCAGCCCTAATGACCACTGTGTAAATTACAGATTAATGAATTTTGGAGATCATGGGCCTCCAGCACAATCTCTTCTCCAGCACGCAGGGAAAAAAAAAAAGNGGAGCAAGGAAACAAATTCTTCTAGAGACCATCTCCAGCCCTGTGTAAATTAGAGATTAATGAATTTTGGAGCTCATGGGCCTCCAGCACGGTCTCTTCTCCAGCACCCAGAAAAAAGAAGAATATTATAAAATAAATCCCAAGCACTTTGAAAAAGATCTGTTCAATGCATAACCCCTGTAGGTAAAGGTACCTGCAGGTACTCCTGGACTACTTGCTCTGGAGTGTTCCCCAGGAAGATGTAGAAATCCAGAATGCCCCCAATGGTTCTGTAGGTCACTGCTGGAGCAGGCTGCACCACAAACTCTGCCAGACAAGAGTGCACAAAAAACAGTTCTGAAGGACAGGAAATTCTAAAATAACTTTATTTTCTAATGGATGAGTAGAGAAATTACTGAAGAAAAAACCACAAAATGCCTAAAGAACCTTAAGTCATTAATTGAGCTTGCAAAGAAGGGGAAATCAGACATCTCTTTGTGTGCCCCTATTTCCATTCCTCAACTTCCTACAGAGAAGAGAATCATAAGAAATCCAATGGTTCTGCTTTTTATCTCTGAATTTTTGGTACAATTTTCCAGCCCAAAGAGGTGCAGAGCTCAGTAAATATAAATATACTTATTTGAAGGGATTAAAGGACATTTCCTTCCCAGTGTTACTCACTACAAATTTAGTCTCTTGTTCCAGTGCAGACCTGCAAACCCTTTGGATAAGTTCCTAACCCTCAGATTTCCATCAAAATCCTCCAGTTCACTGGGAGCTACTCACTGCTTGTATTTGAAATATTATTAGACACAGATTAATGACTGCCCTCGGATATTGGGGGTGTTTTTAAGAAGGGACACTTACATCAGCTTGTTTTTTATTGCAATCCAAAAGATCATTTCAAAAGAAATTCGACTGCGCTGCTCAGAGCTACAGAGAATTTTTCTTACCCATGGCATTGCTGTTCATCAGGAAAACACCAAAGGAGGCTCCAGTGTTGTCTTCCAAACACAGGAAGAAAGTGTGGGCTCCATATAAGTTATCCATTGCCTAAAATAATAAAGGGAACAGGTAGGTTGATAAACACCTAATGACAGGATCTGTTCTAGAATATTTCAAAATATATCATGGATAGAACTCAAAACACCTCAAAATTCAGCAGAACTTTAAATCCTTCCTTGACACTTCCCTGTTTTATATATTCTCTTTTTCCTGGTGTTATTCTCCTTTATTTTTCATTAATGGATCTCCAGGAAAGCTGGCAGCTATTGCAGCTCTGTTTCTGGGGAATAAATGTGCTCATCAAGGGGAATTTGAGAGGTGCTTCCATCCCCTTTCACCACAGATTAGGTTTTACATCTAATCTATGTTTCTATTCATCCTACAAGGCAATAATTTTGATGTCTAATCTATGAAAATAGTGCCTTGCTGCTTTGCCATTTCCTTTCTAATTCTTTTTTTATTTCTGTTGTTATTATTAGCAACATAACCCCTCAGAAACCCTAAAAATTTTTGCAATAGTTGTGCTTTTTCTCCTGAAATAGCAAATCGAGTTGAAATGAACAGGAAACAGAACCTGAGCAATTTTAAATCAGCCTGACTTGGAGCTGTTCAGTGTTATTTTATCTCAATGAGTCGCCACTCACTGGAGCCACTCATTGAAGAACAATGTTCAAACCGGAGGAAAGAGTGAGGAGGAATCTCAAGGCAATGGGTACAAATTCCAGATTATTAATTAACCACACACAGCCATCTCACTCTGAGTTTCAGTCCATAGATCTCCTACTGCAGTGGAACAAAAGTTCTCTCTCAAAGCAGGGAGCTGCTTTATGCAGCTGAGGTAATGGTAAAAATAAACTTACAATTATCAAAAAATGGGTGTCAAAGAAATTGTTTCATAAAGGGCCACTAGAAAACTCCTGAAACAAATAACAGCTAACAGACATATTTTTGTCTTGGGAAGAAACAGTTGTAAAGGAGATTTTTTCATAATTTGAACTTCAGGGATGCTGCTGAAGCAGCCTGGGCTATCTGAACCCAACCCTGCACTCAGCAAAGCATATTGATATTTATTAGTATGTTATTTATTCTGATTATCAGTGGAAGATGAAGACTCATTTATTGAGACTGGCTTTCCACTGTACACCAACACAAAAATCAGAGAACAACCATCACCACCACGGAGCTTTTAGTGACAACACGCCTGGAAAATCTTTAGGGAAAACTCAGTGAGTACATGAACGTGCTCACACCCCAAGAGGTTTGGGCCACAGATCTGCAGAGAAGGAGGGGAAATGTCCCCAAACTCACCGCAGAGGGGCCAATGTCCCTGGTGAAGATGGGCCAGGTCTTCCAGTTGACATCGTGCCTGTACTGCTTGTGCACGTGCTCCCCCACGCCGTAGATGTTGCTGCTGGGCAGTTTGATGGAGAGCTGCAGGAACTGGTCAGCGTACTGCAGGGGCCCTATGGTTGTGTCAAACCTGGGAAAAAAGTGCAAAAAAAATGAGGAAAAAAAGGAAGGATTGTACCAAGAGTTGGTGCCAGAACCGTTTCTGCCCCTTTCAGCTGGAGCTGGATGGCACGGTCAGGTCTCCACTGGGATCTTCCAGGTTTTCTGCCCGCTGTTGGTGGAATCTGAACTCTCTCTTGGGGCTCCAAGGGGAAGAAATGATGGTGAAAGCTCACAGACTTGATCAGAATAATCAGGATTTTGGTAATCAACTGTTGCAACACAATGTCGTTTTATAAAGAGGTCTCTGCTTAAGAGTTGGGGAAAATCAGTGATCTTGTGCAAAGAAATATATCAGGGATTTATCTCTGAGGGGCTGCCCTTATCTCATTGTACTAACAGCTTACTTTGAGATCCTCAAACTCTGAGCCCAACTCACTCTGATTTTTTCTTCAGTCACCTAAATGCAAACACTTTCATGAAATTAAACAAAGGCCCAAGGAAATTCAGACAATATTCCAGAGAATTGTTCCAACGTGGCCCCACAGGTGTCTCATCCCCCTCCCTGTACCTGTTTAATCAGTCAGGCACTGCTGACTGCCAGCTCCATCTTCTGTGCCCTCTAGAACTGCAAATCAATCATTCCAGAGGATTCCAAGCAAGAAAACAACACCAATAAGAGCAAAAAGCAAGCCTTCATTAATTAAACTGGGAGCCTTGCTAATGCAAGTGGCCCAGCCCTGTGACAGGCAATCGTTGGTGGCTGATTTAATGAGCACCTTCCTCCTGGCACTGCCCCTCTCTCAGGGCACCTGGACACCTGTGTCTTGGTGGGCTTGGTTTTATTTATTTCTTTCCAGAACATAAATGGGATGAGAGAATTCAATGTTCAGTTTCATTAAATATTTTACACACAGCCTCACACGACCAGCTGGGGTATCACAGGTCTAAAGGGCAGCCTGGTTTTGGGTGGCTCAGGGCCTCAGCACGAGTGTAGTAAAGAAGATGAAAGGTGCAATCAGGAGTTTTCCCACGTGGTTTCCCACATGGCAAAGAGTTCCTCTGATAATAAAATTCCCCATATTGAGGTTTCCCTGGCACTGGGGGAATGTGATCAGAGACCCACAGCTGAAACTTTTCAGGCAGAGCTTCCCATCTCAGACTTTGTTCCCAAAGTCCCCCCAAGGGTCCCTGAGGGATATCCACCAAGAAAAGGGGAAGGAATAGAGCCTGTGTCCAAGAGGACACCCCACAGGTGGCACCTGGTGTGGCATTGCCAGCCCTCAGGGAGCCCCAGTGCCACCAGTGCCCCTGAGGGAGCCCCACCATGACTTACAGCACTCTGCCATTGCTGGCTCTGGTCACCACGAGGCCGAAGGGGTTCTGCTTCAGCTCCACCTTGTAGTTGAGGCCGGTGGCTGCTGACCCCTTGAAGGGCTGCACGTGCTCGTGAGGGACCTCGAACCTTTGTGCCTTAGGGTCAGTGATCTGCACATATTTACACAACACAAGGGTTGGCCCTTTATGAATTAATCCCTGATACAGATTAATCACTAATTTTACAGCATTATCCTCAGCTCTGACTCAGGGTATTCCCACCCTTATCCCAGCCTCCTCTTCTGCTTTTATTGTTATTCACTTCCAAGTTTAATCATTCATTTTCTTCAGAATATTTGGCTCTGTGTTTCCCTGGATCACCAGGAAGCCACCACAGGACAAATTCTCCCACAGAAGGTTCTCAATCCCAAACACCCATGGCACAGGTTCTTGAGCTTTCCATGGAAAACACAAACCATTGGAAAAGCTAACGTTGCTTGTCAAAATGATTGTGAGATGTAACCAGGCCGTAAATGAAGAGTAAGTAAATACAATTAGCCCCTAAATCTTCCCATGGGGACAAATGGTAGATAGTAGAAAAGCTGAGCTTTTCACAGGTCTTGCTGATTTTTTTGTGCAGAATTCCCACTGCGCCAAGTGCCTGTTAACCCGAGGCATCGCAGCAGCAGGGAGGACAAGGAAAGAACTTCAGTGAGAGTGCTCCAGAGGCATCAATCCTACACTCCCTGCACAGGCAGCCCCACGTGTGGCAGAGAAAAGGGACCTTGGAGCAGCAGAGGAGGAGAGGCTGACCTTGAATCGGAAGCGGTTCTGCGTCTGGTACTCCCCCGTCAGCAGCACGGTCTGGATGTCCTTCCCGAAGAGGGAAGGGGACGGCAGCCTCGTCAAGGTGGCCTCAAACCCTGGGGGAGACAGCCAGGAGGTGCTGTGTGGAGCGGGGTGTCGGGCTGGGAGCTGGGGGCCCAGCCCTGAGCTTACCTGCCTGGGTGGGTCTCTGGGGGCCCTGCACTCGGTAGCCGTGGTTGGGCGAGAAGAAGCACCAGGGCACGCTGGTGTCGCTCTGGGGGCTCCAGCAGCAGCCACGGAGGGAGCAGGTGCTCTGAGCAGGGACAGGAGGGGCACAGGTCACACAAATGAATCCACACTGAACCAGCCAAAGTGCACATTTCGCCCCAAACGCCAGAAACTTTAAAAATTTCTGCGCTCAGGCCAAGTCCTCCTTTGGAAAAGTCTGTTGAGTGAACTCGGTGGCACAGAAAGCACGAAGGAGGGTTTCTTCTGGATTCAGAGTAAATTTGCTAATTGGATATGTATTCTTTCTTAATACCACAAGATCCACAGGTTAAATAAATATTTTAAAAGAAATATTGAGACATCTGGGCTGTGACAGATAAAGCAGAGGCTGACCAAAAATCACACACTGAGCAGGACACAAAATTTATCATGGGATTAACATCTAATAAACATCTATAATTGAATATTGGGTATAATATTTACATTATAATTTAATTTTCCAGTATAAGAAATATTCAGATTGCTTGTGCATAACCTCAAATTGAGATAAATAATTTTACTTTTTAAAAGATACACCTATCGTTTCAAGCCTCTGCCTCAGTGTAGTGGCACCAACCTTTACACACACACACTCACTAAAAGCTGAAATTCCTTTGCTTTGCTGTTAGAAATTAACTTGTTCACGTGCTGTGTGTGTGAGTTTTATGTTTGGAGATAAGATTGGGGCAATTAATCACCAAGTTTCCACCCATTTTTCCACCTTAAACTCCCATTCATTACTTAGGGCAAAGAACAGTGGCAAAACAACTCTCACTGAGGGCAAAGGGCGATTCCATCAGTGATCCCAGGTATCCAATTCCATCAGGGAAACCTTCAACACCTCACCTTCCACATCTCCAACTACCTGAAGCTCTTTCTGCCTTCATCTGATTGTGCTCAAACGCTTTTGACGTTTGTAATAAATATTTTAAATATTCTGAAGCTCTAACACATGGGCATGACCCAAAACCTTCATTGCTGCTGTCCTTGTTTTGGGGTTGGAGAGCCCAAATTGGTCAGTGCAGGTCAAATAATTTTCAGAGGCTCTGGAGGGATAAAAGATAAGGCAGCTCCAGCCCAGCATTCCAGGTGCTGAAGGGAACTCTGAGGGAGCTGGCAAAGCCACTGGCTTGGGAAGTCTCCAGGCATTTATTTGATAGTGGTTTTAGAGAGCACAGAAATCATTCAAAACCACCCAAAATAAACCCTAAACTCATCACACAGGTAAATGTTTTTCTCTCTGTTGTGGATTCATCCCATCAGAAAACGTTTGCTGTCATTTCCATCAGGTTCCAAGCCAAAAATAAGGGTTGGAGGAGAGATGTAGAGACCTTTGTAAGGCTGTGAAAAACCAGGCTCACTTCCCACCAGGAGAATTCCCAATTTCCCATTTATAAACTATTGCAGAGTAAAGGACAGGAAGCACCAAGCCCTCCAAACTGCAGAGACCACAGCTTCATTCCCTTACTTAATTTCCTTCATATGTAGGGGAATATCCTAAATATAACTTACTTCCATCTTCTTAACCCCTCCCAGACCAGTGACCATCCCATAAAAAGCAGAATTAATTTTCCTAAAACCTGGCAGTTCAGGCATCTACATTCCCAGCTTCCCAAGCATATTTTTCTTTTCCCCAACTACTTCTCTATTCTACTGTTTTCAGCAGTTCCTTCACAGTCCAGTGATATTTTTCCAGCTGGATCTTATCCTGGCACATTTGTGTTTTTGTGGCATATTGAGCTTTGTGCAGAAGGAAGCAAACACAGGAGCTGGGGGTTGGTTACGCCTGGCACAGGGGAAGGAGCAGAGTTCACCACAGACACTGGGGAGCCTGCTGTAAAAGCAATCATCTGCCATAAATAAAGAAGTGATGCCAGCCTGTGAGCTGTAAAAGCAGCACAATGGATACCAGCACCCAAAGCTTGATTAGGAACAACCCTGAGTATGAGGGAGCTGTTCACTCAGGGTACAGCCTGGACTGAGCACCAGGGGCTCATGGAAGAGGGAGGCCACGTGCTGAGCTGAAATGTGCTGCCCTGTGCATCCACACAGGCTCCTCCAGCTGGGTGTTTTGGGGAAAAAAGCACAGAAACCAAGCCCGAGCCAACAGCTCCTCCTTCCCTGAGCTTTCAGAGGTGTCAGCCTGGCCTACACGAGCTCTGCTCAGTGGAATTCTTGTTTCACTCGTGTGTTCTGCTTGTCTGATCAGACCTCCTGGCAATTTTCCACGGCAGTGAACGGTTCCTAAGTATCTTCCTTCTTTCAGCATCTCTATCTTCACCAACCACACGATCAGATAAAATATATCTGTTTTCTTCCTTTCTTCCCTCCTTCCTCTTTTTCTTCCTTCCTCTTTTCCTTTCATTTTCTTTCCTCTATTTACTTCTATTTTCTGCAATCCCACTCAGTGCCTGGCTCCATCCTGGATATCTCCAGTGATTAATCAAGGCAGACACTGAACCTTCTAGATCAGCTCAGCCAAGTCACTTTTCCAAGCTGCTGTTTATTCACAAAACCATTAACACGAAGCTCTGCAGAGGAGTGCAGCAGGTCCCTGCAGTTTTACAGGTTGCTGCTTTGGTGTAGCCTGGCACAACCAAGGGAAAAATGGGCACAGGAATGAAGGAATCACTGGTGTGGGATTCTGGCTTTCCTCATGGTGTAAATGTGATATTTATCTCTAGCCCTGTAAAATCTGCTGCCTGGTCTTCACCAACATTCAAGAATCATTTCTTTTTACCTCCAACTCCAGATCAGGCACCCTGAGTGTTGCAATCTGCACCTGCTCTTCTGCTGGGAGCTGTGATTTGATGGTTTTTAATTCTCCTCCACCAGCAGCCGTGCAGCTGCAAGCAGAGCACCACTGCTCCCCTCCCTCCACGTGGGGTGAGTGGTTCAAAGGCAGCAATTACAGCTTTAAATGATCTGCATGGCTTCTCCTGCAGGGCTCTGCCTCTTCCTGGGGCAGGCAAGGAGCCTGAAGAGCCGAGGACCAGGCTGTGATTTGAACCTTTCCTAACCCGTCCCCCGCAGGACTTTATTGAACTACAAATCATAACAAAACCCATGGCAGGAGAGGTTTTAACAACAGCCAGCTCTGGAATTAGGTGGGAATTTCCTCTGAGGTGCAGACAGCTGGTTAGCAATTTTTATACCTCTGGGAATGACAGAAGTAATCCACATGACACTGTTTTTATTTTTCTCCTAAGCTGCCCCTCACCAGATCAAAGAAAGACATCAGGCATCCACCAGAAAACAAGAAAATCCATAATAAATATGAAAAATAATAATTATGCTAATTATAATAGTTTTGCAAGAGTAACTATTACAGAAAAGTTCCCAATGTGGAACCACTGGAAAATAAAAGGCATCATAAAGTCATGGAAGGGTTTGGGTTGGAAGAGACTCAAAGCTCCTCTCATTCCAACTCCTTCCATGGGCAGGGAACCTTCCACCATCTCAGGCTGCTCCAATTCCCATCCAGCCTGAGATGATGCTTTTCACTGGGAATTTTAACTCAGAAATTCTTAAGCCAAAAGGTCTTTTCCATACTCTGCTGTCTCAGACACCCCAGCCAGGAGAGGAAAACACTGGGATTCCATCTGGGTCTGAAAGGAAACTCTGACCACACCTTGCACATCTCAGTAAAGCCCATCGTTTCTGAATTATTATAAGCACCAGTTTCTGACCATCACACCAAAAGAAAATGCTCAGAAAAAGTTATTAAAAGCCAAGAGTGACTCTTTACTGCTTGATGACTGACCAATATTTTTGCCACCTCTCCCCAAACCAAGGAAATCAGATTTTCTGTCAAAGACAGAAATGGTTGCTGGACACCCCTGCAAACACTGGGGCAATCACAGATTTAAACAGGTTAAGGAAATACCTGATCTAGGAGAGACAAATTACATTTTTATAAATAAGCAGGAGGTTTTACAGGATGAAATCTATTTTATAATATTTTCCAGAACGTTACCAGACCTTTGTGGCCAATTGATCCGGGATGCAGTCAATTCTCTCTGCTATTGGTATCTTCTGACATTGTGGGTAAAAATCTGTCAGGGAAATAAAGGAAAGGGTTAAAATCAGGATCTCTAAACTGCAGGAATAACTTGATTCTCTCTGAACTCAACACTTGCTTCTGCTGGCTGCTTCCTCAACAACAAAGGGCCAAATCACTATCAACCATTGCTCCTGTGATTTCTTTTTACCTTTGGAAAATGGCAAACAATTATTTCAGATATCAAAATTACCCATATGTTCGAAAATTTATAATGAAGTTTTCACAATTTTATTTCATGAGCCCACTTTTCAGTGACTCCTGTGGGTCAATGTGAAAATATTGAAAAATATTGAAAATATGAGCAAAACTTAAAATTAGAAGAACTTTTCTCTTCTTAAACTGTCATGGTGCTCCTTCCCTGAGCCAGAGTTTTCCACAGGAGCTGGAATTGGAGCATCAGGGAAAAGCACCTTAAAGTTCCATTAAAATTCTCCTTTAGATTTCAGGTTTGTGGGACTGAATTTAAGGTGGGAAGATTTAGCTGATTAAAGGGAACACTGAAGGTTACTCTTTTTTTGGGAACGTTGTTTATATGTGGAACAAGAACTGTAAAATGAAAAGATGTGCTCTGGGCTGAGATGGACACACCCCCAGATTTGCCTCTTTGCATCATCTGCACTTGTGCTTTTTGCTCAAGAAAACACGAAAAAAAATGCAGATATTGGTCTGAATGGGCAGTTTTACCAAAACACTGAGGTGTTTGCCTTGTACAAGCAATAATTTTTATTTTTCTGTCCTTCAGCCCCTGTGTGTGACTGGAATTGCACAAAATGGGACTGGAAGTAAAGCAAGTGCTCTGCATCACATCTCTGGAAGACAGGGATTTCCTGATTTCTCAGTGCCTTAGCAATAAACTGCGGGATTTTAGGATTATAATAACATTCCACACAATTTGGCTGCTCCCACATAGGGATCAGGGAGATTTTTTTTATCTTTTTTTTTTTTTTTTAACACTCAAAAAATTGAAATTACCTGAGCTCCATGTTCCTAAAGAGATCCCAATCAGCGGAGGGAGAGCTGAGAGATTTGTCACCACAATAAACCCTGACTCACTGCATTTATTACACTCATAACTGGTAACTTTGATTGTATCACCCATAGGGAGGACTGGCCATGATTTTTTTTTTTTTTAACATAAGAGGATTTGGATAGTGATAAGAGCCCTGAGTCAGGGGTGGGAACCCACTGGGGATTTTGCAGCCGTGGGAAGCTCTTACCTGGGGATTTGGTTCCAGGCTGTCCCGTGGCCAGCAGCCCGATGAGCACACAGGCGATGACAGTCACCACACAGAAAAGGGCAATCAGGCTGAGCTCCAGCCCGCTGAACTTCCTGCCCATCTACAAACCCCAGCAGCAAAACACAAGGAACAGCTATAAATTATGCTTCCAATTTATTAAAATAACAAAATTTGTAAATTATTCCGGTTTTAAGCCCCGTCACTTAATCCTGAGGTTTAAATAAAACTCTCCTTAATGACTACTTGCATAAAACTCCACTTCATGATAATTCACCCAGTGCAGATTATTAAATTATTACACTGAGGGAATGTATTTTTCTCCCTGCATATCACTGAACACAGAACAATTTTACTCCTGAGATTAACCATGGAGTTTCC
>VZTB01011851.1:275776-288531 GCA_013397245.1 Thryothorus ludovicianus | reverse complement strand
AGCACCTAAACAGTTGGGTTCAGCCTACTCATTTCTACATTAAGTACCAGATGTCTTGGAAAGTTTGCATTGCAGAAGGCAAAGGACTGACAGAGTGGTTGTTTTTGGAATTAATCCCTATGGAAACAAAATGTTGTGATTTGAAATTTTGAGCAGTCTAAGAAATAAATGGACTTTAAAAAGGAAAAAAAAAATTATTAATAAAATTTAGGTATGCCACATGATATGTAATGCAATTAGCACAAGTTAATTTATAGTGAATATGATGACATAATTATTCAATAGGTGTAGTTCCATGCTTTGATATATAACAGAAATAAGACTGTACCTGACTTGTTTAATCAAGAAGCTGCATAATCATAGAATCAAAGATTGGTTTGAGTAGGAAGGTGCCTTAATGATCATCTATTCCAATATCCCCTTTCCCTGCCATGGGCAGGGACACTTTCCACTAGATCAGGTTGCTCAGGGACCCATCCAGCTTGGCTTTAAACACTGCCACATCCTCAGCTTCTCTGGGCAAAGTGTTCTAGTGCGTCTGAATAAGGAATTTCTGCATAAAACCTAATTTAAATCTCTACTCTTTTAGTTTAGAATGGCTACCTTTTGTTCTATCACTGCTCATGTAACAAGTCACTTTCCCTCTTTTATTTTAAACCTCCTTTAAGTACTTGAAGGCTACAATAAAGTTTCCCCAGTATCTTCTCATCTTCAGGCTAAACATCCCCATCTCTTTCAGCCTGTCTTTGTAGGAGAGGTGTTCCAGCCCTTGAATAATCTTTGTGACCCTCCTCTGGATCCACTCTAACAGGTCCATGTCTATCCTGTGCTGAGGACTCCAGACCTGGACACAGTACTTTAGGTGGAATCTCACAAAGGTCTGTGATTAAGACAGCTGAGGTCAAATTTGATCTGTTAAAAAACTTCATTTACAGGATTTCCATCTGGAGAAGCATAAGGAGCGATTCTGGTAATTTTCACTACAAAAAAAAAAAAATTATTTCTGTTTGATAGTTTGTAATATGAAGAGAATTTGCCAATTGGGAAGCATTTTCACTTGTATGACTCCTGTGTTACAGCACGCTGGAGAATATGTTATGGTTTAACCCCAACCAATAAGCAAGTTTCACACAGAAGCTATCTCACTCCTCCAGTGCATTGGGGAAAGTAGCATTGGGGAAACAACTGGAAGAGTAAAAGCTGGAAAATTTGCAAGTTAGTTGAGATGCAAAGAGTTTACATAGGGAAAGCAAAAACCACACACACAAGCAAAACAAAACAAGGAATTAATTCACTGTGTCCCATGGGCAGGCAGGTGTTCAGCCATCCCCAGGAAACTGGGGCACATCATGCATAAATGGTTCTTTGGGAACACAGATGCCATCACTCCAAATATTCTCCACTTCCTCCTTCTACCTCTCACTTTAATGCTGAGCATGGTCTCATATGGTCTGGAATATCCTTTGGTTACTTGGACTTGGCTGTCCTGGCTGTCTCCTTCCAACTTTCCCATGCAGCCCCAACACCCTCACCAGTGTGGCAGTAAGAAAAGCAGAAAACACCTTGGCTCTGTATAAGACCTGCTCTGCAATAGTAAGAACATTTCTATTATCATTACTACCTTCAGCACAAATCCAAAACACAGCCACTGTGAAGAAAATTAACCCCATTCCAGCCAAAAACAGCACAAGAATATCTGAATCTGCAGTTGAGGCATTCCACAGCCTAAAATACCTTGTACTAAAGGACTTTCTTGATAAACAAAGAGGAGAATTAGCTTCTTACAAAGAGACTGAGGCAAATTAACACTTTCAGAGAAGCCAAGAGAGCAGGCTTTTTATTACTTCCCATCAAAGTTAGGAAGGGTAGTGAACCCATGTAAGAAGACATTTTCCAGATAGGAGAACAGCACCTTCTTGGAGCAAACCTAGGGGAGACTGATACTGTTCTTTAATGATAACTACTGCCTAAGTTACCCTTAATGGTAGTTAAAGCCCAAGGTTTCTGAATCAAGGCCTTAAGTGGACAATGACTAGGGCTTGAGCCACCTGTAATTCATAGCTCAGCTCTTTGTGAAATGGCTGTATGACATTCACCAAGTTTTATCACAAACACTGCTGCTGAGCTCTGACAGACTACTGAAGCCAAAGCCAGGCAAGCTAAGTAGAGTGAAAACAGAGAAATAGATGCGTTGAGATGGTAATATCAACACAAGTATCTAGAAGAGAAACACCAATGCAGTAGAATATATAAAAAAACTAAGCAAAAGAGCAGGGAGATGTGAGATCTCAACTTGGCAGTATCAGGGGTTATGCTGTTCCAAGAAGCAATGAAAGCCAACTCTTTCCCAGATGACTGATGAGACCCACATTAGCTCGAGGTTAGGCAGAACATTAATGATTAGCAAGTCCTACTTCTCAGCTGTATCAGGCAGACAGTAAATACTTTCTGGGTGCTCACGGGAATGTGTAGCTTGCTCTCAAGGTCTCTTTATGCAGTGTAAAATATGCCTGGAGAAATTGTGCTTCAGTAAGGAAAGGTTAGAGCAGGAGACTACTTCAGAATTAGTGGAGTCACTGTCCAGAAGTTAACTTTCAGGTAGGTAATATAGGAGTTAGGTGCCTCTGATCTTTAGAGAAGCCTTAGCAGTGCTGTGAACAGATAAAACAATCAATGCAGCCAGCCAGTCAATGTGAGATGTTCACTACTTTCGTAACCTCATCTTCTTGTCTGGTAGAGGCTCTTTGCTACATGGTTCATATACTTGAGAGAGAGATTTTTACTCTGCTTGCCTGCTCATGGAAACATTGCTTTATTACTTGTTAGACACATTGAAAATTTATTTTCTTTTCAGAGGTTGTAAGTAGCTCTGTACTTTTTAGGTTTTGGAATTTTTTTGCAAAGGAAAGATTAAATTCCTCTTTTACTGCATAGCACCAGAAAGACAAAACTAAACATTATACTGTTATGCAATCCTACTAGTGCCTTCCTAATTAACTTGACATGGGTTTGAATGATTTTAAGCCTCCATCTGCTTAAAACAGCACAAAATCTCTATTTATTCAATCTCACTTTAGTCCTCAAACAGATATTTGTGTCTTTACCTGTTGGAGAAAAGTAGGCTCTCCACAGGATGATTCAGAACTTATCTCATTTAAATTTCTCTCTTGAGGTGTCATTCTGTTAAGTACAGAAATAGCTTTTGCCATTTTTATGCCTAGGTTAAACTCCTCTGGAAGGTGTCAGAAGCCTAGTGGAATGAATTTAGATTACATTTTCTGACAAAGAGTTCAGATTCAAAGATAAAAAAAAGTCCTTCCAATGATACATATTACATCTGAAAGCTCCTAACTTACTGAGAAGGAGAATAAACATTAGACTTCCTTTCAAGTTTACTCCCTAATTTCCAGGAGCATATGGGCTGTTAACCCACCTAGCTGCAATTGCATTCAACACTAACTTCTGTGCCTGTGCTGCCCTGTCAGCCAGCAGAGGTACCTCGTTGTTTGGGAGTTAATCACAGTGTTCAGATGACATGGTCTACAGTTTTTCTCACTTCTGCTATGAGTTACAAAGTTATTCAGAGCCTGGGTTTTGATTCTCCTCCCCTAAGGTCTGAACAGCTGACACTCAGCCATCTAATTCCATGAGTGCAACCAGAACCCAAACTGCCTGAAATAATAGCATATTTCATTTATGTGTGCTTTTGCAGGTATTATTGCAATACTTCCTCACAATTCTACAGTTAAAGCCAAAGTATCAGAATGAAACACACCACCAGAGAGCAATAATTTGTAAAACATAGCAAAAAAGTAAAATTAAAAAAATTGAAGCCCTCCCAGCTACAGTTTCTATATGAGCCTAAAGATATATTGGTCAAGAAATTATATAATTCTTTGTGAAATCTAGGACAGAAATTCTACTTTATTCAGATCTAGGACACAGATCTCACACTGTGTAGTAGCCACAAGAACTAGATGAATTATTGATGAGTAAAAACAGGATATTAATTCACAGAGGAGTAAGATATTTTTGTTTTTAACTTTTTCTCATGCTGGTGATAAAATATCCTCTATCATTTGGCATGAGCCTCATTAAATATATGTATCCTATGCTTTCATAACTCTTTAATGTTTTCTAGCCTCTATTTCAGCTTTAAATACTGTCACTGAAATCAAGACACATGAATTATTAAGAGGAAAGATTTTGCTAAAATGACAGAGCATTCAGTCCATCTGTCTCACATTTTTAAGTTCTTTTATTCACGTTTCCCAAAATTGTAAAAGTAATTAACACAGAAATTTCAAGTACATTTTTTTCTTCCTTTATATTTTTACTTTTTAAATTTTTGTTCAAAAAAATTAATTATTTTTTTATTTTAAATGTAGGCTCTTGTCTGCCCAGCAAAAAAAGGTGCCAAAAACTCAGGGAATAAGCTCTTTGCAGATTGTTTCTCTAAACCACATATGGGTATCAACTCCATATATCTATGAGAGTTGATACCCATATTTCCCAGTTACTTAGATAACTCCTTAGTTGTCAGACTGTAAAAAACTCTGATTTTTTTTTTCTCCAGGTTTCCTCCTACATTTGCTTTAGAAAATGAAGAAAATAGTTATAAGGCAAGAAATAAATCAAATAACAAAAGTGTGATTTTTCAGCCCAGTAAGATATCTTTTTTCCTAAAATGGTAAAATTCTGAATTTTGTTTCAGTGCTGCTTACTTACTACATTTAGTTAACCTTAAATGAAAATTCAGAAATCATAATTAGATACGTGTGTTATAACCCACACTTTGTGGAACTGAAGTTTTGCCTAAAATGAGACTTATTTAGTATCTAAAGATGATCTTCTGTCACTCTCTAGAGATGTTAAAAGAAATCAAGTCCAGGCAGGCTAGCTGGGGAAATGGACATGGATTTCCTTGCCATTGAGAGTATTTCAGTCAAAATAATTATAAACCTACTATTTTCAACAGGCAATAAAGTAATATAATGGAATCACAGAATCAAAAAGTATTAAAGCCAGGAGGGACTCGTAATTTTGTCCAACATCCTGCTCAAAGCAGGACAAATTCAGTCAGGTTGTGCAGGACTATGTCCGCAAGGCTTGAATACCTCCAGGGCTCAACACTCACTGCATTCCTCTCCAGATAACGCTCCAAAGTTCAGCCATCTGCACTGTTAAAAAAATCCCAATATTCAATTAAAATTTCCCATGTTCTGATTATTGTCCTTTGCCAATCACTGGGCACTTCCATGAGTTTGTTCCATGTCCTCTGTATCCTCAGGTGAGGTAGTTAAAGATAGCAATATGGTCTCCCTGAGCCTTCTTTTCTCCTGGCTGATTTAACCCAGTTTTCTCATCTTTCCCTAGTCTATCATGTGCTCCAGCCCCATGACTGATATAGTGGCTTGTGCTGGACAGCTTCCAAGATGTCCATGCCATTTTTTAAGGGGTAGCCCAGATTCTGTGAAAAACAAAACATTGCAGTCCCATGACTTGCTGGTGGTGAATTGAGGACGAGGATCATTTCCCTCAGTCTGCTGGCTGCAGTCTTGCTTGTGCAGCCCAGAAGGCAATTGGCCTCTGCTGCAAGGATGCACTGCTGGCTCATTATCTGCTTAAGAGTCTAGCAGCTTTGCAAAGCTGCTTCTCAGTATAAATGAGTATTTGGGTTTACTGCTCTCCAGGTGCAGACTTTTTGCTTTTAGTGAACTTCCTGAGGTTCCTGTTAGGCCATTTCTCCCACCTGTCCCTCTCAGTAACAGTCCTGCCCTCTATGTGCTCTTCACACTCTAGAGTTGTTCATAAATTTGCTGAGGGAATGCTCTGTCCCACCATCTAGGTTGTTATAAAGACATTAGGATGGATTTGTTCCAGGACTGATTTCCTGAAAGATGCCACAACATCAGCAAACACCAGTCCAGCATCTGCTCTTTCCAGCATTAGCCACTGGTCTTTGAGTCCAGCAGTTCAGTCAATTTTCTATGCACCTGACTGTCTACCTATACACATCATATCTCAAAATTTCAGTAGTAAAGAGACTATGAGGAACTGTATTAAAGACCTTCCTAAGGTCAAAGTGTGAAGCATCAGCAATAATCACTTTGTCACAGGAAGCATTTAGGTTGCCCAGGTATGAGCTACCCTTGGTATAGTCATGCTAGCTGCTTCCAGTTACTTAAATTGTCTGTTGTGTCTTGAGAAATAGCTTCTGATAGGATTTGTCCCATAATAGATGAGGTGAGACCTTTACTTGGATCCCTATCCTGGAAGATGGATGTGATGTTAGCCTTTTTCCAGTCGTCAGAAAGGTTTCACAATTTCCATTTGATTTTGAAAAGTATAAGACTGGCCCCTCAAACATCAACCATCTCCTCTGGTAGCCATGGATACATTGCACTTGTAGATACAGGCTTTTCTATGCCTAATTACCTTATATTTAAAAAACAGAAATGAGAAGTCTATGTTGCTGATCTTTCCACATATATTTTTTAGTCCTCTCAAGTAAAGAGGGAAGTTCTACTAAATGGGAATTTCCTACCTGTCAAAATTTTGACAGTGACAGAAAATATATTTTTCAGGTAATCTTCAAACCATTTTTAAACCCAAGCCTTTAAAAGAGTTCAGCTTTTATGTCATGCTACTATCCCATTCCTTCTTCTATATCTTTTTCTTATGGCATTCCCAAGTATATCAACCGCTCAGCACATTTTTTCAGGCTTTGTAGTGTATTGATCTGAAAACACTGTTTTCAAATCTTTCTCTTTTAGTCATTCATATAAATTATCACATGCTTCCACTAGGTCTTAAATTAATCAAATATATTTTCTAAACTTTTACACACAAACCAAATAAAAATAAACTCTACAATAAACTCCTATATGAAGCAATAGCAAGATGTATCAGCATAATATTTATGTTGCATCAACAGACATCAAAAATTAGAGACGTCTTTTCATGTTATTGTCATTAAAAACATTCCAAGCAAGTGACTTAATTCTATTATTCCAGTTTTGTGACCAAATTTGGTTTATTCAGTCAGGGGAAAATAAAGCTGTTTGTATTGCTGATTTATTTTGCACAAACCACTTTAATTGAAGTGGCGTAATCACTGGAAAGTAAAGAGCTATTAGACTGCATGCAATGAATAGAAGAGTAAAGCATATTCTGCTCCCTAATCAGCTGTTGGGAAAAGACATAAATTTTGTCTTTCAGTTATCAAGTAAAAGTTTGGAATTAAGTGTGAAAGAAGAGAGAAAAAAGAGTTTATTTACAGTTGACAGCATTGTTTATTTTTTCTGAGATCATAGCTGTGAATCATTACCTCTTTGACAGAAAAACAAGGATTAGCCGTATGGAGGCGCATGTATGTATTTAACATGATTAAATTCCCATATGTTTCTTCTGTAGCCCAGTAAACGTGCTGTCGGCCAGTAGAGGGGATGGCCCTGCTGAATGTTAACCTGGTGGTTTGGGGACTCAACCTTGCCATGGCCAGGTCTGGGTGTCGCTGGTTTAACCCCTGTGCTGGGGCCAGTGGCTGCTGCCAGCTCTGCTCCAGCTCCAGCTCTGGGGTGGCACCACTGGGGAAGGGGTGACACCCCTGTGCCTGTCACTGCCTGACAATGCATAGCCCTTTGTGTGCATGGGGCTGGAAGAACTTCAGCTGGCAGACCAGGAGAAGGATGCCAAATGGATGAGAACATTTATAAAGACAAACCTAAGAATAACTGAGGCCCGAGGCAAAGGTTCCGCCCACCATCATGCCTCTCCCACTGAAGAAGGCAGGATGCTGGCAGCTCCATGTGCTACCCTCACCTCTTCCTCTGACATTGCCAACAGAACCACACAGAACCACAGAATTAACTACATTGGAAAAGATGCTTGAGTTCATTAAGTCCAACAGCCTTAAACCCAAAAGGATCCCAGTCTCATAGCATGGCTGTAACTGAACTACCAAAGTCTGTATTTTCATTGAGTAGGATTATAATTAAGTTAATAAATTATTTGTTCCACAAATATACACTGTGTTCTATTTTTGCATATAGCAAGGTTTGGAGCATAAAATGTCATACCTAGTCACATGGAAGTGCTTTTCAGCAGTATCATTTAAAGCTGTGTTTCGTACAGTTCATCATCCCATGAGCAGTCTTTAAATTCCTATTTCATCATTCATTCCTTGTTATTTTTTGAGATCAAGTGGGAGTGGTCTGCCTGTAGAATAGAGGGAAGATCCTGAGACAGGTTTATATGAATATCTAGATGAATATATCCTGAGTCAATTCTGGGGTTATTTTCTGCATCAGAAATGAAGCTTTCAACACGTGAAGTAAAATGAAGACAAGTTATTAGGTATGGTCAAACCATTTATTTTTCCCTACTTTTGGCCTGTTTACATTAAGACTTTGCAAAGAATTTACTGACATAATTAAAAATGAAACTAAAGAATCTCAAAAACTCCTGATGCTTTCCTATTTCTTTTAGAAGTAGTCTTTTGGTTTTCTTTTCAGAGATTCTATGTAGTCTTTGGGGAATATTTAGCTGTAAGATAAATGTTACAACAGCTCACACAAAAGATTGAGATATGGGTTTTATTAAATTTATTATTAGGCCACATCTAGTCTACTGTATACGATACAGTTGGAAATATTCTATTTTCCCCAATAAAAGCAAGATATTGATATACTTGAGTGACTTTAGAAGAGGCTACCAAGTGCTTGTGTATTGGAGCACTTGACCTGTGAGGGAATGAGGAAGATGAACTTGTTCTGTCCGGGAAAGTAAAGGCTTCAGGAGTATGTTAGAGAAGCACCTGGTGTATAATGGACAACAGATAGGCTGTTAATATTATTACATAGCAGAAAAAGAAGAGTTTTAAATTTAAGCAAGAGTTATTCAGACTGTGTACAAAGAAAACCTCATTTTTTCCCATGAGCATGGTCCAATAGTGGAGGAAGTTGCCCAGAGATATTGTGCAGCATCCGTCTCTGGATTTTTTCTACATTCAATTGGATAAAGCCCTGAGCTGCCTGGTTTGACCCTGTAGATGACCCTGTTTGGAGCAGGAGGTTGTGCTAGAGACCTCCTGAATTCCCTTCTCACTTAAACTCTTCTGTGCTTATATGGTCAGAATGTTTACCCAGACCCGGACAGTTCTCATAATTCTGACTCAGGATTCACAGCTATATGTCACTGTAGTCTTGTAGCACATCTATGGTATTCCTTTATTGACTCTAGGAAATGAAATAAAATTAATTAAATATAAAGAAAAGTGACTTAAACATCATTTCAATGGGGACTTATCCTTTTCCCTCCAGTATTAATAGGAGTATATGTACAATAATAAATAAAAGATGATTCATATATAAGTCCTTCTTTTAGATAGAGAGACAACAAACCACCAGATGATAGATAGGCAGCTGAAAATGAATCATTGGAACCATGGATTGATCAGGAAATATTATTAGTTAAATCTGAAAATCAATGTCTTTTTATGTATTGATAGGTATCCAAACTGCCATTAATAATAGTATATTATAGTTGAAGAATAGAGTATCTAGTTATTGACAACTGTAGTATCATTATGTTTGCTTTTTAAACAGCTAATATGATATTGAATTATTGCATGTCTTTTAAAATCCTTTATGCTGATTGCTGTATAGACACACACGCCAATTCCTTATTTCTTCATTGTCAAAAGAATTTCTGTCTTTGTATTGTTTTATGATAGCTTGAAAATCTTGGGTAGACTTAGGTGTCTGTGAATATAAAACTGACAACAGTAGAAAACGTGAATTAAATATACTTTTAAAATAACTATCAAACAGAATTCTAAGTTTAATCTGAACTTTTAAAGAATTCTGCTGAGGTTCAAGCATTAATATTCAGTACAACTGAAGCAAAACAATCTATGGAAAGATCATTTCTCCCTGACTAAAAAAAGATTATTCTTTAAATGTTTTATTTGTATTCATTCTTAGACCTCTTCTTAATCACATTCTTATCTTTTCTCTTTTTTGCTTCTTTTCTTTTATAGCTGCATGTGTTTGATAGGAATTAAGAAATTGTATATTTGTAACAAAAGAGTGTTATTTCAGTCTTATTTGGTGTTATGCAATTTTTAAATGTCTATATTTCTTTGCCATTTCTCTTATTAACATCCTTTTTTCTCCCCTGCAAAGTAACAAAATGTTACCACATACATTTTTCCTTTCAACAATTTTCATTATACAGTAATCCCAGTCCTTAATTGGTAAATCAACAGCAGTCATTCAGTGAGGAGGATGTTTTTGTGATATAAAATCTCATTGGAATTTATTTTTATCTTCCTAAACAGAATTTTAAATTACAAAATAAATGTATGCTTAAGGCATCCGAACATCACTCATATTCGTATTTTTCAAGTGCGCTCAAAGTAGATGCGCTTACTTACAAAAAATGTCTTTGTATGGGGCATGTTGTATTTGCCAAAATCTATATGCTGCATCTGTACCCTGTAAAACAACTACCATAAAACTGTGATTAATGGGGATGGATAACTGTGAGGCCCCAGAGCTTGCCCAACAAAGGTCTTAAAAAGGCTTGAGATACTTTTATGTACCAAACAAGATATTCTTTAAGAGGTCAAAACAACAAAAACTTTACTGGTGAACTTCAGAAAATAAGAGAACTTCAGCAAAAGTTTAAACAACCTTCAATCAAAATGAAGCATTTCCCAAAGCATTCATTTACCAAACTCCAATTCATCCAATTTTAAGTTACTCGGAGTTTGAGAAGAAGGAGAAAGAGAGAAGACATGCAGAAAAGAATATAGCTACCACCCTTGGCTCCAATAGTGTTTCAACTGCTTTAAAACCCAAGAGGAGATAGGATGATGACTTATGTGTGCCTCCTGCTCTGGCTTAAATACCCCTTTCCTTTCCTGGGTCCTTCCCTTAGGTAGGACTTTCAGTTTGGCCACCCAGGATCTGGGTTAGGGGCTCAGGGCGTGGAGCATTGCCTCCCACATGCCAGGGTTTGGCCCCACTGTGGGGCTGGGATGCAGCCCCTGGGGGTGTGGGGTGTGTGGAGCAGGGCACCACCTTACCAGGGCAGGATCTGACCTGCCCCTTTCCCCACAAATGAGCCTGAAATTTTTCGAGCCATGATCCTCCTCCAGTCTCTCACAAAAACCAAACTCCAAAGTTCAATCTGTATTGTTTCAATATGAACAAGGAAATTATTAATGGATACAATGCCAAAGAATTCACAATACTAGTACTTAAAATGTATATCTAGTGGAAAATATTTTTTTTAGTTTGTAGCAATAATGTTTTTTTAAGAATTGCCTGCCTGAAATGTGATGATGTTACGAAACAGAAACCATGAATTCTATTGTGTAGTCAGCAACAGCTTGCATTCATCTGCAAATGTTCTAAATTGTGCCAATAATTCTGTGGTTGCATAATTTCAGTTATGGAATGTCAAACAAGATTCCCATGCTGTTGTAATGTTGTTTTTAGATATTAAATAACACCCAAATTAAAAAAGAAAGAGAAGAAAAGTTAATGATTTCAAAGAGATGAACTGTTTCAGAGAAATAATTTTGTTTATTATCAAAACAAAGTGAGAATTCTATGGATTCTAGACATGAAGATGTTTAAAGCATAGACTAGCAATTAAGGATCTTGCATCAAGCATTGATACAACTTAACTCCCCTCTGTCTATACCAGGGATGTCATTAGTGTTTTTTTGGTCCACTACTTTTTTTTCAGACTGCTATAGGATTTTTTCTTATATTTCAAAATAATAAATTCACTCTACACAATGTTGACAGAGTCCTTCACATGAGGAAATGTGTTCTATCTTACAAGACTAGCCTATTTTTTTGCACTTTTTCTATTTTCTTCTGTCTTTGTAAGGAGTAGATATGACATCTAAAAGCACAAACTGTTTGTGCCTCAGGAAATTCAGGTAATTGTGTATCAAAGATCCAGTTTCCAAACCATAACTCTTCCATTATAATAGAAATATTCTTATATATTTTTGTATATTTGCTTCCATATTACTCTGCCAAAATGCTTTCCTGATAACTGTAATATAGTTAATATTCATGTTATACAGTTAATTTTTTAGTTTTCATTAAGCTATACCTAGTTACATGGGGATAAGCATTTTCCCCTACTGTTTGTAGGGAAAAATGTAAAGACCTGATTTTACTATATTCTTCAAATTGCTTGCAAATTATTTTCAAAATTAAAAATTGTGTAGAAGGATACTAGAAAATCAAATGATCAGAGGATTATTCTGGTTAGAAGAAAAATTATTCAGGTTATTCAAAGCAGGACTATTTTGGTCTGGTTGTACAGGGTTGTGTCCAGTCAAGGCTTGAATTACCTCCAGGATTTGACATTCACTCCACTCTCTGTCCAGTTCTTTCAGCTTCCCCTCGTCTGTCATATGCATCAGCCCCATGACTGACATGGTGTCCTGTGCTGGATGACCTCCAGGATGTCCATGTCTTTTTGTAAGGGGCAGCCCAGGTTCTGTGAAAACACATTGCAGTCATGGTCTCACCGGTGTTGAATCAAGGACAAGGTTCATTTTCTTTGCTCTATTTGCAGAACTCTTCGTAGTGTTGCACGCAATATGCCAGTACACATTGGCACCTTATGGTCACCCTGGTGTCTGTCAGGACCTCTAGGTTCTGTTCTGCAAATCTCCCTTCCAGATGATCACCTGTACATGGGTTTAATCCTTCTCAGGTGAT
>VZTB01011851.1:228075-266882 GCA_013397245.1 Thryothorus ludovicianus | reverse complement strand
GGCTCCTGATTTTCCTAGCAGACACACATGTCTTCAAACTAAGACAGTAATATTAACAAACAAAATTACTTGGTGCCTATGGACTGTTTTAAAATTTTATTCCCTAAAAGTTACTGGAGAAAGTTTGAGTATTTCTAACATTATTTATCTTTATATATTTATTATAATAATATTTAATAATTTATATATTATAATATTCTGTAATATTATATATTACAGAATAGCAAGACAGAAAGCACAGTAGAAATGTACAGATTGAATAGACCAGTTTGGGGCTTTTTTTATTGCTTGCTGGACTTGATCATCCTAAAGGTCTTTTGTAATCCAAATGGTTCTATGATTGTATGATTCTTCTTCCTAAAGAATGTGTTTCCTTAAGAAGCTGAGAGGAAAAATAATTATTTTTTTTCAAAATTACTACTCTAGATTCAACAGTACAAATAGAAATGGCTGCTTTGAATATAAAACTATTTCTTCCAAGTAAGAATGCAGTGGTGCAATCATTAATAGTTTTAAACTTCTGTTAAGCTGAAGGAAGATAATTTTAATAGATATTATAACAGAACTTTACCATTATGTAGGTAAGAAAGAAATTATTGAAAAAAATGAAAACATAGATAAGTAAACTCAAGTCAGTATGTCCAACATAAAATATGCCTAGAGTTTTTGAAAGCATTAGGTAATTAACTCACTGTAAAAATATGTGTCACTTAAAAAAAAACATTTAGCATATATATCCAGTGCTATTAATGCTGCTGTAGGAGCTTCTAAGTGACCTTCCAATAGGTATGAAACTAATGTCCAATTATTACTGATGACCACAGGATGAAAATTTCACCTCTAAGTCCTCTAACTATGAGTTATAAATAGTACTCCTATTAAGTGAGCAACCCAATATTCAATTAACAGTTAATGATGCATAGGAAAATAGTTTCAAACACTCTAAAATGGACTTGAGATGATTTTCAAATTTAACATGAGACTTCTGAATACTGAATTGTGACTAATGCCTATGATAATACTTTTATATTTTTTCATCATGCACTCTATTATATACAAAGTGAGCTCTAGAAAGAATAATTTAAGTTACTCCTTGAATCAACCCAGAATCCCCTGATATATTAAAATAAAAATATGGTCCAAGTGTTTTGATTTCTTATGGAGTTTTCTACTGTCTTAGAATCACAAGTTTCTTAAGACTTTGTATTATATTTTTTACTAAGTAAATCCATTTGTGAAAATTACTCTAATTATTTAAAAAAAAAATTGTGATGACTATTTGAATGTACATTTAATAGAGTATTATTATTCAGTGGAAAATCAAAGAAAAATCATAAAATTATAACAAAGGAGGTTGAAGGGTCATTTGTTCCCTTCCTAATCCATGTCTTAATCTAAGAAATATAATTCCTGAGAGATATTCTCTGGGATTTTGCAATGTAGTCAGTGATAGACACACCATAACTTCGTTCAACCATTTCAATATTTCACCATTATGAGTGTAATGTTTCAACATTTCACAAATACAAAAGCCACAGAGTGTTTTTATAAAGCTTTTTTTCTTACTGAGGTTAAATTTGATAACAATTAAACTCATTATTCTTCATCTTCCTTATTACAAACATAACTTATTTTATAGTTCATTTTGCATATTTGAATGCTTTAGTGTGTCTCCTCCCAGTCTTCTCTTCCATAAACTAGGTTAATCTTTTCTTGTAGATCTTTCATTATTATTGATACTCTTAGGCTGTTATCTGGCTAGTTTGCATCTTCCATAATATTTATGCCCTGTTTTTCCACAAGAGATCTCAGTTAAGGCATTGCTAGTACTACCAAGAGTGAAAAAATGAACTCACTTAATATGGAAGATCTATTCTTGTTCATTCATACTGATGTTGTCTTTTTTCAGAATTTGACAACATTTTTCAAGTCCATCTTAGGATCTGAAGTAATAACCCTAAGAATCTTCTTGACAGAACTTTTGTCTAGTTGTTTCTCTTTTCTTATAAATGTTATAGAGAACTTTTAATTTTTTAATTATATTGATTATTTTTCTTACCATCCTACAGTTTCTGAGCACTATTTTAATTTGTAATCCTACTGTTCATTGGTATATTTAGCAATAATATTTTCTATGTGATCATAGAAGTCCTATATAAATATTCGGTAACCTTCTAGCCAGGACACACCTTAAAGAAGATTCCCTGTGAGATACTATGAAAAGTTCACTTTCATCCCTCTATTTCTTCTACTGTATGTATACTTGTTAATGGCTTCTTGCCGTGCTTCTTGTTAATGACTTTTTCCCTTACATTATGGCTATATCAGGCAGCAAGACTATAAATAACACCAAGCTGACCAGTGCAGTTGATGCGATGGAAGGAAGGGATGTCTTTTAGAGACACATGGCTAAGACTGAGAAGCAATCACAGGAGAATGTCGTGAAGTTTTTCTAAGGTAGGATGCTGCACCTGGGCACAGACAATCCCACACATGTATGAGAAATGAGTTAATTGAGAACAGCTTGCTGGTTCTGGTGGATGGAAAGCTCAATATGAGCAACAGAAGTGCTTGAAGTACAAGAAAGATGTAGACATGTTAGAATGATTCCAGAGGAGTCCACAAAGGTTATCCAAGGGCTGGGGCACCTCCCTTATTAAGACAGGCTGACAGAGTTTAAATTGTTCAGCATGCAGAAGACTCGACTCTTTGGAAACGTTATTACATCTTTCCAGTATGTAAAGGGGGCTTATAAAAAAGAGAAAGAGAGACTTTTCACATGGGCAGATAGTGATAGGACAAGAGGGAATGGTTTTAAACTACAAGAGGAGAGCTGTATATAAGATGTTAGGAAATGATTCTTTACTGTGGGGATGGTGAGGCACTGGAACAGGTTACCCAGAGAAGTGGATGCCACATCCCTGGAAGAGTTCCAAGCCAGGCTGGAGGATGAAGCTCTGAGCAGCATGATCTCAGGGAAGGTGTCCCTGCCTATGGCAGGGTGGTTGGAACTAGATGGTTCTATGATCTCAGCTCTGAAGCACGTTATCCTTTCTCCTAGCATTCTTTCATCTGCTGTAATATGTGAATTTGATATCTAATTTTAGACGGCAAATGGCTCAACAGTACACGTGTTTCTGTAGGTAGCAAAAATTATAGAATAATTTCAGTCACAGTACAAACAATTACTACAAATTAATATATACCAATATATGGTCTGAACAAGTATTAACACTTTATGAGTTGAATTAAAAGTAATCTATATTAGAAAATAGATCTATCCCTAAGCATAATTTATGATTGTCCAATTAGGCTATAGATTAAGGATAATTGCTATAGAAGATGTTTAAGATTCTGAATCCATTAATCTAATGTTTCATATTTAATGAAATTGTCAGCAATTTTGGTTAAAAATGTAAGATCATTTAAGAGTATGTGAGTCATCACTTCCCTGCTTCTGGTTTGGTATATAAATAGTCCTTTCCCTTCATCAGCAAGCCTGTAATTTTCTTTTTAAATTTTACCCCCCATACTGTCATGAAATTCTTATTTAGGCAAAAATAAAATTAAAATCAGTGAAATAAGTATTGGCAGGAAAAAATACACAGTATTTATTCCTAAAACTTCTGAGTCTATTATCAAAGAGAAAATTTTTTTACAACCCTGCTATAATGATTAATTTGGCAGAACACTTCAAATGTTAGACCTAGGACTAGGGATTCATTTTAGAAAACCATTTTGGGAATATCACTGTATGTAAAAACTTTTCATTTCCTTTAAAAAAAAAGTGAATGCATCTGTGCCCCGTAACATGAAGGACTTTGGTTAATATATTCTAAAATGGGGAAATATTTAACCTTTGGTACTGTATGGCAAAGGGCTACACAATTTGCTGATATACACTACCCCCTGTAGCCCTGATTCATGGCTCCTGCTCTGGAGTTAGTAATGGGTTTATAAGCAGTTACTGGATTACTCTCAGAAACATATTCAAACTATTTTTTTCATGTTATCATACAATGAGGGCATGATTCTTTGATTTCCTTGCTCATGTCCATTGTGTTCTGAAAATATAGCATACAAAGTTTGTTGTTAGACCTAAAATGCCAATGGTTGCTAGATCTAAGGTGCCAATAATCTACATCATCCGATTTTCCTGTTTCTGTTCTTCAGATATCCCTTATTTTATGCATATCACAGGTTTAATCAGAAAAACTCTTCAGAGTATGGTTCACACTCAGCTATCACTTATGGCCTTATGTGCATGGCAATTGTTGTTGGGAAGTATTTCATAAAAATGTGAAATTATTGTGGCGCTGTTTCCTCTCAAAACATTGCCCAGAGCCATTTTTCCCACATTGCATAAGACCAGAGCAGTGAAGCTGTACAATATTTGAAACTAGACATAAAAGCATCTTGATCTAAAAGGCAGGAGACAGTAGTCAGCTCACATTAATTGAAAGCTCAAAGGAATTTCTATTTCCAAAATATCAAAACACACAAATAATTGCCTAGCTAAACTATTCTGATGTAAATACTAGACCTGAGGTTTTCATCTAAAGTTGCAGAGCACAGTGCAGTGACAATGTAAAAATGAAACAAATCAGCCACTATTTGTAGAGGCAATTTTTGAAGGGGGAACAAAACTTTAGGTGTAAGTGACAGACATGTTCTATTCATGGCTGTATTCTTACCCTTGCACAATAGCAAAAATTTCTCCAAGCACTCTCTTTGCAGACAGACCCAGAACAAAATTATCCATTCAGCTTTGGAACGGATATGCATGCTTAATTTCATTGAACTTTGTAATTCTGAGTGCACGGTGATCTCCCCTGGGGAGATGGGAAGGAAATGAAAGAACAGGAAGCAAGAGATGTTCTTGACATCTCCCTGTAGCTTTGCATGCTGTGTGGATGTGTGTTGCATTTCACTCTAACAAGTTGGAGGAAGCACCTGGCAAGCCACCACAGCTCATTTGCAGGGCTGGGGAGTTCACCTGGTCTCTGTTTCCTGAGCCGTTAAGGGAGGGCAACACGTGAAGAGAGCAGCATTTAGCCATAAATAGATGACGATAATAGAAAATATTTCAACAAATTTGTGTTTGTCTGTATTATGACAGGCTTTGATTTAGTCTTTTTTTTCAAGTTGATCAATGACTACAGTTCTTACTGAAAAGTCAGATTCTTCAGAACAGTATTTCTTAGGTTTCCCCTAAAATACTTCTGACTTAAATAGGTAACTTATCTTTTACAAACCTGGGAAAACTGAGAGATTTGTTTAGAATAAAATTATAAACTTATTACAGTCAATGGTTTTGAAAATCATGGCCTGAAGTTCAGCGCAATGCAGTCCTTACTCTTTATGTGAGTTAACTGAGGATCTGATATCACAGCACTACAGCTGCAGAAGTTTTATCCATGGACATTTGTGGAATGTGGCTCATTTTCTAGCAGCCAATGACAGACAGTGTAATAGGTCAGATAGGTCTGTCTAATGATTGCCATCTGCATAATCAGCAATCTATTAAGATTAATGAGGCTCTCATATGATATTCTGTACTTCATCTAGCCCACATTAAAATCATATTAATCAGAAAGGTCTATATATCTTCTTTCATATTTCAAAATATGAAGTTCAATCCTTACTTATTTAACTAATAAGTTAAATAATTATAATGATATGCAGATCAGGGGAGTTTGTTTTGATTACAGATTATTATGGGCTGAAAAAGATTCACATACAGAGAAATTCAATTCTGAAAAAGCAATCCTAATTCACATTACATATGCGAAAATTCCCTGTCAAGTATTTCTGAATAGGACCTTACATATTTTGCATTTCCTTTTACTACATAAAATTGTTACATTATATATCTGTGATTGTATCCACTGTAAGATATCCTTTTATTTGATATGAAACTGAATACCTTCTTACTCTATTAATATAGTTTTATTTTTGTGTCATTTCCAAAGGAAGCTTTGAACTGTAAGGATAAAGTACTAGCTTCCTTGCCATCGCAGGAGTTTTTCTCCACTTTGCTTCTACTCTGACTTTTTTTATCTTAGTAAGCCTTCAAACAGGGGCTTTGTTAGACAGGAGCATCACTTTCATGCTGTTGCTCACTCTTCAAATCTTTACCAAGAATGTCTTTTGTGCATGTCCTAGAGAAGTGCCCATCCTCTCCCAAATCGCCATCCTCCCCAAAACTTCCCTACTGTCCTGGTTCAAAAAAGCAGCTTTCCTAATTAGAAGTTAGCTCCCTGAATCAGAATAATATAATTATTTAGCTTGAAAAAATGCTTTAAGATCATCAAGTCCAAACATAAATGAGTATTCCTCGTTCCTGGACTCTGAGCCAATAAAATATTGACAGGTCTTTGTAATTTTATTTCAATGGGCATCTTTAGTAACTCTAAGCTTATATAATGAGTAATATTTTTTTAAGCCAAAGCTCTGCATAATTTCAGTATAATTTGAGATAAAAAAATAGAGTAAAATTATTTACCTCCATTCCCTGGACTTATTTAACCTTTTTTTTTTCACCTGTATTGATCTGTTACTATGAAACACATTTCAGGAAGCTACATCATAATTTTCTTTTTTATATGTGCAGGGTTTGTGATCTTAGAGGTTAAGTTTCTTTAAGATAAGATTCAGTACTGCAGAGCTTACACATTTTTTATTTTACACTCGTACATATCACTGACACAAACCGTAATTCAAATGTATAGTCAGGTCCATCCATAAACAATAAATAAAGGATTTAAAAAATAAAGCCACTACAGTGACCACATAACTTTTAGACTTATGAAAAGAAAAAGAAATCATAAAAAAGTCAGAAAACCTGATAAGGAACTATAGTGGGGTCATTCTGTACTTACAGAAAAGCAAGTGACACAGTTTGTTTAGTGATATTATACATTCAATGAAGCTATCTTCAAAAGATAATACCCTCTGCTATTTTTAGCTTTTATTAATCCTCCTGATAAGATTTAAGCTTCTCTAGCATAAATCAAGCTCTTCTTTACTTTGTAGGTCCTGACTCTGAATGGCACAATATGCTTCCAGTCCAACTACTACAGTTATGGTGGATAAAGAAAATACTGAGTACTACAGTTTCAGGGAATTGGTGGGCCATATGTAAAGAGTGAAATTCTCTCCTGACATATTTTTCCAGAATTGGTACAACTGGAGCAAAGGCATCAAATTCTGATCTCAAAGGTGATCTTTAATGCCCTTCTCTCTCCTTATCTCCAATGTTGATTTAACTTAGGCAACCTGGGAAATGGCTGTCAGTTACATTTCTAATATTTCTGTATATTCTATATGTTTTCGGGTGTAAAAGCCTAACTATCTACAGCATTATATATATGTCTTTTACATATTTCTTTTGCTGCTTAGTCACTGTCATTGTCTCTATGCCAAGTTTGGCAAAGCATTAATGTAATACAACAGTCTGCATAGCCAATCCCAGAGTTATTATCTTATATTTTTCAGCCCATTTGTACCAGCATATGTCACTAACTATATTATTCTAATGTTGCTTTTCCAGTCAACGTGAGTATGTGAAACACAGTGAAATATCTGTTGGAATGGAAAATATCACTCAGAATGGTGTAATGGTACACCAGGATGTGTAAGATAGCAAAGATGAAACAAGAAAAATACTTAATATATTTCTCTTTAACTTCAATTGATCAATGAATCCCGGTTTCGAAATTCTAAGAGAATTCTATATGTCAGATATTTTTAATACCTAAATTTCCTTTGTGGCAAGATTTAAAATGGATGTAAGAAATCTTTAAAGTGATCCAGCAAGTGAGCAATACCAAACTTCTTTAAAAATTGCACTACATTCTCTTTAACAATAAACCTACATGAAGTGAAATAAAAGTAACATCTATTACTTAAAATTTATCTAATTTTTTTTCAGATAATGTATTTGCTTATTTTTGTTTTGTTTTTTTCTTTTTTTATAGGGAGATAGGGTGAGCTACATTTTTATTATTTTGTATTTTAGAATTCCGAAAGAAAGTTTGAGCTTTGCTGAAGTTATTTTAGTTCAATGGTAGAAAATGAGCAAAAAGGTTTTAAGATATTCAACATCTCCCAAAAGAGGTCTTGCTCAAAAACTTAGTAGAGTTACCATATGACTTTGCCTTCACCTGACTGAGGAGACTTGTTCTTTACCTCCTGTGTTGAATACCTTGGGCTGCTTAACAGAAGAAAAAATACTAATAAACTGTAGGAAGTCTGTTGAAGAGCAACCAGAATGTACAGGATCAGGAGCATTTGCCTTGTGGGGAGAGCCTGTGGAAGAGACACCCCTGGGAGGACCAAACAGCAGATCCTGATGCTTACAGACAGGGTGTTGAGGGGATGGATCAAGGTGTTCATGGCACTGCATGCAAATTTCTAACATGCCATGAACCTGAGGGGCATATTTAATACAATGCAGTATGTCAAGCTGGCATACACAACAAAGCCAAAATATGTAAAGGGGCTTTTAATGATAATATCAGCTTAGGAAATTTCAATTTGAAAACCTGTTATTAAATTTCTTGGCCAAGCTCAAGTTGCACTTACTACTGCAAACACATGGTAAAACCTATATAAATGTATAAATATGGTTATATGATAAATTTTCCAAAACCATGTTGTTATTTTTATGCCTGTTCATGATGATCAGAGACATATCATTTTTGCCCAAGGGCTAGTTACTATTTAGCTTCCTAGATAATTTTCTTCCTTGTTTCAATTCTTTTTCCCTTTTTTCAATTCTTTTTTTTCAGTTTATTTTATTTTCAGTAGTATTATAGAATGGGTACTCTGCTCTATTAAGTATATGAAATAAAGTTTAATAGGTTTAGGTTTCTTATCTACTATGAAAATTATTTAGACAGGACTAGCTTCTAGCTTATTCAAACTCAGAAATTACTAGTCTGGAAAAAGAAGTAGGATACAAAATTTCTCCAGAGGTTCTTCATTATATGTGAATATTATCTACATAAGGTAAAAGAGAGGCTGCCACTAAAATAGGTGCCACTTAAAGCCTTTGTGACACAAAGTCTAGAAAGCAGTTATATATTCAAACAGATACCGTGAAAGGATTGACAATTCTAAGCTCAAACTTATGACCTTGACAAAAGAAAAACCAAGAAAAACTAAAATCAACATCACAACCTTATGCTTTTCCATTAAGAAAGAAATAAAGAAATATAATCAGAGAAATTCAGGCTTTCAAATTTTTTGTTTATTATTGACTGCATCCTGTAGATGTTTCTGAAGAGACATTTTATCACATTATTGTATATTGTATGGGGAAAATTATAATTAGCTACTTAACATCTTTGGCAGATGTGTATGAGTACATTTTAAATGACTATATAAAATTTTCAGCATTAAAACCATATTCCATCTCCAATATAATTTGTTTCATTTTTCTGTTTAATGAAGTGTAAAACACTGATAAATTGTGGAATTCTTTGTAAAGAATGCTCATATTATTTGCTTAATACAGCTGGTGAACTAACTGTATTTCTAAAAGCAAATGAGTTGCTGGGATGGAAATGTAATTTGCAGCTTAAAGATCAAAAAGCAAAGCAATAACATGACACCATTGATCCTTAATTAAATTAGAGTGCATTTTACTTTAAGCAGCAGCTTCAGCACTTCAGCACCAGTAACCCACCTAGCAAGCACAGTACAATGGGCTTATACTGAGGCACTTTAAAAATGGAGATGGAAAGCTGTTTCCACAGGGAATTGCCGGTGCACACACAGAGCTCCACTGCCATTAACAGAGTCTAGGACTCAAAAGGAGAAACACAGAGAAATGGCCAAGTCAGTAAAAGGTTTGTGACTTGGCTGCTTCAAATTGATCACTATTTTAACAGAGATATATGCAGTACATGCGGAAAAAAGCACATCATCTGCACTTTGGGAGACAGATTGTGAGGGTGAAGCGTGACTAACATTATAGGAAATAAAAAGTGAATGGGTGAAACTGCATAAATTCTAGCTGACTTTAATGAACAGTTGTCTCCCCTTGTACTTTCACATATTATGAAACTTAAGATCTTCTCATGTAAGTATACAGAATTCATTACCAACATACAATAACAATTTAGGATTTGTTACTGGAAGGGTTCCCACTCAGTGCAACAAAATTAATATAGGAGATGATATTCTCTTCTCTGTGTGCTAGAGATAGGACTGGAGCTACAGCAAATCCGTAGCATGAAGTGCAAATAAGTTAGAAATTTGTATTAAAATGGAACTTCCCATTGATATCAACCATTCTTGACAGCTGAAACAACATAAAGATACTTATTATTGCCATTAAGGAAGAGAAGAATGAATGATGAACATGAAAACAAGAAGACAAACTGGGTTCCTTGAAAGCAGTTAAGTCACATAGCATGTAGAAGAACAAAGAGAGTATGTAGCAAGTTAGTATTCATTTCTTCAATGAATGAGAATTTTTTTTTTTTAACAACAGCAACCAAATTCTTCCAGTTATGCAAGATATATAATATGATAAATAAGCTATTTTGGAAAAGAGAAATTATGTTGCTCTCCAGGCATCATGGAAGGTGTATTAGTAAGAATTTTTAAAATTGACTAATCATTCCAGCAAGATGATAGCAACCTGAATTTTTTGTGAACACACTGGTAACTTCCTACATAAACATTTTTGCTGTAACTGCACTTTCATTACTTTTACCACTTCTTTTGGAGTTTCTGGAAAAATAAAGCTCCTGATCCCATGTGTAGGCCTTGATATTGCAGTGCTTTTACAAGCCTGCTAAAAGAGTTTAACTGCTTTGAGTGGTCAAAATGCTAATTCTTTGTGGTAATATTTCAGCTTGCTTGCTTAGGAGGATAGCTTTTATGCATGGGATAACGTTTCCAGTGATGGTCTGCAAACTGTGTGTGTGATTCAGTGTTTAAGATGCAGTTTGTAAGCCTTTGAAAGTGGCTGCTGAATAGCATGCAGTCTCTCAAGCGTATAACTAAATATGAGGAGACCATTTCCTTTTAAAGCTCTTCCTTCCCCAGAAATTATTATGGCAACATACACTGTGTTAATGCTACTTAGCCACCACATATCCACTATCTGCACTCCCAAGGGTGAATTAGAATCAAATGTATTTAAATTAAAGACAGAAACATTATCAATTTAGAAATGCATTTTCTCCCAGGCTTTATTAGAGAAAGATGCAAAGATACTACTTATGCCTTTAAAAATGCTGTTGGTATTAACAACATGACTAGATAAAAGTGTCATAAAAATGTAATGACAGTCTCATTTCCAATATATAGAACAAACAAGCTTAGTTACTAAGAGCAAAATATATGGCCCAGAGGAAAGCTGCTTGGAAATGGTACAGTAATTTAATAATTGTAAAAACGCTGAACATTGATTCCTTGAGAGTTCACGCTTTGTGTTGCTGCACAGATGATAGCGACAGATTCCTTCATTCATAGCCAGTAAATGAAAAGGCCCATCTATCAACTCATGTGCATTTAACTCTGAGCTTTATCCCAGTTTGTCCTTTTCTCTCTGTTGCTGTCAAGACTGATCCTTCATAGCAGAGGAAGATGTTACTGTGGCTTCAGGGCAAATGCTTACAGAATGTCTTTTAACCTCTGTACTTCGATCAAAATTTATAAAATAACATTAATAAAAATGAAACTGCTCTAATGCAGCCTATCATTATTTTCTTCTGTGAGCCAAAGGATTCACTCAAAGGCTACTTTGGAGTCATACTGTCTGTTCCAAGATGCTCCCTACACTTACGGGAAGCCATTCTCTGCTCTGTGGCACAGGAATGCCTTGTGAGTAAAGAGATATTGTGTCCATTTTTATTAGTAGAAAATCATTAAATTGAACAAGAAACATTTAGATTCATATTTTGTCATTTTTAAAAACATTTTGCCTTCCATCTATTTTCAAACTTTATCTAGTATACTTTTTAATGACATGGAGAATATGTATTATATTTAGTCTTTAAGTCTCTATGGTGAAAACTGCTTGTTTTTGTGAGCGATGAAGCATATTGTCACAGAATGTGCAGAAACAAAATAGCAGTAATAATATTCAAATACCAAGACTCTAAATAGTATTGATATGCAAATATGAACAGTCTGAATGCTTACACTAAATAAGACAAAAAAATTACATTTAAATTCTCTTTTTTTTTGTTTGCTGAAGAACAAGGAGACCATCTGAAGTGAATTGATGGCAAAATGACTTTAGGAACTTCCTGAAGTATAACAACATTAGAACATCAGTCTGTTTATGCTAATTTGTAGGACACATTTCACATAAGCTTACCTTATTCATGTCTTAAAGTGCATTCACTTTATACTCTGTTCCTGCAGTCTCTTAAGCACTCCTGTATCCTTCTTGTCCCTCTTAGAATTACAAGCGACCATAGTAGCAGGGTTGGAAGGAGACAGATTAAACAGGAATAAGAAGTAAATGGATAGCTGCAGTGTTTTGAGAAAGCAAGTCCTAACTTACAAAAGTAATACTATAATTACAGAATGATCTGAATAAACTTAACACACCTAAGTGTCTATTTATGCTTGGCTTTATTCAGATAATTTGCATTTTATTCTGAGTACCAGTCTCTGCAGTGTATTTCCAATTTCTGTGAATGCTTTTGTTTAGCAAATAACATTCATGAGCTTAGAGTTATATAAATGAGATATACTAATATGATGAAAATAATTTCCATACTAATAAATCTTTTTGATTAGGAGACTAAGTGAAGAATGAAAATTACTTATCTACATGAAAGATGATACCGATTTCTACTTTTTCTTTAACAGATTAAAAATCTTCATCTGATTTCAAAAGCTCTATCTCCTCATATGACTGCTTCCAGGAACTGCTAATGATCTATAGAGCTTTTTTCGCAGAACATTAACGCTGTCCATTGACCTCTTCATTAGCAGACACGAAGTTATCTGGAATTCCAGTTCCTGCTGGGAAGCTGTCCACACTACAGCGTTCATGTCTGTGGCAGTCTTATCAGCCAGGTCAGACGGGTCATAAAATATACTAACATATCTTCAATGAGTCTCTTGTAGAAAAAGAGAAATGAAAATAGCCAAGGCCCTTTCAAGATTGGTAAATATGAAGATATGACGATTTTCTCATCCTATATTGTTCCAAATCCTTTACCACACATAAACATTTTGAGAATAATTCTAAAATTTAAAACTTTTACAAACAATAAGGAATATAGGCTCTTGGTAGCTGATTAAATAAAGACTTTCTATTTAAGAAAATGACCTGACCTCAATAATTTAGATTTAAAAAATGTTAATGGATTTGTATTGGGTTTGCATGACATGGCTTTTGGTAGCACAGAGTCACAGAGGTGGCTTCTATGAGAAGTTGCTAGAAGCTTCCACCATATCCAACAGAGCCAATCCTTGACTCCTAGGATGGATGTGCCACTGGCCAAGGCTGGGACAATCAGAAATGGTGGTAGTGCCTCTGTGATAATACATTTAAGAAGAAATCAAAACAAAGGCTGTGATGCAGTTTTACTTCCAGTCAGGCAAGAGTGGGGTGACAATACATGAGAGAAACAGCTCAGCAGACACCAAGGTCAGTGGAGAAGGAGGGGCAGGAGATGCCCCAGGGCCCAGAGCTGGGATTCCTCTGCAGGCTGTGATGAACCAGCTGTGCTCCTGCAGCCCATGGAGATCCCCGGGGGATGCAGAGATCCACACACAGCCTGTGGGGGAGATGCCCATGCCAGAGCAGGTGGATGCCTGGAGGAGGCTGTGATCCTGTGAGAGATCTGCTGGAGAGAGGGTCCTGCTTCCAGGCTGGAGCAGCCCTCGTGGAAGAGTGACTCATGCCGCAGCACTTTGAGAGGTAATGTTGCCAGTGGGATGGACTCATGCTGTAGCAGTTTTGGGGAGACTCTTTCCCATGAGATAGAGCCACATAGGAGAAGTTCATGGGCAATTATCTGCCTTAATTGGGAAGGGATCCACAGTGCAGCAGGGAAAGGACTCCTCTCCCTAAGCAGCAGGAGAAGCCTTGGGTGATGAACTGACCAAAACCCACATTCCCTGTCTCCTTGTGCCACTGGGAAGGAGTGAGCGGTAGGGGGAAGGTGTTTTTAAGGGCTTATTTTATTTCTCATTAACCTGCTCGGATTTTGAAAGTGATAAATTCACTTTATACCTGTAAATTGAGCCTGTTTTACCCTTGACAGTATTTAATGAGTGATCTCTCCCCAGTCCTTTTCTCAACTCGTGCTCTTTGTTAAATTTTTTCTCCTCTGTCTAGCTGCAAAGGGGAATGAGTGAGTGGCTTTCATGGCTACCTGGAATCTGGCCAGCAACACCCCAAAACACTGTTTTATAAAAGTATGATTTTAGACTGAAACATCTTGCCATGCTGACACTCTAGTCAAATGTTGTAATCAGTGTTTTTATTAAATACTTCTATCCCTTTAATTTTTATTTCATATTTATAATCTAAGAGGTATTTTTTCTGTTTTTTGAGGCCAACATTACCTATTTCTGGAGATTTTTGGTTTTATTTTTTTACAAAATCTTTATCAGATACCATTTTTGAAAACAGTATTGATATTCACTCTTATAATATGTAAAAATGCATCAGAATTTCAAAACATGACAGATATATAACCATTGAAACCAAAAAGAGAAAGTTAGGAATTTTTTTATGAGTTTAATTACTTCATACAAGGTTAATTACTTTCAAATAAGGAAAATTTCACATAACACTTCATGATTAATGAAGCACATAGTGTCGTAGTTATCGTTAAAAGAACTCATCACACCTCAGAAGCAGAGAAACAATAGTAATTATGTTCAATTTTTGAAGTTCTACAAGAAAAATGTCCTTCGGTTTATTCTTTGCAAGCCTAGACAAGACCCAGCTGATGCTCAAAATTACAAGAAAGACCTCTGGCCTAGAATGCTAGTAGATAACTAAATATTTTTGACATAACCTCAAAGATAAATAGAGCTGTGAAGTAGTAAAATTCTTTAAATGAACACATCTGAATGGCAGCTTTCCTTATCATTTCTTGCATGGTCTCCAATCTTGATTTCAGAAAGACAGAGACACTGGAACAATCCCTGTCAGTATCTGAATACAGTAAGGAGTGTTAGCTTTCAAGAAAACTTTCAGTGACATCAGTTTTAATTTTTTAAGGTGTAAAAGTTGTGATAAAAGTTTATGAATGCCTCACACTTTATGAAAAAATATCTTTATTTCCTCAGAGTCTGAAATGACAGCTGTGTAAATGGGGTTGTAGCAACCTTATATATGTTTTAAAAATGTCTATCTTTCACTAGCCCTTAACTCAGAAGGGATGAGCTGTGATTCATTAATTATAATAGAAATTTTACTATTGAAGAGAATAGCTTCTAATCAAGACATTAAAATAATAAAGAGGCAACAAGTTTGTTCCAAAAAATTAGCACTGGTTTCCATTAGATAGTCTTTGTCTACAGATAGCTAACATCATCTTATGCTTTATGAAAATCTTTAGAATCATGTAAGAAAATAAACCTTTTATTTAATCATTCAGGTGTCTCTTAGATTGCCAGTTTTTCTAGAGTCTGTCTTTATAATCATGTAGCACTTCGCAAAATATAGTCATAGCATTGCTTGGTTCTCTTACATACTGTTATGATAATGAAAATCTGCCTGTAAACTTAGAAATTAAGTGTATATGTTCCCAAAGCCTAAAATCTCTATATTTTCCTCTTCTCTCTTTAATGATTGTTTTGTAGTATATTTTATATTTTAATTGACAGGTCAAAAGTACGTAGTCGTAATATTAAATCTGAGAATTAATTTGTTGGAGAAAAAAACCTGCTGAAATGCATGAGAATATTCAGTACAAATAAAGCTGCCAGAGCATTCATTCAAAAGGAATACTACAGTTAAGGGCAATAAAAATATACCTAAAACTTATCACTACTATAAAGTGTTAATAATACACTCTTTCTATGGTAGTTGCTGCAAAACTCATGTAGTTGTTCCCACAGATAATGATACTAAAAGTGACAGCAAAAAATATTAACAAAAGAGAAAACAAATGGTGCACACTGGATCATGATGGCAAATTCATCTTCACAGGTGTAGAGCAGGGTCAATGTCTCCAAGTAACCTGCCAAAATCAGTTTCATTTGTGCTTACTTAATGTACAAGTTTGATTCAGACATGCTCAAGTGTCTGGGTTAAGCTCCACGGTGGACCATAAATAATCTGCATTGTTTCATTCACTTACCATACACATAACTGGATCTCCTACAGTGACATGCTGATATGATCCAATTATTAAGAGATGCCTCTGCCTAAATTAAGGTGCAAACAAGACCATAGGCTAAAGTCAGTAGAACGAATTGTATTTAACAGTAAATATCAGGTAGAGACAGATAGAAAAAAACTGGAAAGAGAGTGGGAGGGAAAGAAGGAGAGCGAGGAAGGACAGATTAAGTAGAATTCTGTCACCACCCCATGGATCCAGAGGGTATCCTAATGGTTCCTCTTCTAGTCTTGTCAGTAGTGGGGATCCCCAGGTTGGTATTCTTGGTCCGAGGTCCAAGGTCCAAGAGTCGGAGGATACATGAGGCACAGATGCTTTTCTCACAACTTGGGATTACTTGTTCATAAATTGTTGCTTTCTTTTCCACAGTCTGCCACAGTGGGAATTTTTTGTCTGGATGCATTAACCAGGGTGCTGCCCAGATCTGCCTCACTAGATCTGGAACTAATGTCTTCCTGTTGCAAATTCCTCCCTTCTGTTCTTATCTCAAGTTACCACTGTGGTGGTTCATCTTACAGGTACCTTCTGTGGTCTTGACAGTGTTTAAGGTAATTATGATGTTTGAGTCTCGTACACATGTGCAGTGGAAGATGGACAGATCAGTTTGGTTTTGGATGGCAGTCTTAACAAGGCCACAAAGAGAAGGTATTATAGTCTCCCCATCATTAATTCTCCCATGATTCTTTAAAAAAGAACAGATTGTTTTGAGAAAGAAAAGACACAAGAGAAAAAAATCTGCAATTTGCTAAAAGCTCATATGCATTCTCCTCATTCTGAACTCAGCTCTAATTCTGCCCTGGGTAAAGAATGCCCCTATTGTGGGCAGGAGATAAGCTTAAACATTACAGTCCCTCTAGTCTGAAAATTTAGAAGTTCAAGAATTACATTGATTTAGAGACCAATCAAATCTTAAATAGAGAATTACAAATAATATACTAGTAACTGAATATTCTGTTAAAGTTCATAAAAATCCCAGAGCTCAAATATATTTGCAGTAACTGGTGGAGCAGTCCTGAGAAACAAAACTATACAAATTTCCATCTGTTCAGAGAGACAGAATAAAGGGCTACAGTAAGCAAATACACGACTTGTGATGAATACTTCAATCAGCTAAGAATAATAATGTAGCTTCAAAAGTCTCATAATCTTTCCTGCAGGCTTCTCTCTCAACAAGCTGTGGGCTCTCACATGATCTGAGATTCCTGAGATGAGGCTGGTTTTATTTGTGTACATGTCAGAATGTAACTTAGTAATTACACAACTGTAGGCACAAAAGACAGTCTAAATTACTCAAAGAAGTTTTTAAAATATATGGAGACATCTAGGGAAGCAGAGTATAAAAATGGTAATCCATTGCAAATCAAATTTACCTGACTTCTATTTGACACCAGAGTCACTCTTATGAAGAATTTGTGTACAGGGTCTTTGAGGGAAGATTAAATGATTAAAAAATAAAGATATCCAAACCAGTGCTCTAAATATTGCCTTTGGAGATTGATCATAACTGCAAAGCACATTAAAAGCCATTCAAAATTCTAAGGTATTATGAACCAAAAAAAAGATATAATTATACAAAGTAGTCCATTTAAAAAAGATTTTTCTAACTCATAGGAGTAGATTGTTACGGAGTAACATCTCATCATTTTTATCCCTTAGGCAAAATAGAAATAGTGTAATAATAATTAACATTCTTTTGAAGTAGTTTTGGTGAGTCCTGTTTTCTCTCCCTTATATAACTTCCTGGTGACTGTCAGTATGTGTGAAGCTGTTATTACTGCGTTGCACTACTGGCATGGCATGTGCTTTAGAATTGCGTGAGCAGACAAAGCAGAAAGGAAGGCACGTGAGGGTAGCAAGATTCACTTGTAATCTTATTTCATGGAGAGAATCTTTATACCTCCATGTGATAACACTAAGCTGCTTTCTGACCTTTCAAAACAATGCCTCTTGCTCAGTTTTGAGTTGTTTAAGCAAGTATTGAGAATCTTCTTGCACTATGAACCACAAGTATTCACTTTCAGATTCACATGCAACTGTGTTAAAGAGAGTGTAGATATTTATATATAGGTAAATTTATTGAATGTTCCTTTGAAAATTTTGACCCCAGGACTTTCTCTCTATGTGGATTTATATTGCAAGAAATATTTGTAGGATTGGGGAATCTCAGGTTTCTTTTTCAATTATTTTTTTTCTCCCTAGTAGGAAGTGATAATTTAGGGTGAAAATAATCTCATTTTCTTTGGTTAGATTAGACATCTGATGTGATTTAGATCTCTAGGATTGCAGAACAGGTTAGTGCTCTGATAAGTCTTCAGAGTCTCTCCCTATGCAATGGTTACAAAAAAGCACCTGCAGAGAGATTTATGCTTGATGTCCCAGACTCTGGTGCAGATAGAGTGAATCATCACTGCAGGTATCTGTTCTCCTCAGACTGGGAAGAAAACAAGAAACATTTACTGTAGCATGACATTTTTCTGTTAGATGGCCAGAGGTACATGAAGTAAATACCAACCTGATTGGGGATCCCCTTGATGATGTCACTGCTGAATTGCTTTCCTCCAGATGAATGTTCACATCCTTTCTTGGAGGTTTTTTTTCGGGTTTTTTTGGTTTTTTTTGTTTTTTTTTTTCTTTGTGTTTCTCTGCATATGAAAGGAAAATTCAAATGCAGCTGTGCTAAAGACAAAGAACAACAGTGTTCTGGAAAGCTATTCTTTCCACCTACATAAAAATCTACATTGAAGCAAATGGAGTAAATGACAGGATATTTTAGGAAATTCTCTTCTGTAACTTTTTCCCTTATGTTACTGCGTTGTTGAGATTATATTTTCCAGGAATGAAATAGGAAATACCTCTCTATATAGGTAATGTAGGAGCAATTGTTTGCCACATTGCTTTAAATAATAGCTACTCAAAGTGACAATTTTATTTGCTAGCAAAGAATTATCTCTGTGTCATAGACCTTATGCCCATTACAAAAATTATATTTGACAACACCATGAAACATGAGCACTTCCAGGAGAGGCTTCATATGATTTCTTCATGCAATTTTCCTTCTCTAATTTATTATTAACTTGATATTACATTTTTTTAGAATGCAAATAGTCCTGTAGATATATGATTTTAAATATAAGTAAAAATCTTTTCTTCCTTTAAGGATTTGTTATTGTTTGTTAGACATATTGCCTTTATTTCACTTACTATAAAATCAAATTTTAAGTAAAATGCTTAGAAGATGTTAATAATACATAGCTCCTAATTGAAAGAGACAATAATTTATGTCCACAGTGGATATCTAAAGTTTTAGGACATTTATGTCAAGTTCACTCAATGTCAGCAGTGTATTTTCACATATTCAGAATTTCTAGTGCCTTTGTTTCAGTCTACATTCTAAATGAACTGAAAGTGGGTAGCAAACAATCACAAATATTGAAGTTATAATATTATTTAAAGCAAAAATATGCAGTAAAGAATCCACTAGTAAATCTAACAAAATATTAACCATGTGAATACAAATTAACTTTGTTCATATTTTATAATTCTAGTTTAAAATCTAGTTTAAAACAAAATAAGGTGAACCTGCACTGCTTCCAGGGTTTAAGAAAGAAGGGAAAATACAAGAAAGCAAACATAGACGGCTCAAGTTAACTGCATAGAAAAAATGTTTAAGTCTGAATGATTCGTTAGAGATAAGAACATAATAAAATGATTATTAGAATTTATAGTCATCAAGATAGGAACAGTACATCTTACATGGTGAAAAAGAAATATTAAGAATATTACTATTTTGAAACATTAATTTCAAAATAATTTGTATTTATATTTGAGAAACCTGTATGTAAGGACAGTAGTGAGCCCCTAAAGATGAAACAACATTCAACAGAGGTAGATACAGCTCATTTCAATGTTGCAACTGGATAAGGATATATATATATATGGGTATTTTTCACTTAACTGGAATCTGCAGCATGTGGTTGCAATAATTATTTATAACCAGAAGATTTTTGTTGAAAAAATATCTTTTTTTTTTCCTAAGATCTTTTTTTTAATGCTTTAATCTGTCTTATTGCAGATTTTCAGACAGAATAACACAGTCCTCAGACCGTCTCATTTACTGCATCCTCAAATTCTGTTTAAATCAAATATGTAGACCCTCTCCACAGAAAAAAAACCAAACAAAAAACAATCAAAGGAAACACCAAACAACAAAAAACCCCAAACTAAAACAAAGCAGGAAACCAAACCGAATCAAAATAAAACCCCCAAACAACCTAAGAAAAGAATCTTCACATATTTGGATAAGATTGCAGATAATATTACATATTTGGATAAGATTGCAGATAATATTTAGAAAAATTTCTAATATACTTTTGTGCAATGAATGTTGAAGCCTTTAGTCACTGTGGTATCTCAGGGTCCTTAGCTTCCTTCACAACCTGAGGCAGAGAAGAATAACTCCTGAGGGAGATTTTAAATTATGTGAATAACTCTCTGGTGATAACATAGAGCCACCTGCTCTTATCTCCTCTCAGCTTTTCTCTTCCAACTTCTTGTAGTTATCATTACAGCACTGGAAAGTGAATTGCTCCCTTTATTTCAGAGATTTGACATGATTTCTGATGAGACAAAACTCTTACCTTAAGTAAGAACTAAGTATGATAAATCTGGCTCATACATCCCAATTTATCAGATAAACATATCTATAGTACCTGTCCTCGAATCCTTTCCCTGATTTTTTTTTTCCATCTCACTGCCTGTAAACTGTGATTTAAGCAATTCAAGGCATCACACCTGTATTTGTCGTGTGCATATTCTGAACATCAGATTAAATTATGTATACTATTAAATAGGTAAGTTATCATTACAAAAATGTGTGTTTACTTATGTACACTGAAAATTGAAACTACAAGTAATAGGATTTGAGTATATATAATTCTATAGCCACTTTTAAGATGAATTGTGAAATATTTATAATCTCACAAAATTAAATGGTCATCACCAGCTAGACTCAGAACAGTCAAAATATAAAAAATATAATATATCCTGAAGCTAAACTCTGAAGAAAAAATACCAATATGCCAATATATTTTGTATAATTTTGCTATAACTTTGAAATAATTAATATCTAATTTTTTGCAGCATTATTTTTCTGTTAAAGAAGCAGTCAGTAATTTTTGTGTTAGCTCCTTCAGTAAGATGAAGATTCTTACTACAGCAGCTGGATTGCAGTCTCCAAAGGCCAATTTCCACATTTCTTGTCACTGTGGATTTATTATCTGCAGAAGTGCTTGGAGGGCCCATAATTATGCCAATCCCCACTTGACATTTTAGACCCTTCTGCCACTATCTCAAGCCATCCTAAGTTTCAGCATCACACTGCATCATCAAAATACTGTTAGACAGCTATCAAGTAGCATCATGAGGATTAGAGATGTGCAATACCCAGCTATAAATGACTATTACAGCTCTTACATCTTGTGCTTTGGACCATAGACCTGAAAGCAGATCTGCTGAATCTGGGTGATAAAAACTCAAATTCAGAGCTCACATTTTTCTTGCTTTTTAGTTTTCTTTCTGCTCATAAACCAAGGTATAATTTTGTTGCTTATTAACAGATAAACATTCCATTATACCAATTAATTTGTTTCATATGGTTAATGGAATGTTTCACTTAAGTGTCCAACAAAAACAGTTCAAAGATGTAGTTTAGGTTCCATAAGGGGAAACAGTGTTTTTGTATTTTGTATTATTTACTAATTACTACTGTATGCAATATATGAGCTACAATAAATAAAAATAAATATATAAATATCTATAGGCATAAATTCTGATCTTTATGTATGTTCTTCATTGGTAGCAACCTTGAGACACTCATGGTGAAAGTATTAAGAATGATATGTTCAGTATATCTCTATATACAGGTGAGTCATTTCACTAGAAGTCACTTGTATGGATATATAAATCCCAAACACTCAAAATCTTTCCACGTGTCAAGTTCCGGCAGGAAAATCTGAAGAGAATGGAATTATTATTATATTCTAATCCTGAAACTGTCAGTTAAGCAAAGCGGGTTTTGTTAGACACGAACAACTGAGAAAGATTAACTTTCAAAGTCCCTTTTTTATTTCCCCGCACAATGGAAACACAAACGCTGATCAGAAATATTTTTAGTCTTTTTAGCCTAGAAAGTTTTTTTTAAAAAAAATAAGCAGTATTCAAATTGAAACTCCTGAACCTTTTGCTTAATTGGTTCTGGTGAATGAAATAATTTAATAATTCCTACTATAAATTTTCACTAAAAATTGGTGAAAATAATATCCAACTGCTAAGACAAATGGAAAATATTGACAATTTCCGCATAAAAAAAATAGAAATAATCCTAACATATTTCTGCTGAATGTATTTCAACCAGCTGCAATACATTTTTTTTCCCCTGAACAAGACGGACCATATTCTCAAAGATGTCCATCTCACATATGAATCAGCAACAGTCTTCCCAATTTCAATGGGAGATGGAACAGACCCAATGGAAAGAGTTATTTATGCACTTCTAGAATTCTCACCGAGTCCTAGAACAAAATCCAGCAGAACAATAACTAATGCAGGAAATATGACTCAACACAATGAGAAAGATGTAAGTTCAGCCAAATCCTTTGTGTTTTCTCCCCTATGACCTACTAGTGGTCTTTCATGCACTGTTAGCTTCATGGCACGTCAAATTAGATAAAGTTAAGGTCTTGGCTTTACCATCTTTTTTTTTTCACTTTTCCTGTCCATAAGTGGAGTGAAGGTGAAGTTTCTGGGACCTTTGGGATAATGCACTTGAAACAGCTTCATTTTTTTTTGCCTTTCTCTAACATAAATAACAAGTATCAGATACACTTTGTAATGAACATAAAGAAATGTTGGAGGGAAGAACTAGAAAACTTGTCTTTTATATGTTAGTTCAGCATAGTTTTCCTGCTTTGTCACTGTCTTTAATTTCCCCTCTAGCTCTATAAAAACTTCTTGCTGTCTCTTAAATTCATTTATAGTATATGCTTCAGTGGGTTTACCTGACAACTTATTCCTCACGTTTATTACTTTTAGAATGAAATAGTTGTGCTTGAATACTGCTGCTGTTTCCACTTAAAGGAATATTGTCCACTTATCAGGTTTTGTTTTGGTTTAAATTGACTAATTTTTAAAACAGACTTTTTTACTGACATATCCCTCTTTAAACCTTATACTCAGATCTCGGTATCTGTAATTGTATCTCTGCTCCACCAGTGATGTACAGTGCAGTCTTATGGGCAGGTTAGAGAGGTTCAGCTACCTCTCCTGAGTTAGTGCAGGAGGTGCTCCTGCAGCAGTGCAGTCTTGTAGGCCCTCCTGCAGCTGTGCCCTGTCTTCCAAAGAGAAAGTCAAAGACACAACTGCACCTTTGCTGTGGTACTCTGGGTGTGACTATGCATCAATGCTGTCCAGGCACCCAGCTGTCTAAGAAAAGCTGACACACTCACCCCACAGTCTTTCAGCTCTGGAAATATTCGCATGTATTTGCTACCCTCATTGAATCTTTTCCCTGTCATCTTTTTTTAAACTAATAACAGCAATAGCAGATTTTTTTTTTTTATAAACATAATCCATATGTGATGCTTATAATGTCAAAAACTGTAGCAAAATAGTCTTAGAAATTTCTGTAAGAACTGCTAGTTACATTTGTTTTCTCTGAGCATCTTTGGGAAAACAGGAAGTTATTTGTTAGTTTATTTATTCATGCTGAAAACACCAATGAATAAAATCTTCTTGCCTGAATACCAGATGGGAACACTCATGCCTGCAAAAAAGGAGTTCTCATTAGTCAGGTGTATTTTGAAATTATGAAAAGTCATGCATATATTTTTACAATGTTGACAGGAAACTGGAGATACACATAGGAAGACTAATTATTTTTAAATATTTTTAATTTTTTTAACTTATTGAAAATAAATGGAAAATCTCCAGTGTATCTTCTTCATCAAAATCTATCATTTAGAATAACCAATTGCATGATATACAACCAGAGAAAGGTGTAAAAATGACTCATAATTGGATAATATTTTAATCAAAAAGTATCCCTCCTGGCTTCTTCATTCATCCTCCTCAGGATGGCTGATATGGCTAAGTACAGTAACAGTTTTAAGGTTTTTAAGAGGTCTACATCATAAATGGACATCTGCTCTTAGTATAGGGCATCATACTGGTTCTTTCTAAAGTAATCTGGTTGTTGAGCAGCAGATGTGGTGGTCAGCCTCTCACTTCCAGAGTTTGTTACTATTCCATATTTCCATATACAGCAGGTAAGGTAATGATGTAGAAATGACCTTGTTAAAAAAACTGGTTTCTCACAGAAGAAGTAGTTTGTATCTGGCATTCTAGTGAAGTGCATGGGATTAACTTTCTGGTACATATTCCAAATTCTCTTTTTTTGCAAATAGTACTTTGCAGTCCAACTCGGGTCACCACATTAAAAAGGAACTGGGCTGGTAGACAGATATACTGCTGCTGATACATACAGGTACACTAAAAGACTCTAAAGGGCAGAAGGAGGCATTAAATTCTTCCTAATATGCCTCTTCATTTTTATCTTTTCAAGCTAGAGCTGGTATGCATGGTTAATAATCTATTAATAATAAAGGCTAAGGGAAAAGAACACATCTGTTGTATAACTGTTGAAAGTATGTCAGAAATATTCTTTATAACCTACATAATTCACAGAAAGAGAGAGAAGCTCTTCCAAAAATACACTGTATTTACATGTTCTGCATTTCCCTGAAGGAGCTATTTCTTTTCATTGACTTCATCTCCTCTCTTAGTCTGAAGTAGCTGGGATGAACAGAGTGAATATGCCCACCAGAGCTCCAGCACAAAATTATTCTTCGTTGCTACAGAGAGCTAACAGCTTTCAACAGGAACTAGCTTTGAAGTTTATTCTGTGGTATTTAAATTCAAGAAGTTAATATTTTAACAAAAAAAGAAGTGCTTTTTTAAAAAATTATTATTAAAAAATAAGAATTTTTCAAGACTGTAGTCTTGTTAATTTTCAACATACTGCTGCAAAATTCTAGAGCTCCTTTTTCTTATATATATCATTATGAGATTCCAATCTTTTTGAAAGATGAGAAAACACTTTTTATGCTTAGACAACTGTAAGGAAAACAGTCTTCTACCATTGGGAAATGCATCTTTTAAAACTTTATTTTCTAGGGAAAGTGTGAAGAAATAAATTTCTCAAATTATCAAGTGAAATTTATCCATTCATCCCAGCTAATGAGCTCTGGGCTAGATCCTAAATTTGGCTGACATTATACTGCACAAGGAGACATGTTTCCCTCTACTGATGAGGGTTAAGCATGTTATAATCTTAAAATGGATGTCCTCAGGCACCATCTCTGCAGTGTGGGTTTCATCATCTTTTAGATGTTGTTGCCATGGAAAACTTTTATATTGCTCTAAGGACTCCTTCAAATATTCTTATGCTGTGTGTCATTCTATCTTTGAACATATGGAGGAAAAACAACACTCACTTGGTTAATTATGAAATTTATCCAAATTTTAGTGTCTAGAATGAATCTCAAATGTACAGTTGTCACACAATAATGGGATGTTTAGTTTTGAAATGAATGCTTTTGGTAAAAAACAAGTATTACTGCTGGATCTCAGAGCAGCATGTTTTCAGTATGACACTTCCATACATGTTACTCCCTGATAAAATATGGGATATTAGTTCAATTTATTTTATATATCTGTGAGTTCTCCATGAATATAGTATTTTTATGTTTTAAGACATAATTATTTGATTTCCTGTTTTTGATCTAGCTGTTTCATACATTTATGAGTATTTTTTTTTAATTTGGAGTTTTTGTTTTCTTTATTTTTTTATATCTCAAATAGCTCATGAATTGCCAGTCATACAAATAAGGAGATTCAGTTAAGCTGTAAAAAAACTGATTTTTTTTTCCTTTTCTGCTACCTTTTTTTCTCAAGCAAAAGAGAAGCATTAATGATTTATTTATGTCTGATATGTTGATGTTTTACTATTTACACAGTTTTATGAGGCAATTGTAATCTAAAAATAATTATATGAAGAACTATGAATTCACGTTTTTATTTAACTGTCAATACGAAAGAGCATTTTGCTCCAGAATTAACAGTATTAAATCCAGTAAGCATAATCTTTCTTTATTGAGTTTTCCTCAATGTTTGAAGGACCTATAAAAGAAAAATACAATATCAGTTTATTTCAGCTTATGAATCTACCAAGAAAACTTAGCTGTGATGAGCAACATACTTTTGATCATAAATACTCTGTGATTCTTGTTTTTAATCATCTTTATTCTCAATTGTTGCATCAGCCTCAGTGCTGACATTACTGATTTGCTGGGCTGTTAGGACTCAATTCAGCAAAGTGCTTGAGAAGTGCTCATTTTAAGCAAGGGACTAGATCAATCATGTTACTTATATCTTAAGAATTTAAGTACAATAAAATGCTTTTATGAATTCCCATTCAAAAGGAAGAGTTAGGACCAAAGGTCTCTTTATATCCTTCATAATTCACCTGCATAGATGGTGTGTTTGCAACTGATTGTCAAACTCTTATTATTATTTTTTTTCTCTCCACTGAAGGGACTGAAGATATAAAAGAAATACAGTTTGAAAAGCAGGATTTTTTTTTTTTTTAATGCTCTATAGTTTTACAAGATGTCTATTTTGGCAACCAAACATGCAAGATTATATCACCAGAAACATCAATTCAGACAAGAAGAAAATTCAAAAGGCTTCCTAGAATATTTAAATAAATAGGACTTAGTTGTATTTTCTAAAATATTATCTTCCAATAGTAACATACACAGTGAGGACAGAAGTGGTAAGCTGAGGCAACAGAAAAGAAAGGCATGTATTTTGTTTATTTGTTATCTTTTGAGGGTGATGCCTTATAAACATTTGTGTAGTAATATGTTTTCCATATAAATAAATGAGCATTCGAAAAAGACTAAAAAGCTTTTACAAGATTAGTTTTGATCCTGACAGTTTCTAACAATGCAGCCACATCTCATTCAGGAAATTGCAGCTACCACAGGCATTGAGCATCCAATCATTCTGAGAATTATCTTTTGAGATAAATAGGGGAACATCCTGGTGGGGTAATACTAAGATCCTTACAACCATAACCAAATTGTTCATATTTGATGAATAATGGAACAAAATTAATCTCTAAACACAATGCAGGTATTATTAAAAGAGATAAAACCAAAATTAATTTTACCACCGCAGTGGTTTCTAATGTTTCTAAAATTTCGAATCTGAACCTGTATCTATTTGCTAAATATCTAAAGAATCTATTTCTTAAATATAGAAATAACCTCTTTGCTAAATATCTAAAAATCTATTTTGCTGTATAAAAATAGATCACTATAGTTCTGTCCTTTTAAAGGGAGGATGGCAGATACCTTGTACATTGCTTGCATTTCCCAACCCACCCATCAACCTACATGTTGAAACAACAGGAGGAAGGATATATTGCCATGAAGTTGTGAGCTTCTGATATCACACAGATATGAGTTATTGCAGCTTTTTGTTACTTAGCCATACTGCAGTGAATCTCTGGAGAAAGTATGAAACATTACTTTTAACCCTGCTGTTTGCAACATGTCTTTCAAAAAATCCACACAAACAACCCCATGCTGTTCTATTGTTAGATGAAAGGTTTTGGAAGTCGATTATCTGAAGCCTAAAGTCATTCCAAAATTATATAATATTGCTACATCATTTATAATCATGAGTTGTAAACACTTCTACTAAAGTTCTTATACCAGGTTCACTTATTAATCTACTAATCTGTAAATCGATTAAAAAATACACAGTTCATTGGGAGGGAAACACTATACTTAAATTTCCAGTTAAAGGGAAGTCATTGAATCAATTATAACTGGAGGGACAATTTTTATTTTTACGATTGTGACATGCTGTTCCAAAGAAGTGAGGAAATCCTTAATTCAGTTATATGATTTCAGATCATCTAACTTGAATTCATGCAAAGGAGACACAGATTTACCTTTTATTACTTTTATTATTGTTGTCGTTATTATTATTATTATTTTCACAAGAGGAGAGAGAGGGGTTTAATTTTCAAGGATTTCCTAGGGAAATACACAATCAAACATAATTTTTCCAAAAGAGCCAGTTATCTTTAGATAATTAAACTTGAAATTCAACACATGCAGAAACACAGTTGGATGAGATAATTGCTGTCATTAGCTTCCAACTGGATCTATTCTATTCTAGTGAGATAAAGTTCCTGAAAAGTCCAGTTCAAGAAAATACAGTAACTTCACTGTTTTTAAAAAAAGAATTTTCAGGCTGATTTTTGTTATGAAGAAACTTAAAAATTGTTTCATTTCTTCTTGAGTGTGAATAAAAGTTTGACTTTCCAATTTTCCTCATTTTCCATAAATTTAAATAAAACATTTGTCAACTCTAGGTATACAAATACAGTGGAATAAAGAACTGGGCCTCCTCATTGTGGGAATGTATCTAAATAGAAGAATTGCATCCTCAAAAAAATACTGAACAAGCTGTCTTGATGGATAGCCAGTAGGAAGGAGAATGAAGAGTATATTGCCATGGAAGTGGTTAGATAAAAAATTTCTGCAGCATGCAGTAAGGCAGAGAGGAGCATGTCTGCATCTGAAGGTCCTCAGAATATTTGTTATAAGGCTAAGCCTAAATTTATAAAGAGAAAAAAAATCAAGCTACACACATTGAAAAACTCAACCTCTTGCATTTTTTCCTTTATTATAAATTATAGCTTTCAAATTGACTTAATGAAGAACTTTCATCATTTAGTCAGCCATACAATGCACAAGAACTTTGCTACAAGATGAATGCTCAGGTAACTAAATTCTCTCCTGTAGGTTTAAATGCCTGTAGGAAATAATATTTCAATAAATTATGCTTACACATAATCTACGATACCATCAAGTAAATTAATACATTAATATCTTGATAGCTAGTCTATTCAATCCACTGTAATTCCTACATTTAACTTTCCACACAACTATTGCACAATTCTTTACTGTGACATGAGGGGACTGATCAAAAGACTCCAGATTGTTTGATTTGAATTGATCACTAATTTCATTCAGATACTCTCTCCTGCTTGTTTTCTATTCTATGTTGATCACAAACAGGTTCTAACATTATATTTCCACAGCTTTTATTGCAGCAGAGAGCAAGAGAATTTGCATTTGTTTAGCTCTACTCACGTGGTTTTATGAAAACATTAAATGTCATGAAATTTATTTTCGAGTGTAATTTAGAATGGTTTTCATAGATTACTAATGTTCAAAATTTTCCTTATACCATTTATTTAATCAAAGAATCACAGAACAGTTTGAATTGGAAGGGACTTTAAAGGTCATCTTTTTCTAAACACCCTGCCATAGACAAGGAAACTTCACTAGACTGGGTTGCTCCATCTAACTTGTTCTTAAGCACTTTTAGGGATGGAGCATCCACAACTTCTCTGGACAACCTGTTCCAGTGCCTCACTACCTCCACAGTATTTTTTTTTTTTTCCAATATCTAATCTAAACCTATTCTTTTTCGGTTTGAATCCTTACCCCCTTGATCCGTCACATGTTCTTGTGAAAAGTGCCTCTCGATCTTCCTTGTAGGCTCCCTTCAGGTACTGGAAGGCTGCATTTGGGAGACCCCAAAGCCTTTTCTTCTTCAGGTGGAAAAATCCCAATTCTTTCAGCCTTTCCTCATAGGAAAAATGCTCCATGCTTCTACAGAATCACAGAATGGTCGGAGTTGCAAGGTACCAAGAAGGATCCTCAAGTCCAACATTTCAGTGTGTTAACCATACAGGTCAAGCAACCTAGGCATTATTAGCACCATGCTCTAACCAACTGAGCTAATCTAATCTACTTGGTGACCCTCCTCTGCTCTTGCTCCAACAGTTCAATATTCTTCCCCTGTTGGGAACTCCATAGCTGGATGCAGTGCTCCAGATGAGATCTCACCAGAGCAAAGTAGAGAAGCAGAATTACCTTCCTCACTCTTCTGGCCACACTGCTTTTGATGCAGGAGTGTACATTGCTGAGTCATGCCCAGCCTCTCATCCATCAACACCCCCAAATCCTTCTTGGCAGGATCCTGCATCCTGCTCTTGATCTGTTCATCCACCAGCCTGTACTGATACCCGATGTTGTCCTTATCCAGGTGCAACACCTTGCACTTGGTCTTTTTAAGGGTCCACTTCTCAAGCTTGTCCAGGTCCCTCTGGCTCATATCCTGTCCTTTAAGCATGTCCATGACATCATTCAGCTTAGAGTCATCTCAAATGTGCTGAGGATTCACTCAATATTATCACTTATGTCATTAATGTAGATATTAAATAACACAGGGCCCATTATGGACCCTAAGGGATATCATATGTCACTATTATCTATTGGGATTCTGACCCATTGACCTGATGCCTCTGGATACTACTGTCCAGGCATTTTCTAATCCATTTAACAGTCAATGTAAGTTATTTATTCATTTCTTCACAGAAGCTTCAGTGCAGGATTTTCATACATGTATTGACCTGGTTTTTATTATTCCCATATTTCCAGAAAAAGTGCATTATGCATAAATCTAAATGTATTTGTTCACATCTGACTCTGTGAGTCAGATGTTTATTCATTACCCAGCTCAAATAAAGTATATTGAATACTATCAGAATATGATAAGTTTTATTTTTTAATGTAATATTTGATGTATAATTTTACCAGTGTTCAACCTGGTCTGATGTGCCTTGTTAAAAAATCAAGAGCGTTAAATTTTGGGTTACAGATCTAAGGAGGAAAGGTTCTCTTACAACATTACTGCATTTATACTTTAGGTTCTAAGTGTAATCTGAAATATTTGAATTGCTCAGTAATGAAGCAGACTAAAGAAAGAAAGAAAGAAAATATTTATTTGCAAATTCAGGAAAGTTTCTGAGTTTGTCTGCTCTCACATCTCTTGTGCTCATCCATTCCAGTGTATGAGCTTGGTATTTGGAAACTCAATCAACATGATTAAAATTCTTTCATTATATCGCTTGATAAACTTGAATAAGTAAGGAAGTGCAGGAAATCTCTGACAGTGGTAGTTCCCTTCATGAGTAAATGGCCATGTGAAGGATCTAAGATCTAATAGCTCTTCATCTTTTCTACACTTCTCTCTTACCTTTTCTCTATCTCCTACCATCTGCCCCAAAGAAAATCTCATCTCTGATAGCCACATGGGAAAGAGGAGAGCATGGCTGGAGTTTCTTCATTACCATACCCAGTGTAGTGACTCTGAGCAGCCACTCTCCTCCAGATCAGGCAATACCTGCTCGTGCTTATGACCCAAGATACTTCTCTGCAGATGCATGCAAGTCATCTCTCTGACCTTGGAGAAAATAGTAGTACTCTACTTGGTTTAATATGTTGAAATTAATTCAGACATGCCTTTATGGGCCTGAATTACTTTATATGGAAAAATCCTTAATTGTAGACCCAAAATGTTACAGAGCCTATTGGTTTACTGACACCTGAGCTTGGGAAAGAAAAATTACGCAGCTCAAAAAACATTGACAAAATCAACTTTTTAATCAATGAACCAGTTTTGCTTAGACAATGGCTTTGTTAGATTTTTGAGGCCAGATGAAGAAATACTAAAACATGATAAGAAGCCTATATTCCTTGACTTTTTATTAAAACATAATCAAGGGGAAAAAAAAAAAAGGAGAGGAGAAAAAGAAGGTGAAAATTACCTTTGAGATTAGAAATAGCCTATCTTCCACGTTGTTCATCTTGAGTCTCTGCTTTCATGCTTTAGAATTTCAGTAGGAAAGGAAAAAAATATATTCATGAAAATCACTTCTTTGATCTGTGTGTGAAAGAAAAGTTCCCATCTTGCTTAATGCTGAAGATGGCTGAGAATTTAACCCTTTAATTTCTAGGAGAAACTCTGGTACACTTTTAAAAGTGAGAAATTACTTGAGACTTAGTTGAATCTTAACACTGCATCTTTTAAGGTCAAAAGATAGTGCATAATATTTTTAATCATGCACAGCCACTAGCTGCTGCTCTGTAAGGTATCACAGTGATATTTAAAAAAAAAAAAATCCTTATGTACTCATTTTTATGGAAGCATAACATGAATGACATTTAAGAACTAATGATTTACAGATGTAAGTTGGGAAAAAAAACCCAGAAATAATAATTTTGAAGCTTAATAAAATTAACTGGAAGTGCTGGACACAGCTGTCAATCGTGTTAAGGTCTTAATGTAGATCCCTATATTAGAACAATATTTCTGTATTTCACTAAATAGCATTCAATAGTATTTCTGTATTTCACTAAACAGAAAAGGATTAAATGTTATTAGAGCTGTTCTCACTTGCCCACATTAACGGAGGACCAAAAAGTCCTCTTTTTAAAAATATTCAGATCAGTATGTCTTTAAGTTATACCTGACTTTGAAATACTTCCACTTCTTTTTATAGTCAACAGTATCTTCTAGAACTGAGATAAAATTAGAGAGCAGAGGAGGACAGGAGTAGGCATGATTTCCTGATCCAAGGCTTCCCTGATTCCAGTTACTGTTTATTTAGGGAAAATGAAGGTATCCAGGTATACAGGGTGAAGATGCCCTGGTGCTGATCTCAGCAGGGGCTGCCGGGAGTGTTTTTGTGGAGAGGCTGGGGCTGCCCTATGCAGGATGGTTCCAGCTGGAGCCAATCCACCCATCACAGGGCACAATATTTAAACAGGGCACACCTCAAAAATGTATTTAAGGGAAAAAAAAAAAATAATATATACCAAAAAACTGGAGTTTTGAGAGAAAGAGAGGAGTGAGAATCTGTGACAGCAGCAACACTAGACACACCAGGGTCATTAAAGAAGGAGGAAGTCAAGGTGCTTTAGGTACTGGAACAGAGATTGCCCTGCACTCTGGAAAAGGCCATGGTGGAGCAGTCTATCCCCCTGTAGCCCACGGTGGTCTTTGTGGAGCAGATATCCACCTACAGCTATGGAGGACATCTTGTTGAAGCAGGTGGATGTGCCCTGAAGGAAGCTGACAACCAAGAGGAGTGTATGTTGGAGCAGGGGAAAGGTGTGAGAGGAGCAGTGGCAGAGAGCAGCTGTTATGGACTTATCACAACACCCCCCTTCCATCTCCCTGCACAACTCAGGGCAGGGGAAGTAGAGGAGTCAAGTATGAAGGAGTGAAGTTGAGGCTGGGATGTTTCTCACCATCCCACTGTACTTTTAATTGGTAACAAATTAAAATAATCTTCCCATAGTCAAGTCTGTTTTGCTCATGATGGCAATTGATGAGTGATTTTCCTGTCATTATCTTGACCCATGAAGGTTTTCCACCTATTTCCTCCCCATTTGGCTGAGAAGGGGGAGTGAGAGAATGACTATGTGACAGTCAGGTAGCCATCTCAACTCACCTTGACAAATGGCAGAGCATATCTAAGTTTACAAAAATATTCTTGGTGTTATGCCAGAAGTCTTTCTTACATAACTATATATATTTCCACTCAAAATAGCCAACAACTTTTGGCAATGCATTTATTTTCTCTCTAGGAAAAAAGTTTATTCTTTGTTGATTTAATTAAAATAAACAATTACATTTATTTCTAATATATTAATCCTAAGTAGTAGTTATTCCTCCACTCTCCTCTTTCATATATATTGAATATAAATTTTGGCAGGGACTTCAGCAAAGGCTTCTTTCATAATGTGAGTACTGGCAGGACTTACCTCTTTTTTTAGTCTCATCTTTTAGACTTCTACCTTTAATTGTGTTACGAAATTTTTATCAGACCAATGGGACAATGCCATATGAACTTACGTTGTAGTTTAGAAAGACTATAGCACTTGCTAAAGATGTTAAAGATAAGGGGCCATCCTCTCCCTTTATGTATTATAACTTCATACAGAGGACTAAAAAATCCCTACTGTAGTATCATGAGAGAAATTATGATATCTTAGTGTTTTTTGGCTGAAGTTCTGCTACTTGTGTGACTCAAGCAGTAAGGAGAATTGATACTTTCACATGTTAAGCAAGTACTTATACAGTGTTGCTGGGCATATAGGTGGCTGTGATTGCAATAACTCCATCTTTCTCCTCAATTGTGTGTGAAGGTTAAATTTTTGAACAGTAATCCTGACAAGAATTGAAAGAAAAATGCAATGTCATGAAACACTGATGGAAAATACAGGCAAAGAAGAATTAACTTTATTTCAGAAGATAGTTTGCTATCTAAGGATACAGACAGTGACATTTTTACTATGCCACTGGCCTTTCATTAGCTCTTGAAAGAAAGGATATGAGTTACTGAAATCATGTGCCCATTTAGAATCAAAGTGTTTAAGTCTGGGTTGGATGCTGTAATTGTAAAAACAGCATGATCTCTGGTTGCACATCATTAGTAAATAGACTCCACAGTAGTAAATTAAATCAGAATTGGGTGTCTAGACTTATCTGTTTGTATGCAAATCACAGAAGCTACAATGTATGTGCACTTCTTAATCAGCTTTCTTGATGGTAAGTAATATACCAAAAAGATCACACAATATTTCCTTCAAACCACACCTCTATATCATCTCTACAGAGTTTAATAATTCTTGTGGGAGAACAAAAAGGAGGTGAAGAAAAGTGTTAACAGCTACAATTTGTTCATTAATTAGTACAAAATATTTTGATTTCCTGTTAAAACACATTTTTCAAAGTGTTGAAATGTGTTCAGTTTTGAATCTAGGAATTCAGTGTTGTAGTTTTAATCACTCATTAATGTAGCAGATTATGAGGCTTAGGAAAGTGTGTAACAGGGTTAGGAGAAAAAGCAAAAATTGAAAGTGTTTTGAATGTACCTCTATAATCTGTTAAAGATCCATGTTCATGTTTTATGTTTTTGAAAATTCACTAGCCACAAATTTTGTCTATACTTATAGGAGAGAGAAGAAAAAAAAGAAAAAGGAGAGCAAGAAAAAGACAAAGAAAACTACCAAATTTTTTAAATTATCCTATGTGGAACTTTATCTTAAATACCTGTAAGATCTTGTTTTTCTCATATTTCAAGTTATATATCAGTTTGTTAGTTTATGGCATGGGAAAGTTTTAAAATTATATCAATATTTACTGTCATTAAAGATATCTTTCTACAAAGCAAAAGCTTCATTTTCAGCAAGAACAAAGTCATTCAAAGAAAGATTTTTAACAAGTATCTCATTATTTATATAGCAAAGAAGCTTCATAAGCATTAACTATATTTTGATCATTCAGTAATCTGTAGTAACTACTAGATAGCTCTTGAAAGAGAAACTGTCAAAGATATAAAATCAGACTTGGTTCATGGTTATAATCACCTGTTACCAAATGTCCTCAAAGTTCAGCAGATACTTCTCATTTTCCTCTTAGTTATGACTTTTTGTAACAGGTAGTGCACACAAGAAAAGGAATCTAATGCCTTCCATAATAATTGGTTCTCAACAAAACTGAGAAAATTTAAACAGTCTTACTAAAATTCTTGATATTTACAGTTTTAAAACTATTATTGATGAATTTATTTTGACATAGTGTTTAGGTTTTGTGACTCCAGTGCAGAAAACAATTCTATGACAATTCAAAGTTGCCAAAAATAGTGTTCTGTCCACAATATGCCATCTTTTCTCTGGAGATATTTATAATTCTTGTTTTGTTTAAGGACTTTATTGAGATCAGTATATATTCACCATCACTGTACTGCTTGTATTCCGTGATTTTTTCCTAGCCAGTTCATGCTGCAAGGGAATGAAAATTATTAATGGTGTTTCAATTTTTTTTCCCTTGCAAGAAACCTTAGATTTTCAACGGCATTTTATTTGGTAGCAGAAGATTAAAAAAGTGATGAACAGTAGGTTTTCCATGGCACGCAGTGTCATAGCTGAAATGACTTTGTCAGACTAGCAGCCTGCATTGGTAATATTCTTTTTCATGGGCCATGTTTTGACAGATAATATTCCACAATACAGTAAGAAACTGCAATCCCTGTCAAATTTAGATTTACTTCTTACACTAAGAACTCATGATTTTTATACAAGTAGAACACAGGAATTTCTAGTATCAGCTGTTATTTTGTTTTTTTTCATTATATTTGACATTGTGAGACAGATGATTGCTATTAAGGCCCAGTCACATTCTTAAGAGAGTAAAACTTCAGTGGAATATAAAATATGCAACAAGTTCATAGAAACTTGAAATGAACTTGCCTATGCTGCTAAATTATCCCAGAGATAATTTACTATCTCCAACCAAGAGCAGAATATACACCATATATCTGCAGAAAACTTCCAGAACAATGAAGATTCTTCTTCACTACAATAGACCTTAAATGAAAAAACCCTCACATAATTTAAAACATATGAGATGATTTGTTAGGGATGATTTCATGACTCAAAAATTGAAGCATGGTTTGAACAAAATTTTGCTTTATACCTATGTGCATATTTCTTCCTTTTTTTTCTGTGTGATGTACTAAATTTTATTGTAATTTAGAATTAGGATGTAAAATTAAGTACAGGTTGGTAGTCACTGTGTGTATGACTTTTAATTGCCAATATCAATTGTTTCCTATGAAGGCAGCAAAGTACTTTATTTAGTCAAAAAAAAAGAAAACTATTTTGAAGGAAAGCTATTCAAAGAGTACTCAACAAATTAGAGAAGTGGATAGAAAGAAAAACTATGAAGCTCAGGAAAAGGAATAGATCAGTCTTGCACTTGATATAGAATTAGGCAGCAAAAGGAGAAGGTGGTAATTGAAAAGAGCAGAAAGATGTTTGGCAGTGAAGGACTCTGTTTCCTGATGGGCATCCTGTCGATCATGAGTCGCCAGTGCACTCACGCAGGGGTGAAGATAAAACATGTGTGGTCTGCACATATAATACATAAATAAATACTGCATAAATAAAAACTAAGCTGACAGATAAAATGGTAGGGTTACTCAAATCTCAGTATGTATGATACCAAATCTACAGTTATGTGTCTAGTCTGGGGCTTTGAATTGCCAGAAAAATATTGGAAGACTGGAGAAAATTCCAAGGATTGCTGCCAAGGAGAGTGATGGGCTGGAGCTCAGAGAAATGAGGTAAGGGGGTGAGGCTACAGAAGCAGGTGATCAAGAAGGAAGAAGTTTCCATGTTCAATTACCTAATCATATAACAGATAATAGAATGTAATGGTCTGGGCAACCTATTCCAGTGTCTCACTGCCTCCACAGCAAAGACTTTTTTTGTAATCTCTAACCTATGCCTGCTCTCTCTGTTTTAATCCATTCTCCCTAGTATTGTCATTACATACTCTTATAAAATGTTCCTCTCCATCTTACTCCTTGGCCCCCTTCATGTACTGGAAAGCAATTGGATGACCCCAAAGCCTTTTCTTCTTCAAGCTGAGAAATCCCAAATCTTTTAGCCTTTCCTCACAGCAGAGGTGCTCCATCCCTCTAATTATCTTTGTGGCCCTCCTCTGGATTCACTCCAACAGATTCATGTTTTGTATTGAGATCCCCAGAGCTGGATGCAGTACTCAAGGTGGGGGCTCACCAGAGAGTGCCTGGGTGTGGAGAAATCAGACTCCGGCTTTTATTAAGGTGAACAATGTGAGGCATAGAGACAGTGGAGAGTAGTTTCAGTAAGAAAAAATCTAATTAGAGTTGAAGAAAAACTCTTTCAGCATGGATGTGAGCAAGCATGGGAGCAGTTTTCAGAGAGAAGCAGAGAATTTTCTGTCTCTAGGGTTGTATGAAACTAAACTGGCTTTGAGCAAAATGGTATTACTTCAAATTTAATCTTGCTTTATACAAGACATTGCACTAGGTGACTTCCAACTTCTAACTTGTATCCTTCTATGAGTCTATATTAGTTTATATATAAATGGGAACTATCAAGGTTTGGTAAAGGAAATGGTGTTTGCTGAAACATTCACTGGTATCCTACATAGGCTCTTCTAGCATCTTTAAAATGGAGTTGGAGGCCTTTGTACATCTATGTGAAGATGCAAACACAATTAAGTGATTTATTTTATGGAGAATATGCACACTGAAGAAACATGAAACAAACTGAATTAAATGTTGCAATCATAAGTTGTAAAATATTTTTATTTTATCTTTTGATCTATGCTCAGTGTCATGTTCAATCCAGATTTTATTCAAGCATCTGCCTTCCATCTGCCTTTAAATGCTTCCAGAAAAAATTAAAATAATCAATTTAAAGTAGATGTTTTACCTGTTAAAGCATCAGTGGTGGTCACAGATTTCTGGAGTTCAGGGCTTCCTAATGCATAAGGTAGTGTGCACTGCTACAGTAACCAAGAACATTCTGGAGTTTTTGTCACGTACAAAATGACATGAAGAACTGCATGTAAAAACACAATTTTTTT
>VZTB01011851.1:199461-227186 GCA_013397245.1 Thryothorus ludovicianus | reverse complement strand
AGGCAAAGATATGGGAATACCAATAACAGTTCTTTATTAGGAGAACAAAAATAAAACAAGCATGCAGTATTCCAAAAAAAACCCACTGACAGAATTGGAGTACAGTCTAACACCCTATGGGTCAAGGTGTTGGTAGCAGTCTGATTAAATGGTGCAGTCCATATGAAGTGGCCGAGGTGGCTCTGTTGATCCTGTAAAAAGGTGTAGAGTTCCTCTGAAGGTCCACTGGAGACAGATAGGCCTGGTCTTTGAGAATCCAGTGGAGAAGGCTGCTTGTTGTTCCAAGTTTGAGGGTTTTATCCAGGTAGGAATGCTTGGCTTCTTCCCCTGGATGGAGGATTTCCCAATGGGAAGATGTAATTTTATCAGTGAGACTCAATGGAGCATTAGGAGAAGACTTCTCCCTGGAGGGAGAATTGTGGAAGAGATAAAGAAACTGCTCTTGCTGATTTCTTATCAGCTAGCCTATTGACAGGTTATGATGGAATACATACCCCTTGGTTACATTTTGCAATGCAATCCATGGCAAAGACTAAACTACCCAATTATGAGATGCCAAATACTTTATTTTAGCTTCAAACCTGGTAACTAATCACCCATGTCCTGTACTGCGAATTTTTTCACCCAATCGCACAAAATCACCCAAACTTGTGAAGAAGAAGACTACACCCTAAACCCTCCATTTGTTGCATATATATTATTTTAACTGACCACCTTAAATTCTAAACTTTTCACTGTGTGATATTACACACTTCTATTTAACTACGCACTCACAATTTCAGTGCTATCGCTCTGAAATTTTTGTAAGCGTTTCCCAAGGCCTCAAGTCAAATGAAGAGTATCTTTGAGGTTCATTCTCTGTGAGCACAGAAAGCCTGAAATTCTGTGTGTCCAGGGATCCAACATTAGATAAGCGAGCTAGGCAAATTAGTAAGTCTGGAATACTGGATTAGAAATAAACAGTATTGCTGAAAAGTTAAAGAATAGTTTGAAATAAAGTACCAAAGAGGGAAGTACAAAATATTTCATCAGGGTTGGAATGTTAATCAGTATATATATTCAAGATGATAAATAGTGGACTAAATCAAATTTCACTGCAGGGTGTGACTAAAGAATTGCAGTGGATCACAAAAGATGTTATCCCAAAGAATAAGGTGTGAATAGCCTCAGGTGTCTGTCTGTTCTATCTCTGATTAATTACAGAGAATATTCTCTGTCATCCTTTACCAGTGTTTGCCTAGTTTGCTCTCCAGGACTTTGAGTAGTAAAGGCTGCCCAAGGTCTCTGGGGAATCTGCTCTTAAGCTTTATTTTCCTACTTTTTATGGCAGTTTATCTAATGTTTGAACCTTTTTTTTCTTTTTATACTGCAATATAATCTCATATTTTCCTTTTCCATTGTGTGCATAGAGAACACTATTTTTTATTTTGCAACCTGTTATGAACATATAGATAAAATATAACTTTCCTCTTTAGGTATGAGGCCTATAGCCATGAGGTATGTGGTGAAGGGATTACTATGATAGATTGCTAAAGGGTGCTACAGGCTGCTGATAGGGATAATAGGTTATCAAGCAGAGGATGACCCTTACTGCTACAATCAGCCCTGTGGTAGGGGGAGTGATACTGAGGTGTTTGATGTGATGTGTGACCCACAGTCTTTGTGAAACTGCCCTTTAGTTACAAAGACAGAGATTAACTCAAAAGCCCACATTTACATAAAAAGTGTCTGCCTTTCCCTCTTCCCCTCCCATCTTTATGAGGGCAGCAACAGGTTATTTGGCTACAGTTTTACCCCCACTTCTCCCAAAATATAATTTGTCATTTGTAATAGTCCATGGAAGAATACAGGGACACCTCTTTTGTAAGATTTGCACCTCTGGTTGCATCAAATGCTACTCAGGTGAAATTAAGCTTGATTGATGATGAAATTAGCCTGACTAAATGTCCTGGTTTAGGGCAAATTTGGGAAAAAGAAAACCTCTGGATGGAGTCCTCTAGAAAACGAATATGAACCGCCCCTCCTCCCAGCTAGTTCGGGACAGAAAAAATGTCTTTGGAGGAAAGTGGAAAAAAGTTGTTTATTTAACAAAGCACTCTCCAGCACAACTAACAGATGAACAACACTGAACAACAAAACCTCTCGCCGCTCTACAGAGATGCCAAATTCAGAAAGTCTCTCCCATGGCTGTAGCTCGGCTCAGTTGCTGTCGGTCCCTCAGGGCTGGGAAAGGCCGGGCCCAGGCCAGGCCCGGTGGGACACAGGTGGGAGCTCTTGGTGCTTTATTTGGGTGTTCAGTCTAGAGTAATTTCAAACAGTTTCAAGAAAAGGGGAAAAAAAACCACAGTCTGGGGAACTTCTCTGCCTCAACTAGCCAAAAAAACTAACAAAAAGCAAAGGAGAGTTTTCTTCTGCTGTCCACACACTGCAGACAACACAGACTGTGTGTAGGAAAGGGGAAAACTCTGATCTTTATGTTTAGAAAACAACCACCTCAGACATTCCACTGCATCTCCTTCACTCTCAGATCCAGTTTTTAAAGGTACAACACTTATTTCTGAACTAAACAGAATAATGGAGATACAATTTAGCATTAACCTAAGACTAAATTACTACATCTATGAATGGCAATTCTGAATTTGTATCTCTGTAGTTTCAACAAACCGTGAATCTGTGATTGTAAAAAGTTCTTGTGGAACATGTGCAGTCTTACAATGTCAAAATGGCCACAATCAGAAATTAAGCCCAGATACCCCTGATATCTCAAGAGTCAGAGACAGTTAATAATAAGCCCAGGGAGTTATAAGGAAAGTGAAGTGGGTTCTGAAAAAGGGTCTTGTCTTATTAGTAAAGTGAAAAACAAGCCTCAGAGTCTCTGAGATGGGAAACAATGTGCTGTTTTGTTTGGTTTGTTTAGGCCTACAGTTTTACAGCAGAGCTTGGGTAGGATGTGCTACTGGTAGTGGACAGACCTCAAAGACATTTGGCAGAGATGAGAAATAAACAAAGCCAGGTCAGCAACTGAGCTGAAATCAGTCTGAACTAGGAAAAGCTAATTCCAGCAGGAGGAGATCACAACACACAACCCATCAACTTGAGAAATCAATCAGCTCAAAAGGAGAGAAAGACTGAGTATGTGGACTAGTTAGCATGAGAAGCAAGAGAATGTTTAACCAATAGAAGGTAGAATACAAATTAAGATGAGAACCATCTAACTCGTAGCAAATGAACCATTATTCTTTTGTATATTAAAATGCATAAATAAAGTAAATTTTTTGAGAATGGTGTGCTTGCTTAATGGATTTACTACCTAGCTCCCATCTTCACACAATGGGAAATAAAGGTCTCTGCTCTGCGTGTGAAATTAGTTTATTGCGCACTGCGTGACAAATCCCATTTTTAGGCTCAACACACCCAGCCTCTCTATTCTCTGAGGTCCAGCTAGAGAGCAAGGATGTTTATATCCTTCCAAATTTCTATACTCTATACTTGTAAGTCTTTTCTACAAGGTAGGAAATAAGTTTTTTGGTCTTTCTGGACTACTAAAGAGGTTGTGTGATGCTATCTAACAGTTTGAGCTGCTTCAGATAATCATCACCAAAGCAGTATTGGTCTTGTGATCATTAGTTTTCTGTGAGGAAGCTAGGGGATAATAAAATTAGAATTATTCAGTTTATGCTAGAACCTGACTATCAGAACATCCAAAGCTGGTTTTGCAATATACTCATGTAGAGACTTTTCCAATACCCATCTGCAAGCTCCTATGTTGGAAACCTATCCATGGCTTTGCAAGATAAATGGTACATACCTTTACTAAAGAAAGGTATATGTACCTGACTGGAGGTAAACTGGTGTTACAATAAAGTGTTGTGCAATTCTAGGCATAGCCAAAAAACCCAAATTGCTCTGTCAACTGATCAGATAACAGATATGGTCACTGTTACTCAATAACTTCTAAAGTTAAATTAACACCACCATGCCTAGCTTTCTTTGAGATGGTTCAGCTTGTCTGCATCCAGGAAATTTTCAACCACAATTTAATGGCTGGCATAGATCAGGTACTGTCCCAATAGGCAATCTGGATATAACATCCTTGGTGTGAAACTTTAGGAAGTAAATAGTGTGGATATTTAGACTGTTTACTTCAGGGCTGTGGAATAAGCTTTGGTTCTCATTTGACTCTTTATAATGCAGTTCTTCCTTTTTACCCTGTCCGCATCTGGGCACCACACTCCAAAACATATGTTAGAGCAGAAAATTGTGTTCTAGAAAATGTGTTCTAAACAAAATCTTGAAAGAGCTAGTATTAAATGACAGTAAGTAGGAAAGATTTCAGAAGCATACAATAATAGCATTCTATTAAAGACTGTGGTAAAGAAGTAAATAAATAATTACACTCTACACTATGAACAAGACAATAAATAAAAGGTCTATTTTGCAGGAAAGATTAAGCTTGAGCATAAATAAAGGCTTCCTGATGGGGAGAGAGCTAAGCACCCAAGTGAGTCACTTAGGCAGTCTATGGAATAGGATAGCTATATTTTAGAGATACATTAGAAAAAAGAATATTTTCTTTCATTTAAGTAGAATTTAAATAGAATATCCTGGGTTGGAGGACACTCATTAAGGATCATCAAGTCCAATTGCTGACTGCACATAAGGCAACATAAAAGTTCAATTATACATATAAAGGAACATTGTCATAACACTTGTTGAAACTGGAGAGGTCATAATCACTTCCCTAGGGAACTTGTTCCAGTGCCTTATCACCTTTTCCGTAAAGAACTTTTCTCTAACATCCAACATATAATAAACTTCTCTTGGCGCAGCTTTGCACCATTTCCATGGTGTCTGGAAATGATAAGAAACTAGAGAGAAGACATAGACAAAAAATGGCAGAATCTTTTGGGTTGGAAGGGACTCACAAGGATCATTGAGTTCAGCTCTTAAATGAATGGCTCATAGAGGGTTCAAGCCCATGAATCTGGCAATATTAACAGCCCCCTCTCTATCCTGTCTTTTCAGAAAGTTGTAGACAGCAATAAGGTCACTACTCAGAAACTGAGCAAAGAGTATTCTTAGACACTTTTGGTAAGTCATGCCTGTAGTATTTTCACCATCTCTGTTGTCCTCCTTTGGACACATACTAATATTTTTATGTTCTTCTTATATTGTGGTGTACAAAACTCCTCATATTACTTAAGTTGAGACTGCTCCAACACCAAGACACAAGGGGCAATCACTTCCTTCTTTATCTAACTTCCAGTTATCTATGCTGTGCTTAAAGCTCCCAAGGACACTGTCAGTACTTTAATTTGCCAAGGAACACCAATGTTTCATTTTGAGCTTAATTGAACCTTATTTGACATAGCAGTTGGAGAAGGTCCCCCTTAATGGCCTCTTCTGGCCCTGTTTTCTATGGTATCACCTGTGAGTAATACTAGGGATGATGCTGTCATCACCCACTGATAAGGGACATGATATTCATTATAAATTCTCCTCAGGCTGAAAATTACTCCAGATCCCATGTCAGGGAATGTTTGTGCTTTTATTGTATAGTTGCCTTAACTTTGACAACCAGCCCACCATTTAGACTCAAAAAGTGTTGGCTAATGCCCTCAAATTTTAGTTTTCAAAAGCGCTGGCTGACTAGCTCTTATTTTTTTTACACCCCTTAAATTCTTAGAGTACACTTCAATAAACTCTCAACTCCCACAATAAACTTCTCAAAGGTGCTGGGTCAAAAGGTGCTGGCTTAAAAGTCACAACACACCTCCTCAAACTCCCCACTCCCACAATAAACTTCAGTACAGAGTATGGGGTAGAATATGACAGACATGATTTGCCCAGACAAAGCAAAGAAGGAGAGAAATAAGGGTGGAAAAGAGAGACAGAGGACAAAGACCACCAGCCCTTCGATCCTGCCATGTGGGTGGTCCAGATCAGGCTTAATAAAACAAAGCAAGTGAAAGAGAGGTAAAAGAAACAGAAGGGAACTGATCTACTTCATTTATTAAAGTTAACATGGTGCATGCCTCTTGTGTAAACAAGACCTTCTGGGCCATTTCATTCATGCATGTGCAGCCAGCCCTTTTGGGCTCTCCTCTTGGAAGTGAGTCTGAGGTGAGGCACGACTGAGCATAAGTCTCCAGGTGAAGCAGGAAGTTGGCTCAAAACAGCATTGCTTCACCTTTGTGGGACCATCTCTTCTACATTTGAGACAAAACCTGGCTCTCTAGAGACACCAACCTCTGAGCTGAGTCTGTGCATTGCATGAGAGATTACTGGTTGGATGGAGCTAAAATGGTGCTGGGGATCATGCTAAAAATTCAGTTATGCTGTTTCAATACTCCAGCTTGTGCTCTGGATCTGACAGTACCCCCAGTACAGATTTAAGCCTGCATGGAATGATCAGATTATATCTGTGTGATAAACCAGTTTTAGAGTAGAATTTAAAACATTGAAACAAAGGGATTTGTGAGATAATAGCAAGGAAAATATTTGGCAAATAATTAGAGACAAGAGAGAAGGTATGGAGGAGGACTGACAAATCTGTAATTAATGTTGCTGAGACTGGAACAGGCAGAGGCACAATAATCCAGCATGTTATGGAAGATTCAAGTCAAGAGAGAACTTGAAAACCCAGAACAGAACCTTAAAGTGAATGTAAGTCAAAGATTATTTTGAGGAAATTTTCAAGTATTTTTGAGAGAAAAATATTTCTTATTTTGCTATGTAGGTGGCAGTCTAGTCTAGTGGTTCTTAAAATTGCAGAGTAGTTTGTTTTTGTTATATATGGGTCTACATTAAAAAAATTCTTTAAATCATTCCTAAGACCTCTGTCTTCTTTTTTTCTTTTTTTTTTTTTCTTTTTTTTTTCCAGAATGGAGAACAGCCTGTCACTTTCTGGCACTATACTAAAAAAAAGGGAAAGTGGATTTTTCCCAGCTTTCTGAAAAACTAAATATACACCCCCATTTTAAGGCAATGACTAATCCTGAGAGAAGAAAGGCAGTCTTAACCTATTTAAGGTTTTCATCTGAAAACCAGGGATTTTAATGAAAATTCTTCAATTAAAAATAAAGTAGAGTTTTTAACATTCAGAACAAATATATAAATCTGACTTTCTTTGTCTAAAAGGTTTTTACTGACTTGGTGAAGTCACTGAAGCTGCTTATAAATGATGTATGAAATGAAAGCTCACTGTCCAAAGCACAGAGAGAAAACAGACACCACTTTTCAATCACCTCTTCCATAAGCTTTATAATTTACTATACTGTAGGGGGTTTAGAGTTTGTTTGTTTATTTTTTCTCTATTCTGAAAAGGAGCTACAAAACAACACTGAAAAAAGTCATTAAAAAATATACAAGGAAAGATATTTTTAAGGATTGCTTGAATTTGGGCTCTTACATCATTTTTCCATTATTTTTCTGAGGAGCTAGATCTGTTTAAAACAATTTCTTATGTTTCTTTTACTAAGAGAAGGTACACCAAATCATACATGTACTGCTTCCATCATCTCTTAGAATAATGTCTATCAGTTAAATCCCAAAGAAATGTTAGAAAATGGAAGCTCTACAAGGCAATATGAAATAAGATTTTAAATTCATTTAAGCAACAAAATACATGATTTTAAATACAGAAGTTTTGCCTCGGGGATAACAGAAGTGCACTCTTTTTGATCAAGATAAATGTGAAACTCCCATTTTTCATAAGATGAAGAACACGTTTACATTAATTTCTAAAAAAGTTCATATTGCACAGGTCTTTACACATATTGCTGAAGTATGTTTGTAACTCGGATTCAGAGAACATTATCCACATCACTGAAATATATACAGCAATATTTGAAGGTGACAATACTTGATACAGTTTTTTATGTTTTCTTGTTACTGATTACACATGTCATGGTTTCACCCTGGCCAGCAGCCAAGCCCGCCCAGACACTCACTCCCGCACCAGCAGGATTGGGGAGAGAATCAGAAGGGTAAAAGCTGAAAATCTCATGGGTTGAGACAAAGATATTTTACTAGGGAAAGCAAAACATGTTCACACAAGCAAAGCAGAATCAGTAATTAATTCAGTGCTGCTCGCAGGCAGGCAGGTGTTCAGTCATCCCCAGGACAGCAGGGCCCCATCACAGGTAGCAGTGACTTGGGAAGACAGACTCCATCACTCCAAATATTTTCCCTTTCTCCTTCTAACCCCCACTTTACATACTGAGCATGACGACATATCATCTGGAGTATGCCTTAGGTCAGTCTGGGACACCTGTCCTGGCTGTGTCTCCTCCCAGTCTCCCATGCAGCCCCAATTTCCTCACCAGCATGGCCATACCAAAAGCAGAGGAGGCCTTGGTTCTGTGTAAGCCCTGTTCCATAGTAACAAAAAACAGCTCTTTATTATCAACCCTGCCTTCTGCACAAATCCAAAACAACCCCCTCCCAGCCATTGGGAAAAAAAACTAACTCTACCGAGCCTAAATACAGAACTCTCTTCACTACTTTAGGTAATTGTACATGCTGATGAAAAGACTGAGTATTCAGATAACAAAATACTGTGCTGTTGTTACTAAGAATAGTAATATGTACGCTTCGCAAGGCTGAAATGTTTCCACAAAAGTCAGTCAGAGGTCTGTTAAGATGTCTATTTTCTTTATCACCTGAAGATAATTCCAATATGAAATATTAAAATAATATGTATTTATGAAGTTGATACCTCAAAAATCTATTATTATATGAAAATACTTAAGATAAAATTTCAATATAATTGTGGCATTTATTTTGTGTAGAAGACAAATCCTTTTATACTGTATTGTTGGATTTTCTCAGCTAAACAAGAATAAAGTAAATTCAGTCAACCTGAGTTTATAGCACATATTTCCTTATTGTATGGCATTTGTTGCAGATAGGTCAAGTCCTAGACACAGTTAAGTATCTATCCCATATATCTTAAATTCCAACACTGGATTATTTTAGCATTGGATTCTCTTTCATTTATTTATGCTTCTCTCCTAACAAAGGAGTTGAGAATATTCAGAAAGCAGAAATAGGTGTTTCCTTCTGGGTCTCTTTTGAATGCATTACTTAATTACCATGTTACGTTTGCTTTGTCATGTGCGAGAGATTCATTCTTACTTATAGTGTAAATTAGTTTCTCATCTCAGGATAATTACTCTAATAAAAAGGTATATATTATATGCAATGTTCACATTATCTTTAGTGGCTTAAATATCATATTAAAATACCAAGCAGAACTAGAAGAAGAGAATAAAACACATATAAAACTCTTGAATCTGTATCTTACAGTGCACCACCAGAGTCAGTCATTAATTCCTAAATGTGAAGACGAGTTTTGGAAAACAAAACCAAAAAATTTATTAGAATTTATTAAAAATTTTTAGAAATGTGTATTTCTCTCCACTATGCAAGGAAAAGTACATGTGCATTTCAGAATCTCGGTAGGGTGTCTAACTACAGGCAAAATGGATATAGATATTTCTTGAATTTTTGGATGATAAGTGATTTTAAGTACTGTAGTGTCTTTTAAAATATATTAAGGTAGGTTCCCTGTGGAAACAAGGTTTTTTGCAGATTTTTTTTTTCTTTGAGAAATCTGTATCTTTTTTCCTTGTAAATACTATATTTAACTATTTTAGTTACTATTTTAAGTAATACAAATCTTGCCTATCTCATTTAGTGTTTATAAGGCATCTAGAATAATAAGAAAACTAATATTAAGCAATGATATGTATGAAAAAATGGAAAATTACTTGAACAGAAATCCAACTTATCCGTATTTCTCCATCACCAAACTGAAAGGGAATGTATCTTGCTGCTGAAAATGGTGAAAAGACAAGATAATAAAATTCTTGATGTCTTTGATTTAAATACAGAATGACAAAGATTAACTTGAATAAGAAAATCAATAATGTTTGTCATATACATGGAATCAGGAGTGTTGAACCCCTTATTAGCAGGAAAAGAGAGAAATTGCAAAAACAAGATCTGCAAGAGTAGCCTGTTTCACCAATTTGGATACGACATTTAGAAAAGCTATAGCTTTGAATGGAAATCACTAAAGGATAACAAACAGGCATGTAATGCAAACTAACAAGAGGATTTTTTTTTTCTTTCTTTTAAGCCAGGATTTTCACAGGCTTTGTCTTTATCACTGGTGCTCATCATGCATGAGTAGAGAGAAAAAGACAACGAAACTACCAGGAAAGGGAGGGACTAACAAAAGATTTTAAACAAATATGAAAGCCAGAAGGCAACAACCAGACTACACAGCTGCCTACCTGCCAAAAAGTGCAAATAATTGGGATGCTCCTATCTAAATTGAGTGCGTGGTTCAGTTGTTGAATGTTCCTTTATTAGCTGTTAGGAAATTATATCACTAAACAACCAAAGAATTTGCTAAACAACAGCTGAGCATTCTGTATAAAATGCAAATGTAATTGAGTGTTTTACATAACAAAAACACTTCTGAAAGGGATAAAATGTACTCAGTAATTAATTTTTTGTTTATGATACTTGTGCTGCATTCCAGAGCTTGATTAACAAATGCAAAATAAAACACTTCCAGAGCAGCCCTTATGGAACTAAGAGAAGAAAACTAAAAGAAGAAAAGAAAAAATAAGCAAGGAATGCAGTGTCATATTGGTCATTCTAATTTTATTTTAAAATATGAGCTTTCTAAGAAAGACAGAACGATTTCATTGTTAAACATCAAGAGGGCAATACAAAGTCAAAATACAGCCAGGTTCTTCAAGGTTCAATGTAAAAGCTATTCATTTATTCCAGGAATTAAATTTGTCAGAGCAGTGAATGATAGCCATTGTCTGGCACATCTCCCTCTTTTATTCCTTCAAACCGTTAAACGAAAATCTGACATGAATCAAATCAAGGATCCTCAGCATGGAAAGAATCAAACCAAGGGATTCATTTAGCTTTCGGGCTGATTAATTCCAGAAGCTCTGTGGATTTGGGTTTGAGGAACTGAGTACTACACTGTTTAATACTGGCAGGGAACACATTTCTATAAATTCCCAAGACAGACAATCATAGCTTTACCTAATTTTGATTATGTTTTAGTTTGGATAGACTGTTTGAATGAATAACAATGTTATCTGTGGCATGTGCAGGAGGGAAGAGCATATGGTCCGCCACCCTTTTTGTTACTAGACTCATGGCTATTAAGCTATTCAAAGAATATTGTTTTTTGTTAGCTGGTCATTCATAGTGCATTTAATTATTTTAAGAAATAGTAGGCTCTGAGAAATAAACTGTCCACTCAAAAATAGGTATAACTATGTACTACTGTCAATATTTATATGCATATATTTTTTTTTAAATTTATTTACATGTGCTTGAATATGGGCATACATTCCCTAAAAAAATTAAAGGTTCTAATATCTATTACAATTTACCCAGGAAGTATGATATAGGTTGTAGTCACTTTAAACTACTACAGTGATGAAAGATTTAAAATTGAATGATAAATCTATTATCTGCTAAACTTACCTACCTTCTAATGGTGAGATATAGCCGAGTACCAAAAACATTTACTGTCATGAATGGACCACTACTAAGCATAATATATCCTCTGTTTGCTATAATTAATGACATTCCCACTGATCAAAATAGATATATTGTTTTTCAGATGACTGATCTCCATATATCAGCATTCTGTCCTAGTAATACATTGTCAGTAAGTCAGTATCAACTCAGAACAGAAGAGCAGTTGAATTGTAACTCCTTTATCATAAACTTACATATGAATAATTCTTTCTGCTTATTGCCTCTTCTAGTTTCCGTCACTCCACAATAAATTATCTGGTAACTCCTTTACAACCCACAAAGTTTAATAGCAAAATAAAAATGGGCTATATTTGAAGTGGTTTTTTTTCTTTAGATTAATTTCCATGGCTAGAATCAATATTTTATTAGTGATCTGTACAAAACTGGGAGAAAGAAATTTGAGAAAAAAAGATCAGGAAACCATGTTAGATTATTATTTTCTGAAGTGCTTCTTTATAAATCATGCTGAGGATGTGGGGACTAAATTATTACTAATGAATAAAGCTCCATTAACTACACAAGGCTGGAAAACAGTCCATGCAAAAATAAAGAACAGAAAAAGGAAGAAAAATAGTGCAAAATTCTACTGCATCATATATGTAGGGCTTATTCCAATATTCTTAATATTAAAAGGATCTCTGATATTTCTAAGGTTCTAATTCTTTAGATGAGCTATTTTTGTGTAGTTTGCCTGACATTTTCTGGCAGACATTGACTTGATGCTGAGTGAAACTGTAAAATGAGCCTGCTTAAATTTGTCATGCCTCTCCCTAACTAATTTCACTTAACTATTTTATCTTACTTTACCCCTTCCTATATATGTTTAGTAACTATAGCATCTAATACACTTCATGTTAAATTAATACAAACCTTTGACTGTTATTATGTTTCACATTTTTGGGGGAAAATTTTATCTAATTTAAATCAGATTTAAACAGTAAATATTCCTATTTGGAAGCCCGGAATTATATCCACAGTTTTATATTGCAAATACTGCATCAATCCAACTTCTTTTAAAATCAGTGGTTGTCTATATATCCAGTTTAAACAGAGGTGGATCAGTTTCAGAATCAGTGACAAATTCTTGTGCAACAGACTGAAAGAGAACATATAGATTTTTCTTCTCTAATCTTTAAACAGTGAAGGATAATAAAAAAAAAATGCCAACTGTGTTTCAACATGCACAGTTTTCAAGTATGAACTGTATTATGCTTCTTTTTTACCTAGAAAGATCAGTAACAAAATGTCTTGAAGAAAATTGTCGAGTATGAAGCGATATATAAAGTTTATCAACAGTTGTTCAGTATGCATTGTATGGGAGAGGAGAGAGGATATAACAATAACAAAATGTATTCAGATATGAAAGTATCCAGTCCAATTCAATTTTCACTGTACTTTCTACTACAGGATTGAAGAAAGGTAGGGAATTAGTATGAACAGAACAAAGACAAGCTCCTTCTCGTGCAAAAAAAAAAAAAAAAATCATCAAATTCGTATTTGAAATGAAAATATATGAATTCAAATGTATATTGCAGACTTTTTATAGTCACTGATGAAGTTTTTCAAGAAACAAGTTAAACAAAACATGCAAAGAATACATCTCTCCTTAATTATCTTCTGTATAAAGGCAATCTGCTAGAAGGCTCACTTTTCACATCTATGTGAGTGATATTGAATATGTGAAACTAGTATTTCTTCCATCTGTGAGTGACAGTTTGTGACTTTAAAGATATATGCTTCTTTCTTTGAGAGAATATATTTTGTTTCCAGAGCTAAAAATATTTTCTCTCATAAGCAATACTTAAGTTGATGTGAAAGTGCTCTGCTTCTCTTCCTAAGTGGCAAAAATGAAAAGTTAAAACAGAAAATCTAAAGTAGTGACCTCTAGAAACTCTTTTGTTTTCCATGGAGCATAAGACAGATACATAAAATATTCTTCAATTTACTTTTCATTCTAAGATCGGATGTGTTCACCTAGAGTTAGTCAATTATTTGTTCATGAAAGTTTTCAGTCATAATCCAAAGCAGTATAAGCTATGGTATGTAAAGATGTATTTGCAAAGACCTGTGCTTTGCAACACATATTGTAATGGTCTCAGTCTTTGTGAGAGGCTGGAAGGACTGCTGGCTTGAAACATTTCCNGTTTTCCATGGAGCATAAGACAGACATATAAAATATTCTTCAATTTATTTTTCATTCTAAGATCTGATGTGTTCACCTAGAGTTAATCAATTATTTGTTCGTGAAAGTTTTCGGTCATAATCCAAAGCAGTATAAGCTATGGTATGTAAAGATGTATTTGCAAAGACCTGTGCTTTGCAACACATATTGTAATGGTCTCAGTCTTTGTGAGAGGCTGGAAGGACTGCTGGCTTGAAACATTTCCGGCTCATTTGTGGGGAAAGGGGCAGGTCAGATCCTGCCCTGGTAAGGTGGTGCCCTGCTCCACACACCCCACACCCCCAGGGGCTGCATCCCAGCCCCACAGTGGGGCCAAACCCTGGCATGTGGGAGGCAATGCTCCACGCCCTGAGCCCCTAACCCAGATCCTGGGTGGCCAAACTGAAAGTCCTACCTAAGGGAAGGGCCCAGGAAAGTGTACTTAAGTGTACTTAAGCCAAAGCAACATGAGCATATCTTTACCCTACCTTCCCTTGGATTTTATATCACTTAAAACACCGTTGGAATCAGGAGTGGCAACTATATTGGTTCTCTTCTACATCTCTAAGCTGTTTCTTCTTCTTCTAATTCCTTCTTCTTGAAGTTTGAGCAACTTAAATCATATGCGTTGGAATTTGCTAAGTTGAATGAACTTAGAGTTTGCTACAGTAATGCTTTGTGAAATGCTTTATATTAATTGAATGTTGTCGTAAACTTTTGCCAAAGCTCCCTGCTTTTCTGAAGTTTTCCAGTAAAGTTTTTGTTGTTTTGACCTTTTGAGAATATCTTGTCAGTTTTTCTGTCTTGCGTCTAACTCAAGATAGATAAAAACAGCCAAAGCCCCTTTAAGGGACTTTGGCGAGTGCCTTCTAGGGCCTTACAAGCTTCCACTATGTAAAACTACAGCTGTGGGCATCTCATGTCATTTGTTTGCAGTCTAATTTTAGTCTGAACCTAAAATTATGTCCTAATATTTAAAACAGCCTTCAGACCTAGATATAATACACCTGTTTCTGTTGATACTATAAAATCCTTGTAATGCTGTTGTTTTTGATTTTGAGTTGAAGAACTGTAAACTTTCTTGGATCTTTAGTAGCTTCCTTCTTAATTTTGACTGAATTCACCTTCCAAAATTCAGTCATATAGGTTTTGGCTTTCTTTTTACCACTTGGAGAAAATTTAATTCGTTATACACTATTAATATGTGTTCTCTCAGAAACAATGACAAACAATGTCAAGCAACATACCTTGTCACTGGTTTATTATACAAATGTAATTTTCCAAGTTTACCTAACAGTCAATTTCTATACAGTCTTTTTATTATGAGTGGCTCAGGTGGTGGGCAGTTATTATGTCATGATGCTTTGCTCAGTGTATAATTTAAAAACAAGCCTCCTAAGTAATCTGAATGTTACTAAGTAATCTGAATGTCTCATTTTAACAAGAGTGGTCTTGCAGAACCCATCTTATTTAGTCTATCCTGCGGTCCTATGCACATACCACAAGTGACTAAAGAAAGTCAGTATGCAGAGAATTTTAATTTCATTGCTGTGGGCTTAAATTTCATTTTGCTTACACATGAATTACAAATATTATTCTTTGAAACGTTCAGTAATCAGAATTAATACATAACTGGAATGCATGCTTATTTTAGTGTTTTATAGAATAATATTACCCATTTTGTAAGCAAAACACTAGGATTATATTTCAAGCTGACTGAAATGTAGGCATAAATGGGGTAAAGAACATTTTATTTCAGACTCTAACCTTTGGATTCACTGTTAGAAAATTAAATACAAAGGTATACATAAAAATAAATCTATAGGATATTTGTAGAAATTTATACATAATTTTGTTGGGTTTCATTTTTTGAAAACTATTTTACATAGTATTGTTGTATGCAGAAAAAGACTTTTTGTCTAGAGAATGTCTTAAGACTCTTTATGAAAACTTATCTATTTCCCTCTCTAGCTGTTGCTTTGATAATCTTTCCTATTTTCTTCATTTACATTTAAAAATACACAGATATCACAGTCTCAAAGCTGTTACAGTCATTCACTGAAATTGAATATGCAATGGGCAGTTGGGGCAGGGAAGACAGACGAGATAGACATCTCTGAAACACAATATTTGCCTGAATACCTACATCATTATTGTTATTGAGGAGACCTTGCATCATACATCGGAAAAAGACTTGAGTATGATTGACTCCGAGTCAGGCTTTACAATGTCATGTTGACTTGTTGCTGATGCATTTAAATTCTAATTGAGGGAAGAAAAATACAGGTTGGTGTACCATCTGTGAAAGGCAGGCGACCCCTGCTCTGTGGGGTGGAGACATAAGAAGAAAGGAGGCTGCAGCAGAATATGGTCACATTTTATACCTGTCTCAGGGAACTAGAAGCTATCTACAAGAAACTGTCATTTGATACATTTCATATATCTTTTTCAGGTAAGAAAGTCAGTTTGTCAGATGACAGCTGCTTTCCCAGCTGATATAGTTGCATTTACTCTCCTTAAATGCTCAGTAAGGAGTTGGAGGTTTGTCAGTTAAATATATGACATTGTTATGACTCTTGATGACATGTGCAATGACACAACTTACCTAGAGTGCTAAAAGTCATCTCTCTGCCAACAATGTGAAGTGACACAGTGCTCATTCCATTGCCAGTTTTGCTTCTTCTGTAATTGATATATTTGCAACACTTGTACCAGTGATACAATTTTGCACCTTTTATACAGTTTTCATCTGGGTCATGTGACAGCTCTGAGAGGCTCTATATTTATCCTGTGGGAAAAAAAGAGGAATTACTCCACTTCAAATCCACCTTTAAAATGCCAGTCTCATCTGGCCTGTACTTAGTTAAGTACTATTCTCAGATTCTCAGACTTTTACCTTTGATGCCTTGGAGGGCTGACCTTGAACTGAGACTAAACAGAGCAAGAGGATAAAATAAGTATTTTTTAAAAGGCCTCAATGGATACACATGGGCAGTGCAAGAGCCGGGCTGGCTCTCTACAGTCAAGATGGTCACAAAATGCACAACCAGTCACAAGGTCCCACACTTTTATAAGTTTTGGATCATTAGCATATTACAGTTAATTGTCCAATTATAACTTCAGGTTATGTAGCTCCATCCTCCTTGTTTTTCTCTCTTCAATTCCCTGTTGTTTATGTTTTTGGGCCTGAAAGTTTTATTGGCTGTCCCTGCTCCTAAACTGGAAAAGTAATTGTTTTGTTTAGACTACCCTGTGAAGAGAGCTTACCAACACTTAATATGAAACCCAGAACTACCCACTAAAACAACACAGAATCTGAAAAATATAAAAGCTAAAACTTAAAGCATCACCTTCAATGCCAATGTTTTAACATTTCCTAGAAGAAAAACTTCAGATGAGTTCTGAAAATGTCTACAAATACTGAGTTTACTGGGGCTGTTCACGTCCCAGAGATAGCTCTGAGAATGTAAAAATGTGTTCTGTTTTGAATACAGCACCTTAAGTGATAAAAGAAAACTTTAAACCAAAGTATAAACATACTACCACTATAAAAAATGAAAAATTGATATGCTTACAGCCATGAGAAATGAAAAGATCTTTTTTATTTTTAATGCTATCTAATACATACACCTTGTTCACTGCCACTAAAGTAATTGGAAAGCTTCAGCTGATTCCCATAGGAGGCGAAAGTAACTTCTGTGCAATAATGGAAAAATGGATATAGGAATTAGCTTCCTAGAAAAAAGAAAGTTGTTCCTGGAATAAATCTGTATGTTTACTGCCTTAGGAAGTACATTATTTGCTACTTCTAACAGTCCTTTGATGCAAAGTGTGATGGTAAATGTCCAAAACTATATATGAACATTGTGATGGTCAGCACCGAGTTATGCTCTTCTCTGCAATGATATAATTTGTAATCTTTATTCTCAACTGAAAAGACAGGGGTGCCTAAGCATAGAACTCATTTTAGGCAAAATACAAAGTAGAAAGGAAAGTGCTCCCACAACTCTGACTTCTACCAGAATTTCACAGAATCACAGAATATGCTGAGTTGAAAAGGATCCACAAGGATAATTTGAGTCCAACTCCTGTCCCTGCACTGGGTCTTTAGCTTCTAATTAGGCATTAAATGAAAAAGTTGCAGAATCTACTTCTGTAGAAGAGGAAGATGGCAAATGAATTGCCAAGGAAAAGTGGAAACCTGACCTTCAGTAACTCTTAATATTTAGGGATGACGAATTAACATCTCGTCTTTTAAAGGAAAATTTTCACATCTTTTTGCTGTCTCAGCTGAGCCATTATGTAAATGTGAGATTCATAGAAACTGAAACAAGAGCCACAGCTCAAATACAGTGGGCAGTACCTTCAGCTGCAAATCAAATGTGATTTTGGCTGCCTGAGTTTTTTTAGTTTTCTGCGTTAAATATGAAATAACATGAAACACCTAAATTTCTTATAGACATTTTGAACTTACACTAGGTACTATTCATTATTGTGTGTAAAGGTTTATTTTTTTGCCTATAATTTATTCATAACAACTCACTCTTAAAAGTACTATTCAATTTTTTTAACCTGATTATTAGTATTTTTTATTTTATTCTTTATTTTTCAGATATTTCAAAACTGACAGGTTTTTACAAATTGCTAAAAATGGTAAAAAAATATTTTGTCTTTAATACAATATTTTCTGTATTAAATTTGAGCTATAATTTCAGAAGAAAAGTACATATTATAAAAGTGACAAAGAGGAAAAAATGTCAGTTATAGGTGAAATATTGTGATGAATGCCATTAGACTATAGGACCAGCAGAATTAAGAAAACCTTCAGGAAATCAGTGCTTTTTGTTCATTCTTCAACTTCCTTTGCTCAGGTTCTGGGGAAGATGATGATTGTCAAAGACATTAGCAAGCTTTTTCCTTTCATAGACCGATATTGACTCATGTTTTGCTATTGAGTTTTAATTTCAATTTGCTTTAAAATCAAAATAAGAGAAACATTAGTGGCAATTTTAGTAGGTACACTGAAAGAAACATTTACATTTTGATGTTGGAAATGTTTCGAAACATTTGCAAATATTATAACTTTTTTCTGATACAAACATTCATCAAATGTAAAAGACCACAATGTGCCCCAAGTCTGACACACATTTACATTTTTTAAACTAAATGGAATAATGGATCTAAAACACAATGTTTAGTGTAATTTGATTTCAATGGTGCCCTTTAGCAACACTTACATGGAAGCCAGAAAAAATAGAAACTTCTTTCTAAGTGATTAAACACCTTTTCTTTATGAAAATACAACACTATATTCTGAGCATGGATCCATCCATTCAGAGGTTAAGTGGCTTCTTGAAATGTGAAAGAAAATAAAACCCTATTTTATTATTGCACTGATTGTATTTATGCAAGACAAAGCAAAAGCAAAAGACAAAATGCAGGGTAGTAATTTTGACAAATAATTTCTGATAATAATAAGTACAAAGAAAGCTGAAGTTATTGTTCAGATATAAGAACTGTTGGTTTGAAGAAAAGACATGCCTCAGATATACCAGAAAGGGGTGCACAATGTACTAGAGCATAGGGACCTTGTATAATTTGAGAAAGACAATCAATTTGGTAGTAGATCAAAAGTGAAAGTAATTTGTTTTACGGAATTATTTTCTGAGATACCTTTTGTCTCTCAAGATCGACTTAACTAGCGGTTTATTAAACTTTGGTTTGTTTTTCTGTTTTGTTTTTTTTTTTTAAATTAGACATATAAGACCAGTATTTCACCTATTCTTTGTGTTATTTATCAAATGAAAAATTATGGCAGGCTATTTCAGGAATTTTTTTCTGTCTGGACTGTGTCCCTGAATTTGCAAGTTAATCCATGCAAATTGCTCCTAATCTTATTTACTTTTAAAATTACAAGGTAATTCAACCATATGTAGTATTTAACATTAGTTTTTACTGTACCTCAAATATACTTCTGGATAGATGGATATAACTTCATTGGCAGGTCTGTGGAAACAGCATCAAAAACTTTGGTAAATTATTAAAGCGCATTTCATTTTCAACTTCAGTTATATTGTTATGTTGTATTTGCAAAGCAAAGCACTCCAAAGTTAGAACAGGTTAGAATGAAGTAGTCTGTGGGATCTTGTGTTCTTGTGCATAAGAATTATAATACAGTTTTTAATCTGATGCTCATGTACCGTTCTGTCCACGAGACTCTCGAATCATTCAGCACACATGATTAATGGCATTCAGTAAATAGGTAGCTATTCAACATTTTGTTTTCTTGTCATTATTCACTGTGCAGCCTTAGGCCACTATTCAGGTGCCACTAGGGAGACAGAATTATTAATCTCCTCATGTTTTATTTGATGGCAATGATCATTATAGCATCTAATGCTTCACAAATAGCAATTAATTTGCTTTAAAAGAACTCCTGTGAAGTGAGATGGTATTACTCCTGTTTAAAAGGTGGGGAGCTGAGGCAAAGAAATATGAATTAACATTTTGAGATTTCTGAGATCTGCTTCCTTAGAAGAATGTCAAATTTTGTAAATTTCATTTATCCGTAACATAAATCTCATTTATTTCAGACATAGTGTGAGGTGTGCATTGCTGCAAAAGCAGGATCTTAGGCTAGGGATAAACTCATGAAATACAGATGCCTACATTACAGAAAACAATAGTTGATTTAGATACCCTTGACTTCTTTAATAGTCAGTGGAGATACTTTCAAGGTTTAACTCATGTTTAAATATATAAGTCAAATGCTACAAATGCCTATTTCTCTTTCTGGTAATTATAACCTAGGTCCTCATCTTAATGCTCATTAATAACACTCTTAGTCTAACACCTTGTATTATTTTTGTGTATTATGACCCTGTACAATTTCTTCCTTTTGTCTATGTACAGAGAGAAGGAAAGCTGACAGACCACATACCTTCCATACCCTCAGATTCTCACTCTATACAACAGTTGTCAATATTTGGTACTAGTAAGTAGGAGAGTAATTCATAATGATAACTGGGAGCAAAACTTCTGTGGGTGGAATAAGTGATGTAGTTCCCTAAAATGATTTAGTGGATTTTGCTGTTAAGATTGAAAAATAAAGATTATGTCTGAGCTAACACATGCTGTCTCTTAACTTAAACAAAGGAGGCAGCTTTTCATGGTAAGAAACAGCTTGATTGCATGGTTCCTCATGTGTAAGTTAGGTCTGTATAGAAGCTGCAAAGAATTATTTTTAAAAAATCTAAAAATAATTCTCTTAATTCAACATAGATTTTATTTCAACAAAATAAGGTCAGAGATTTTTAGTTGACCTTTTTCTAGGAATTATCTAATTTCGTGTGGTTTATATTCGATTAAGCAGGTTGCAAGTTTTAGTTCCATAAGCCTATTTTATCAAATATCAGATATTTTCAACAGAGCGTAGAGTTAAATGTTTTAGAACCTAGTTACAAAATGTAATCACTGTCTGAAATTCACTGTTACATTTACCTCATGGTTTATTTTGTGCCTGTCTACCACGACTTGCCAATTGACAGAGTTAAAGGAACAATCAAGAATTACCTTTCTTATATTAAACAGCAGTTTTTAGGGCAACCATGAATTAAAGATGTGATTTATTCCAGACCAATGCATTCAATTTTTTCATTTTTATTTTACGGTTGTGAGAAAACACCTTTCATATGACAAAAATTGGAACACATCTGCTGAAGGCTATGTGATAGAAGTCCATTGATGTTTAAACATGCAAAGCATATCATCACTAATGCAGAGAACTGAGAGCATAAGGGGTCTTACTATGAAGCAAATAGTGTGAACAGGGAATAAGAATATAGAAAATGTAAATGTTTTCCTTTCTTATGATATTTTTTATCCTTAAATCTTTCACAAGGCACACATATCTTTGTTATTGAGTTCCAATTTTTATTCGAACATATAAACTGGACAATGAAATCTTAAAAATACATAGAACCTTCAGAAATTTAGTAGCTTATATAGATACAGATAAATGACACATAAATTCAGTCCAACTATTCTTTCAAATGCTTTATTGAAATAAATATTTACCTCTTCAAAGCAGGCAGAGGTTCTAAATTCAAATAGTTACATTACAATATAGATTAATGAAGTCATAAATAATATAAGTGCATTCACTTTAAATAAAGGCAAAAAACAAAAAGTAAAAAAAACCAAAACTCCAACAAAGTCCTCCAAAACATCGTATGAAAGTGTAAAAAAATTCACACTAAAGAAATAAAAAAAGAAAATGACCATACTTATGGAAGTGTTTAGATTTATCCTCTAAGCTGGGGGTAAATATAACTATTACTGCTGCCTACAGAAATATTTTCTTTTAATTAATTCCCTTAGGCTTCAGTATTTCATTGACCCATTCTGCTCCTTGTTAAGTAGAAGACCAAAAAAGTGAACACTTAAGACCATAAGGAACACAGAGAAAAACTCACCTTGTTGTAGCAGAAATTGGTATGTAGGTGCTGATAAGAAGCTCTTGAAAGATCACCAGAAATTCAAAGGATATCTTCAACATGAAACAGAATACTTTTCCTGCTAGAGCTGAAGAACACACAAACTTTAGAGAAGGTCAAGCTTGTTTTGCTCTGATGGTTTATATCCCTATATTCATACACGAATAATAAAATTAATTTGGGAGACCAAGTCGATTTATTGTCCATTTATGCTTGAGCTGGAAGAGGGTGATTAACTGACAACAGCTATGAACTTAGAACTCCTATGTTGGTTGAAACACAATTTGATATTCATAAAATATCTTAATACCAATACTAATTCTCAAACATAAAATTGTCTACTGTTTTGATATGATCAAAACCAATAAAGCCAAAAAGTATCCTAGTTTTATTTGATGAAAGGAATCTATAATTTTCTTAAATTATAATTTTAATTCTATTTACATGTGGTAAAATACTTTATTGTTCAAAGACAAAACCTAACTGTCAAATCAATAACACCTAACAGATGAATACACTGGTGGATTTTAGAAATTGTGCTCTGGTGTGTCTAATCAATTACAGAAGGGCAAAGCAGTAAAGGAGTAATTATAGCCTGCAACTGTTCTATCAGAATTTAGAGCATATCATTTTTGGACTATGGTGCTGTACAGCTGTGACTGATCAGAAAAACAGCAGTGAACATGAGGACAGTAGAAATTTTAAAGAATCATTTGAAGTGCTTTCACATGAATATGACATATTGCATGGCAAAGGCTTACAAACTTACCCCAAAGTATTGAGAGGCATGAAAGGAATACCTGCTCTATCTGTATTAGAAAATCAAATTCCCAATTGCAGTTCAGCATGTGTAAGTCATCTCTTTCTGTTGCATCAAAAAATGTTTGAATCTATTAAGATATGATTATTGAGAGATTCCTTTGCCTGAATTAAAGTGCAAAAGAGACCATGTGCCGAAGTCAATTGTAGGGATTTATTTAACAATAAAATGTGAGGTAGAGAGATAGAAAGAAATAGGAAGAGGCAGGGAAAAGAGAGATCAACATATTAAGCAGAAGATAGTCTCCGGTCATGGATCTAGAGGCATCCCTTTGGTCTTTCTTTACTCTGGACTTCTTGCTGAAGGTTCTGAGGGCACTCAAAACTTTTCACTGTTCATAAATTTTTAACTTTTTAACTGAGTAAACAATGCTAATTGGCAGCATAGTTCTCTTATTCTACTGCTCAAATGATTCCCTCACTTCTAAGGCTAATTAGTTAAAATGCTTAATCTTTCTCTTCTCTTGAGAGGTGGGATTCTTGGATTGGTGAGACGTGAGTTGGTGGTCATGATCTCCCCCCTCCAGAATTACCATTTACCCAGTCAGAGCTGATTTCAGCACAGTTACTGAGTTGGCTTTCTTTGTGGCCCTTAAATGCTGCATTCTTTTTGTCCATTATCAGTGATCAATTCTTCTACCTCAGCTTTGTTAACCTCACACAAGGTCTAAGATAAGAGGACAGTACCACCTTTGCCTTGCTTCAAGTTCCTGCTGTGTGACTTAGCCACAGTTCCAGGTATCATTAAGGGTTCTTCAAAGAGATTTCAGTGGTTGCTGGAGGTCACAGGTGCCTTCTGTCACAGAACTTGGGGTGATCTTTGTTTGACTGGTGGTAGGTTTGTGAGTAGTTACTTCTATATAGAGTTTGCCATAGTCGGAACTTTTGTGTGGAGGCATTACATCCAGTAAGTACTGTTGCGGTGCATCTACATAAAGTACCAACTACAACTTTTCTCCACCAGGCCTGGAGTTAGTGCCATGTTGCCACTCCATTCCGTGCTTATCTCATGGCAAAGTCCTTTTCTGTCCTTAACAATGTTTGAGACAGGCAATTGTGCTCTTTAGGTCCTTAGAGATCCATACTCTTTTCAGAGAACTATGTTGAAATATCTTCTGAAAAGGTAATTTATAGTACATACAATGGCATCTGTTGATCATCAGAGATTATGTTTTAAGATAGCAACAGAAGTTTTAAGCAGCAACAGAAGTTTCTCAATATAGTGAGAGTATTTAAAAACTATTTACATTAGAGCTTTTTGGCTAAATCCCTTAAATTGGTTTAAATAGATTAATCTTACTAATTCAGGCTCTATACTCTGCATATTTTAATATTAATTTGGGTACATCCCAATATTATTAATATAAATTAATCCCTGTAGTCATAGTTGGGTGGTTTACACACTAGGTAATTTACGCAGGAACCCGTGACAGGAACCAGGCATCATCTCACTCTTACTCCTGTCTTGAAGACAGGATGGTAAAATGGACATGCAGAAAATATGGTAGTGCCTTAAATCCCAATCCTTTACTTGATCAATTCAGAAGTTTAAGGTAGCAACTTAAAGACTCCCTTTTTGTAAGCATGAAAAGAAAGGCTCTATAAAGGTTCATGACAGATGCTTCTGAGTATATCATTGATTTTGTTGCAATTTTGGTACTATATGTATACTGAATCTGTGCACTTAACATGTCCAGGACTTACTCATTCTGAATCTTAACTAAAAATAATAGCTTGTACAGTGATGGTTTGTAACTTCAATTTTCAATGCTGTTGTGAAACTCTGACTTATCAGAAAAAAATTAATTTGTTACATTACAATTAAAACCACCACCTCATTGTGGTAATAATGATATATCTTGGTCTCATATGGGGTGATAATATTAAGTACTTTTATCTATTTATTAGTACATTCATACCAGATTTCGTATAGACTATGGCTCATTTGGTTTCAGTGTTTGTCTATGCATACATTCCTGGTATAATAATTTTTAAAATCCACTAAAATTCTTGTCTCCATTTTTCTACAATTTGGCTATCATGAACATGACAAAGACTTTGGATCCAGGCTGTGGACAGTAGAAAGAAAAGGCTTCTTTTCAAACTGTTAGGCAGATTTAGGCACCAAGGATGCATTTCTTCAGGGTGTTCATGAATTCCTAACACAAAGAACAACTGTATTCAAATAAACAGTGTGGTTCAACAGTAGAACAAAACCTATTATTATTTCTCATCCAAAAAGAAGTTTCAGACTGTTATTTAGACTTATTAATTAGCTTTGGTTAATTGGTAATCCAAAACTGAACTCCAATGACAGAGTGCTTATTTACTTCCTTTGTGCATCTGGTTTGTAACACAGCCATTTACAGAACACTGCATANCATCAAAATGATATTCATAAGGCAGGCATAGACATGACACATTGTCATATGAAAGTAGCAGATTTTCTTGAACCCTTTATATTTGATCAAACTATCAGTGTCCCAGGATAAACAAGATCCTTGGGCTCTGCCAGTCTGTCAGTGCCTTTTTATAGGGACTCAACTTGTTGTCTAAAACCCCTAGCGAAAGTGTTAAAATAGCAAATTAAAAAGCAGACCTTTATTTGGAAGCTTCCTGGTGTCCCGGTTGTGATGGGCACATGGTCATCAGATTTCTGCAATTTTATAAGGTTAGTTGCTTAGAATATCTAACAGGTACATCCAGATGCAGTTTCTCCAGTAACACATCCCTGGGTCAGCCTCTTGGAGCTGCTTCAAGGGCTTATTTGCCCCACTTCTTTTTGTCTTCTTCCCCCTCCCTGGAAATAATACTAAACAATATTTCAAGAATATGTTAGAAGGCCAGCTTATTACTCTAAAATCTAACAGATAGGGTAAGAAAAATACCAGGAGCTGCAAAATTAGGATACAGAGCTAGAAATATATGAAAAATAAATACAAAGCAAAAATCTTTAGGCATCACACTGAACAACCTACTGTATCCAGTTGTCTGACTGTTGTCTGAGGGTGGTCTGACTAACCTGTTCAGGGTCATACAGTGACAGCATGCACATTCTTGTATTTTCCATTGCTGCCTGCTGCTGGTGTTCTTGAGGGACTCCCACTAGCAGTTTATGGAGCAACACACTTTCTTAACGGACATTAAAGAAATTTTAGTGGCAAAGTTCAGAGGTTGTCCTTGAACGTAACTGACTGCAAAGATTAATCTGAAGCACCATACAGACAAACTCTAATCCTCAATTAAAGCTAGCTCAAGGTCATCATTTAGCACACATAAAGTATGGTTATTACCCAGTAGGCATCCATATGGACGAAAAGACAGATTTAGCCCACTGACCAAACCCAGAAGTTACAATGAAGTTTTCTTTGGCCCACTTAATATACATTTATGTTATCGTCTTTGAGGAAGAGGAAATGATGGAATGACAGTTGATGGAGTTGAAGTGATTTTAGTCATTAGCATATATAGGGGCATAAAAAATAATATGGATTTTCAGGTTAATGAAGAAAAGTTCCGCTTTCTATAATCATCTGATCATTCATTTTGATCTAGTTCCTATTAGCTGTATGGTTCTTGATGGGGCATAACCACAACACTGCTGTGTTGCTCCTTCTTTCTTTCATATCTGCATTGACTACAACAGAGCACCCCTGTAAGCACTTTTGTGCCTCTTAATCCTTTGTTTCAAGTCTCTGTTAGAGCAGTACTCCAAGTTCTCTCAGTGTTCCTGCTCCTATAGTGTACAATTTGTCAGTGGTGTACTATAGCCAAAGTGTGCAATCCTTTAATTGAACTTTGCTTTTAGGTCCCACACATGCACTAAATTTTTGCCACAACCTTGGTATATTTAAACATTTCAGGATATCCTTCATGTAAAGTTCTTCATATTGCTAAATTTTATTATTAGTTTTCTAACTGAAGGTAAGGACTTTGACCAAAGTAATATTGGACAAGAATGCAGACAAATATAGTAAATTAGACATTATTTTAAAGCTTCCCACCAAGAAAGAGCAAAAGTATTGGTCCTTTCCCACTTAAATTCTATTCCTCCACAGGGAGCACTCTAACAGTTATTCACAGCCTTTCCTCTCTTTTTTTCCAACCCAATTGAGTTGAAAACCCTTATGTAACACTAACATAGTTAGAATTCTCTGCATGAAGAAATGACCTTTGATATTTGTTCAGAATTTGGTGGTTTTTTTCTTGATTTATTTCTTTATCCTATAATCTGTAAATCTCAAGCACATAATTCTTTTTCTAGAAAATAGCCTTTTTTGTTCAATATTCTTTCAAATGTGTTATTACAAAGTACTTTCCATGTTTTAAAAGACTGACTACACTAAGGAAATCAATGCCTTTTCTTACCTTTTGCACAAAATTTTCTTCAAAAAGCTGATAAAACTAGTATAGGTAGCATGCAAAAATCATAAATTGGAAAATATTAATCTGTAGAAATTTTTGTTGTTTTAATATGCAAGTATTAATTACTGCTGCAGAGGAAACTGCTCTGGCACTTGGAACAGCTTCTTCCCCTCTTTCAATGACCTTGGAGCCAATACTGTTTTTGTTTCTCACATATTCTCACTCCTCTGTCTCAAAACTTCAGAATTTTTTCTCTCTCTTCCTGCTGCGATGCCACCAGCATCACTGCTGGCTTAAAATTA